>KB644890.1:0-81549 GCA_000347475.1 Penicillium paxilli ATCC 26601
GAACAAGTTGGGGGATGCCGCGCCAGGGCGTTGCGCGTCCCGGCAGAAGCAAAGAACTGGAGAAAACCAGTGAACCCCCCCCTTTTACAGTAGGGTACTCCGTAAGGCGAGACCCAAAACGGCCAGATCATCTATATTCGGGTTCGGTTCGGGTTCGCCTTAGCGTTTAAGTGGTAGGTAGAGTGGCAACTTGAAGTCGCCTTCTGGTAGTCTGGTAATCTGGTATGCATGGTTCGGTTCGATTAGTATTGCCGAGAGTGTGGCAAATGGTGGAGGATTACTGTAGAAGGAAGAGTAGGAGAAGCAGGGGAGAAAGAACTGAATGGGTTGCAATTTCAAGTTAGACATCTCCGAGTCGAGAGAAAAGAGAAATGGAATCAAAGAGTGTATTGTTGAATAGGGACGGGGGGGGGTTATAGTTAAACTTGGCTAAGACATGCGGTGCTAAATTTGGAGAGGCCGGAGACCTTTACGGAGCAGAGCATATCATCTCCACCGCCGATCTGACTATGTATGTACATAGTACGGAGTACCATACGGGGTATTCACTTGCATTCTTGTTGAATTGAAGTAGAGAATTTAATCTAGAGAAGATAGTCTGAGTGGTACTTCTATGATGTATATTCTATACCTTAAGTGTAGAGGGACAATAAGTGTGAATAGTGATATGATAATAGTAATACATACTGATGGTAAGCATAGCCTCCCGCGTAACAGCCTTGTCCCACACGGTGGATGTGGATGGTGTCATGCACACCTCCAGGCAAGGTTTGGCTGTTTTTCTTTTCTTTTTTCTTTTTTTTTTTTTTTTCACTCCATTCCTTATTTTCCCAGAAAAGAACTACATTCACTCTTGATCTGCTTTCCCTCAATTATATACAGGTGTACTCTGTATATGTATGTGTGGTAACAGAGTGAAGTGAAGAATAAATTACTTGGGCCGCGCAACGTCATCCACCCCATTTGGTGCTCCTCCGTCGCCTTACAATCACTTTGCCTCACCTTGTCTCTTCTTTTGTCTTTCGCTCTTCCCTCTCCTCCCCCCCCTCCAAATTGCCGTTCGCTTTATGGATTAACCTGAACATTCTCGGTTTAAATTCCATTTTGGTCAAACCCGCTCTCCTCCCTTTCTCTCTCTCGCTCTCTCCAACTGGGTTGCAAAGAAGACCGTGCACCATCGTGGCATTTTGAACCCTTGCTCCCTCCCCACCCACGTTCTCTCTCTCTCTCTCTCTTTTTTCTCTCTCTTTCTTTCTCGGCATCTCCCGCGGGTTTCTCCGTCTTTCGCTCCCTTCGAGGACGTTTCACAATTTCTTCAGCTCTAGTTGAAGTCGAGATCTCAACTAGACGGGTGATCTATCACCTTCCGACAACATGGGTCGTTCGCGTGGTACGTTGATCATCATCGCTCGGGTCCTTCGGAATTCGCTGCAGAACTACCTTATTAACCCTCCCTTGCGTCGCATTTAGTTCTCTCGTTCATATCAACGTTTGGAGGTCCCAGAAATAATGATTCCAGCAAGAACAATCGCAAGTCTTCCAGTAATGTGACGCCCGATCAGACTCCGCCACGGTGGCAGACTCCTTCACCAGACACACCATCCCCACCCTCCGAATTGTCGCCAGTCAATGGTTCAAACCCCCGAGGAGAGGAAATCAGTTCGCGACCAGCATCCATGATCTTCTCGCGCAATCCACCGCTCATGACCCAGGCCGAGGATACCCCACCGGAGCTATCGCCGATCTTCACCTATCTCAACATCCATACCAACAAGGTCTACCATGAAGGCTATTTCCTCAAATTAAATGACCAGGACAACCGTATGTGACCCGGATGTTACCCCAATTCTCTAAAATTTGGTCAGATTAACTTACATACAATGCGCAGATGGGCGACCATGTCCTGATCGCCAGTGGATGGAATGCTATGCACAACTCGTCGGTACCGTTCTTTCCCTTTGGGAAGCTTCTGCGCTGGACGCAGCTGGTGGTACCGATGTCCCTGCGACTTTCATTAACCTGGCCGATGCATCTATCAAGATGGTATGTAGGATCCCGTCTATGCCTTTCCCTTTTGAGAGATTCCCGCCTTGTTATTTCCCTATCAAAGTCGATCTCCTAGAGAATAATATGCGGCTGTGAGCTAACGATGACCTATAGATCGAAACACTGCCGATTCGTAATGGAGAGGTCCAACCGTTGAAAAACGTACTGAGTCTCTGCTCCGCAGGGAAAAATCGATACTTGCTGCATTTCAACTCTTTCCACTCCATGGCTCACTGGACTGCTGCTATTCGCCTCGCTATGTTTGAGCATACCTCACTTTATGAAGCTTACACAGGTTCTCTCATTGGCGCCAAAGGAAAACTGCTTCCTGGAATCCAGGGTATTCTGGCCCCATCGAAGTTTCGCCATGAAGATTGGGCTCGTGTCAGATTCGGCGCAGGAACGCCTTGGAGGAGATGCTGGTTTGTTATCAACCCACCCGATGAGAAGGAGGTTCAAAAGGCTCGCAAGGCGATGAAAAAGTCAGCCTATGATCGACTCTCGATTCCTATCACTGGCAGCATCAGCTTTTATGAAACGAAGAAGACGAAAAAGGTTACGCCCATTGCCACCGTGGCTCACGTTTACTCGGCGTACGCAATCTATCCCCAGTCCAAGGCCTTAATCGATCAATCAACTTTGGTGAAAATGGAGGGTCTGGTGACTCTGCATGCCGAGCGCTCAACATCGGAAGGTATGGTATTTGTGATGCCCGAGTTGCATGCCGCAGTCTCCGGGCTCGAGATGATGCTCCGGTTCCTGTTCCCGACCTTTGATACATTCAATCTTTATGGACGCCCCACTCGTCTGGTAGCCGACACAAACCACATCAAGAGCATTATGTTTGCGTTCCCGAAGGAGCGCAGGTACGGATACTTGGATGTTCTAGATATTGTCAACCTTCTTCAAATCCCGGGCAGTATGAACTGGAATGAAGCCCAGTGGAGGAGACAGTTGAAGGAAGCAACGCAGAAGCGGATGTCTACTGGAAGAAGTAGAACCAACAGCGTCAATAGCTCTCGCCCTCGCTACCGTACTAGCATCTCCGCCCGTGCAAGTGATACGCCGACAGACCTATCTCGCCGTCCTTTTGCTTCTCCCGAATCCAAACCGGAGTTTAATCATTCTACCGATGCTGTGATTCAAGAGCCCCCCAGGGTCGGTGACCCAGTTGGCTTCCACTCTCACTCCCGAGTGATGTCGGATATAACTGGCTTCCAAACCGAGCCGAAGCCTCGCCATGATTATAGTTCTCCCAACTCATCTGCCCAGGATCTAGCACAACGCGACAGAGCCCAAGCTCTCGCTGAACCAATTGTGGAGCATACAGGTCCTGAAAGTGTGCCACATGCAGAAGAGATCAGACCTGTAAACCACTTTGCGGAGCCCGTACCGCGCACACCACCCTCTCCTGTCACTAACCCGCCGGAATTTTCCCATGGGCCAAGATCTATGCCGACAAACCGACCAGAGGCAACATATGCGCAAACACAAGCGAACAACAGAATGTCTTTTGCAACTCTGTCTCAGTTGACTTCTGTCGGTGCCATGTCCGGTGTGGGTGGCGTTGCCGCTGCTTTGCGCAACCAAGATTCCGATTCCAGTATTGGTACCCAACGACAAGCCCAGACCCTTGGCGACTCCACGCCAGATCAGCACAGAGCACCTGAAAATGATTTCGCCCATACCAATGCCGATCATGGTCTTGGTCTTGCGCTTCCAGTTCATCACACTCAGTCCACGGCGCAACAGGATCATGTCGAGCAACGACCACCAAGCTCTGGAACCAATGGCACACCCTCACCGCGGCGGTCTTTGCAAATCGATACAACTCGATCCTTGAGGCGCAAGCCTCTGCCACAGAGGCAGAATATGGGAGTCACTTCATATCCTTCTCCGGAAGCGGGGGAGCCAAGCTTCGATGATCTTCGCCATACCCTGGACGAAGATGCGCTGAACCAGATTGCACCTCATCTTCCATCGCCTGTCTCTCCCGGCTATACACAAGAGGAAAGTATGTACGATGATGCATCCAACGTTTCACCTGACTATGCCAGCACCCACGAGTCGGTATATAGCAAGAAGTCGGTGAAGTCGACCAAACCTCGAATGGGTATCATGAAGACCGTCGGTCAGCCCACCAAACAAGACCTTGTCATTGGGGATGCTCGTTACGCATCTGATAAGCCCTCAGAGCCCAGCTTTGATATCCCCACTGTGGACTTTGGGCCAACAATGACGTACATGCCTACCACCGGACGCCCTAACACTGGAGATACTTTACGGAAGGTCTCTCATCAGTCGGATGCGGAGCGATACCGACTATCTGTCCCTACCAACCAAATGGACCGGGGTCACTCCAGATCTCCGAGTCAGGAGGATCATCACCGGCGAAGCGTTCTGTGGCAACCTGGGATGGCCTCGGGTCGTCCAACTACTCCCGGCGGAGGCCTTACTCCAGAGCAGTTTGTAAACCAGCGAGCTGCAGGAGCACCCAGTCCCCCAATTCATACCCACCATCGTTCTGGATCCAATAGCAATACCCCACCACCCCAACGCCCGATCTCCGGAGACTGGACGCAGCAGGCTCGACCCAGTTCTCGTATGATGACAGGCCACCAGGACCCCAACTATCGCCCTTCATCGCGTGGTACGAACACAATGATGAGCTACGGCGATCTATCAAATCATCTTTCCGCTCGTGAACAGGAACACGTTGCTCGCATGACAGGCTCTTCCTTCTTCGACATGTCGAGTGATAACCAGAAGGCTCGACCTGCCACCGGCGGGGGCCTAGTTTCATCGATCGATGCTCGAGAACGTGAGAAGCGTGCTATGAAAGAAGGCATGTCAAATCACATGGTTCAACATGCTATTGCCCACCGCAACCAGCAAATGATGCAGCATCAACAGACACAACCAATGGCGCCCCAACAATATGCTTCTCAGTACAACGGGTCCATTTATCACCCACAACCTCAAGCGCCACAGACCATGTACAATATGCCAGGCGCTAGCCAGACCTGGGATGCTCTCCATCAAGTCAGCCAGCCCAGTGAACCCCGCCGTCAATCTTGGTATGGACAGCTCAACCAAGCACCACAGACTCCGCCTAGTTACCAACAGAGCCAGCACTACGCTCATCAAGGAAACTACTACAGTGGTGTCAACACCATGCATAATTGAGCCATGAATATTGCTGTTCAATAGGTGCTATATAATTATCATCAATTGTGCATCCTTTTCATCATCATCATTCCCCAAGTTCATTTTCTAATGTTTTGCATCCTTACCAGCTTAGACCTAGAGTTACATGTCTTTGACTGATATCCAATCTTTGCCCCAAGCCCCAATGTTTCTTTGCCTCCTTCATTTTGCATTCATATCACTGAATCCCATTTTCTTCTCATTTATCCCCTTTTCATTATGCACTGCACATCAAAACGCAGTCGCAGATCAATCTGGCATCTTGCGATGGCGTCTTATGCATTCGGTTACTCGATATCAAATTTCTGGGGGCCTTTTTTTATTCCTTTATTCCATTTTGTTTTGCGCGTTCCCCGCCTATGGAGAGTTATTTCCTTGTGTTTCCTTTTTTTCTATTATAGATTTGTCGGCATGTATATTTGAATGTACAGAGATTGTGTGAAGTGCAGATACGCTATCCAAAATTTGAGGTTCAAACTTACTATCCATGCACATGTGGTTTCAATTTGTAAACAGTAGGAGTAGTACTGGTAGATGGACCCCCTACTAAGATCATGATAGCTTTATACGACTGCTTTACGGCACGCTAAGGCTACTAGAAAAAGCTTCAAGTTCCTACCTAGGTACTTACTTATATAGTCTTATATAGCTAAGGTACCGAATTCGGGCTGAGATAATTATGGCTCAGCATGAGTCATCTACACGGGGATTTGACAGTCCCCAGGTAATAGTGGGTCAGATCTACTTTTTAGTAGTAGTAGGTATAGGGCCTCAAGCTTTCGATTTTAAAAACAGTTTTAATCTTAGATAGCAAAAGCTTTATTTTATTTAGTATATAAGACATAGCCCAATTCTAGTATTCCATCGTTTCTTGTCGTGCCAGTGGTTCTCTACCTTTTATCCCCGTTTCAATTTGTTTGTATCTGCAGACCTCAGCAGAATGGCCACCGAAAAGGATGCTGATGCACCTATCTTTAACTTGGAGAAGAGCATGCCAGCAGACGATGAAAGAGTCTCCAAACAAGATGAGAGTGCCTATGAGCTGACAGGCATATCGCTAGCCCTGGTTATCATTGGTCTTGGGCTGTCAATCTTTCTCATGTCACTGGACTCGTCTATCATCTCAACAGCCATCCCCCGGATTACATCAGACTTTCACAGCACAGATGATATTGCCTGGTATGGGAGTGCATATTCATTTGCTATGTGCTCGTTGCAACCAATGGCTGGAAAGCTGTTCTCAAACTTCCCTATGAAGGTAAGTCTATTAGAACGGCAAAGGAGTCTGACCACAGAACAATCAAGCAAGAGATTTTAAATCTGATCTGATATTAAAACAGTGGGCATTTCTTGGATGCGTCGGTGTCTTTGAAATCGGCTCTTTAGTATGTGCTCTTGCTGCGAATAGCCCTATGCTCATTATCGGGCGAGCTATAGCAGGAGCAGGAGCAGCAGGATGCTTTACTGGGGCCTTCTGTATCGTTGCAGTGTCTATCCCGCTCGAAAAACGCCCAGTACATATCGGAATTCTACAATCAACATTCGGTATCGCCACAATCCTTGGTCCTATTATCGGAGGAGCTTTCACTCAGCATGTGACATGGCGATGGTGTTTCTGGATCAACCTCCCTCTCGGTGCCGTCACAATCTTTACCCTTCTTTTCTTCTTCAAACCGCCACCGCAAGATTCATCGGAATCTCTCTCGCTTTTCCAGAAGTTGAAAAACTTCGATCTGCTTGGCTTACTTGCCTTTGCACCTTCTGTCATCATGATTCTTCTAGCCCTTCAATGGGGAGGCACAACCTTTGCATGGAAGAGCGCTACAATAATCGGTCTTTTTATCGGAGGCGGCCTTCTTCTGCTTGTATTTGCTCTCTGGCAAATACGAAAAGGCGATAACGGCATGATCCCCCCTCGTCTAATCACAGAAAGAACAATATTCTCCGCCTGCACAGCCGAATTCTTCGCAATGGGCGCCGTCTATATCTCAATCTACTACCTCCCAGAATGGTTCCAGGTAGTTAAAGGCGCCTCATCCGCCAAATCGGGAATCATGTATCTCCCCCTCGCATTATCAGACGTATTCGCCGCGATTTTCACAGGCCTTTCACTAAAATATCTCGGATATCCAAATCCTTACATCATCCTCGGAACCGCGTTGATGAGTATAGGGACGGGGCTATTCTCTACTTTCACTCCATCAACATCTCACACTCACTGGATCCCGTTTCAAGTTCTTCAAGGTCTTGGTGCTGGAATGACTCTTTCAATGCCTTATGTCGCTACACAGGCCGTTCTCAAAGCTGAAGATATACCAGTCGGAACATCCATTTTACAATGTTTCCAGTTTTTCGGAGCCTCTGTCTTCCTCGCTGTTGCGGAGTGTGTTTTTGAAAATAAGCTCGTCTCACGACTTGCGTTGATGGGCTTTGAGGAGGGTGAGATTCGGGATATTCTTGATGCTGGTTCTGCGGAGGTTAGGAGTGTTGTTGTATCTTCTGACTCGGAATCGAGGCTCGAGGATACTCTGCTTGCTTTTAATTATGCTATTACGAGGACTTTTTACATTGCGGCGGCTGTGGCTGCTGTTGGGCTTATTATTTCGCTTGGTATTCGGTGGAACAGTGTTAAGCTGAAACCTGATGATTCTGGTGTGAAGACAGATGAATGATATGTGTGTACATCCATATCTAGGGTAGTTTTCCGGGTATCACTGGAATCCACTTACTCGGGATTTCAATATAATGAAGTCCTCGGGATTTGCTTTAGAGAATAGCGAACGAAATTCGGACTACTACCTAGTAGATGATGCACATAGTAGCTGAGGTCCCCAGGTTGACATTAGTACTATCTTTTTATCTCCAACAAAAAGCACTACTACCTAGTACTAATAGTGCTAGTAGTAGTTTGTAATATAGTATGGTAGATTGGAAGTTCTCTTAATTAATTCCATTCAACCTTGGAAGTTGGATTCCATGAAAGATACATCATGATGTGATATAGAGGGCTGGCTTAGACACATTGGACTCTAACAACCCGGATGAGCAGTGCTCGTACAAGATCCCGCTCCGAGTCTGATAGGGAAAAAAGCCGTTATAAAGAATAGCAGTGCATCACGCAGTGATATTCTGAATCGTGTGAAGCTCCTTGTTAAAGAATCTACTACCAGCCCGTGGGATATAAGAAGGGTACGTCTCCATCATCTGCTTAAGCGCACCCCAACTTTGCTCTCCATCAATGTCGAACGTCGCGTTCGAAAATGAAGTCGTATCGATTGTGGCCGTGATATACTTCCAGGAAGGATTGGCAGTGGCATTGGTGATGTTGGCCATTGAACCACCACCGGTGAAAATGACGGCTGTTCCAACTGCTGGCATTATCACAGTTCCTTCCATGTTAGTTGCGTACCAGTGTGCTGCGGAAACAGCTGTCTCGGCGGCTTCCCAGGCGGCTATGTCAGCTCCAAGATCGTAGGCGTATCTTTGCGAGCATAAATGAGTTAGCAAGGCCAATTTCGAAGCATAGAGGGCTGGTATTGTGTGCTTATTACTCACGGGAAGGCAGCGATATGAATGTTCTCTAGTTGAGCAAGCATAGGGAAGGTCATGGTTGGCTGATGCATTGCAGTATTTCAGTCTCGGTGCTTTTCCAAATCTTCACCATCAATTAGGACAGTATTACTTACGTGAAAGTGTTCCCAGCACTCAAGCATTCCCATGCGACCATGTGGAGTTGCCTTCACGACGAGACCAGAGGGATCTCCAATCCGCCGTGGTGGCTCGAAATCCCAAGACCGTCGAGGTGAATTTCTCTGGCTCTCCCATAACGGTCTCGCCTTTCATTGAACACGTTCCTGTGTTCTTGCAAGCCTGGTTTGCTGGCCAAGAATGTGGTAACTCCGTCGCTAAGATACTAACTGGTGCCATCAATCCTTGCGGAAAACTCCCCATGTCATGGCCCCAGAGGAATGAAGATAACCCAGCTTATAACAACTTTCCATGTGACGATAACAACGTGCTTCGCTACGAGGAAAAGCTCAATGTTGGATATCGCTTCTATGATGCACCAGATACAGCCAAGCCCCAGTTCCCCTTTGGATATGGCCTTTCGTATACGACTTTTGAGCTCTCCAGTCTCAAAGTTGTCAATGCGAGCTTTGACAAACCAAACGATACAAAGGTCACACTTGCCTGCGAGGTAGGTAACACTGGTTCCAGAGCTGGCAAGACCGTTGTTCAGATTTACATCTCATACAATGAAGCTTCAACTGGCACACATCACCCGCGTCCCCCGAAGGAGCTGGTGTCCTTCAAAAAGATCCATTTAAATCCAGGAGAGCGAAGCGAAATAGAATTAGTTCTCGACAAATATGCATTTTCACTCTTTGATGCGATGGCGGGTCAATGGAAGCTTCAGGAAGGACCATATACTGTACATGCGAGCTTTTCGTCTGCGGAAACACCCCTGTCCGTCGAGGTCAATGTTCCGATGTCACATTATTGGAAAGTGATTTAGGACTTCATGCTGGTACGTGAGGAGGGAAAATTGGTACATAAATTATAGCATGATTATCAAAGGGTTGTTTTGATACGAGCTTTTTCCGTAGTACACTGGCAGATGGACTTAAATTCTTAGCGACGGAGCTTTCTAAATGGGAGTTTCCGGGGTTTAAACGTACTATGCCCAAGTTTGTTTCTGATGAATTATCTATATTAGACATGTATTTTTGATGTTATGATTTTCAAGCTTGTTCCGTGCAAACTGTTCTCCAAGTACTGCCTATCTTGGCGAATGACTACGCAAGGGGTTACCGATAGTACTCCGATATCTTTGTCTACTACCCCGCCCTCAATTTGACCGTCAACAAATCAATAATGGCGTCACTGGTCAAGACTGGGATATTTCAAACCCTTGAGACGGCGACAGAAAGCAAAGTCATAATCAGAGATCAAATATACGGCGAGCACAGCATTACAGAACCGGTTCTTGTACATCTACTCAACAGTCCAGAACTATCACGTTTGAAGGGGATCTGTCAACACGGCGTCACCACTTTCCTTGGATTCGGCCCCAAAGTCACCCGCTTCGAACACTCAGTCGGCGCATTGCTACTAGTACGCAAAGTTGGAGCCAGTGTAGAAGAACAAGTCGCTGCGCTATTACATGATATCAGTCATACAAGCCTCAGCCATGTTGTGGATAACGCGCTCTCTCAACCGGGGGAAGGAAGCTATCACGAAGTACACAAGTCTCGCTTTTTGAAAAACACTCAGCTACCTCAGATTCTCATCCAGTATGGATTCGAAAGCCTCAAACCATTCGAAGAAGACCTTTACCCCCTCGTCGAAATGCCATCACCCCATCTCTGCGCAGATCGACTCGATTATGCACTTCGAGACGCACTAGCTTTCAACAAGCTGAGCCTCGAGCAAGTTCGTGAGATTTTCAAAGCACTCAGAGCCTTCCCAGATGCTTCCTCATCTCAACGCCTCCTTGTACTTGATAGTACAGAGCACGCATTAATCCTCGCCCGAGGATACCTAGCCACGGATCGAGACGTATGGTCAAATCGAGCACAGGCAAATCTATACCAGAGAACAGGGTCAATTATTCGGGAATTGGTCACTTCAGGGCGCGTCAAGGAAGAATCGCTTTGGTCTTTATCTGATGCAGATTTCTGGGCTCTGCTGCGTCGACAGGCAACACCTGAAATTCTGCTTGAAATGGATAGTCTTGAGACTGAAGGTCTTCCGGATGAGGACAAGCTGCGTCTTCCTCATGATGCTAAGATTCGAACGATAGACCCGGATATCTTTCAGGGCGCTAATGATCAGCCTGTGCCTTTGTCTGTTGTTTGTCCGGAATGGGGAATAGAACGCCAGGCGTATATTCAAAATAGGGAATCAACGCGAGAATAGATTTTGCTCTTGCAGGATTGTTTGTCAGGAGGCTCGATCCCTTTCGGAATTGAAAGGCCTTGAAGGTTACTATGCCTGGTACATTGGGGTCGTCTCAGCCAGGCGATAGAGCGAAATGATAAAATATCCATTGAAAGGAAACGCTGAACATCACGATGGTCAGGACTTGATCTTACGAAAGAGAGCGAGTGAAGCAATGATTCATGACAAGAAGCCGGCCTATACGTTTAAGAATAGGGCTACTACTAATACAGTGTTTTGATACAAAAAATTCCTTATACAACTGCCAGTGGGCGAGTACTAGGTAGTAGATAGTAGCTACTACTATCCATGTATTACTACTACTTAGATAGCTAGTAGTACTAGTGGATTTGATCTGGCAGTTGATTTCCCAAAGTTGTATCTACAAGTATCTCGTAAGCACACTGTCACTTATACTCTCAATTTGAAATCGAGCTTTTGTTCCCATTCAAAATGTTACAAAGCCACTGTCTGATACAACTTGAAAGATACGTACCTATATGACGAAACTGAACAAACAAAATCAATGTGTAAAAGGTATCCAAAACGCCACTAGTGCCCACATGTTGCCATCCTCGATGGATTCTCGGGTGGACATGCAATTCCCATACTAAGGGCTAGTATCATCTAGTTCGAATGCAACTTCTTGATGCGCATGCTACCCTCGTAGAGACCACGGTCTAATGCCGCAGCCACAGTGAGGGTACCCCCGATAATGGCACAGACACCAGTCAAGAAACCGGTGAAAGTCTTCGGTCTGGTTTCACGGTTGATGACCTTCATGGGAGAGATATCGTAGTTGAAGAAGACACCGGGAATACCTCCAGCGGCGTGCATGCGCTCTTTGTGGCCTTCAGCAGCATCATCGCCGCCCAGGAGAGAACGCTTGTGTGAAGTAACGGAGTACTGGTGGGCCTCAATGCTGCCCTGGGCGCCGTAGCCCAAGCCGTGGGAGCCAAGAGGTGCCTTGTCGTAAGCACTGTGGATAGCCGACGAGAAGAGAGGATCCCATCCCAATGGCAGATACGAGGTAGAAACAACCTTAATGAAGTACATGAAGTTGAACTTGGGCTCATTGGTTGCCTGCTTGGTATCATCGAGCGGGTTGGTGTGGTGGTGATCCGACCACTGCCACCGGCCAGCGAGTTCTGCGGGAAGCGAGGGCCCGAATCGAAGCTCATGAATCTCATGCGTCATGGTGTGCTGATCGTCAGGTGGAGTGCCGGGTACATCATAGTTGTTTAGATCGTGAGCATGCATGTTCATGTTCGTGAAACTACGACCTGGGGCAATATGGAAGTTGCCCACCACCTTGTTCACACGGAGAACACCTTCAACTCGGCAGCCCTCTTTGTGCATCGCCTTGAGCTTCTCGCCATATCCTTCGCGCTCACATTGCTCAACATTTTCTCCAACACCAAAAGCCCATTGCTTTGTCGCATATGCCTCTCGGACCTCATCACAAGTGCTGCAGCATCCGGGTTTGATTGCGTTATCGGGTGGTGTAGCACCGTAGCACTCACCACAATAGTCTGGAGCGAGATGCGCCGCGGCATCGGCAGGGGAGTGCCTAGATATCAAGGACACAGTGAGCATGCGATTCAACGCTAGGGGAGCTTGACAACTACGCCATGTAGTTGGAGACCCTACTTACAAGTCCAGCGACTGAACATCAATGACCCGGCCACCTTCGGAAGATGGGGACAGTCGCACTTTGTTCACTCCATGCGCAACGCCTGTTTGCAGTTCGCCCGAGACATCCATGACATCCAAGGTGAGAAGTTCACAAGGTAAACGGGGGAAAGTCATATTCAAATGAATCTCCATTCTTTCGCCTGGTCAATCGTAACCGGTGTCAGTCCAGTCTCTCAGATAAACACCGGGACACCTTCATTGTCCTAGACGACCACATACCTCTCGACTTGTCGACAACGAGCTCAGGTTGTACGACGACCCGGCGATAATCCGACCATTCACCCCATACCAACCAGAGGACTATCAGAAGCGATGCGATGGTAATGATACCTCCAGAATTCGTTCGAATGCGCGCATCTTCGACGGTCTTGGCGAAGGCGTCCAGTCTCGTGAATCGCGATTTTGCAGGCATTTTGCCGGTCAATTATGGACCATATGGCGAGCCAATGCTTCAAGGGCTTGGGTTTGTCTACTGTCAAGGCGGGGAGGGGAGTTAGCCAAAGTCAGATAACACGCGCAAGCTTCTTTGGGGGGCGCGATGATCTTGAACAAAGAGACGAGAATCACACAACCAAAGAAAAAGGACAGAGATAGAAGAGCTGAAACAAGATCACATACTCAAAGACTGATAGAAACAATTCAATTGCGGGTGCAATTCCGAGGTCCAGCAGCCGGGCGATGAGGGCTGGTGCAAGTTGGCCTGATCGAAGTATACGCCGATTGGCCCCAGTTTCACTTGAGAGCAATCGCGAGGTTAATGGCACTCTCATTCTTCCTTAAAGACACTCCTTGAGCAGTGGCAGCTTCTGATTGGCCCATCCCTTTGCTGAGTCATTTGCAGCTTGTCACCTGACTCAATGGGCCGTTCACCGCCAGCACGTGACCCGTGCGTCATGTCTTTTTTTCTTCATCAACTGCTTTGCGGCGCGCAATACTCCGTGGCGGGATCGCTGCCTATTTGTTCCATTTTACTTGAAGACTCCCAGCTTCCACATATCCTTCTAACTTCTTTGTTCAATTGTGGTATTCTCCTCTTTTCTTTCATCCCGAGTTTCACCACACTTGTCCTGTGAATGAGAACAACTTCGCCCCGCTCGATCTAGGTGGATGCGCAACGCGCAGAGGTCTTAATTGGGCCAGCCTCTACTCTTTCCAGCTCCTCTCGTCAAATAATTTCTCCTTCCTACACCTTCCTCACTTTTTCGAATCTTTGACGACATCATGAAGACCATGAAGTCCCGTCGTCCAGGCGGCGCATCTGGCGGGGGCATCCGCAAGCGGGGCCCAACGCGCACCGATCGAGACGGTGATATGGACATGGACAACAGCACGCGTGGTGCGAAACGTGGTCGCGGCGATTCTGGTCGTATTCGTGGGACAGCTGGAGGGCGCGCCCCTGGAGGTCGAACTCAAACACGCGACAGGACTTTGAACGCCATACAACAAGCCATCTCCGACAACAACAAGGATTCGACCCAGGCCAATATCCGACACGGAAAAGGTGGAAAAGGAAACAGCACCCAGATCAGTATTACCGGATGGAGGAATAGCAATGCCTCATCCAAACGTGATGGTGGTATTGAAAGTCTCATCTCCTTCATCGAACGAAAATTGAACGCCGCACCCAAAGGATCCCGTTTCAAAGTCACCAAGGTAAGTTCCACCAAATTACGGCTGCAAATCGAAGCTACAACTCGGTCTTTATTCCTCCGGCTATTTCCTGGCTGCCCCCGCAAGACCCGAATACAGCTTCGCAACGGTCGACACTTCCCAGATCACCCAACCTCCCCCTCCCTGATACTGGCTTCGCTCGATTGGCTTTTACAAATATTATTACCATTTTCTGACCTTCAATTAGTCACGGGTTGAAGGCGATATCCTCGTGGTCTCGGTCCACCCGGAATGGACGGACCGCTTGCTCCAACTGAATGGCAAATTATTTGCCGGCGTCAACATCACAGTCGAGCTTTACGATTCTTCTACTGCAGTACTTGGCCATCAACTCGCTACAGCCGGAGGCACCTCGGCTTCAACGGCCGACACCAAATCCAAAATCACGTCAATTTTGGGTAAGCGCTTCAACCCTGCCGCGAAGCTACTGGATTTGTCAAAACTTGTCGACGATCCCGATCTCCAGGCCATGGGAATTTTCAATAGCACCTCAACTACGTCAAAGTTCTTCCCCGCCATGATGAAAGTTTGGGAAATGCAGTTCCCCAGCGCCTCCGAGCGGCGAGAGGCAGTGGAGAGTGTCAGCTTGGCCCAAAATCAACTCCAAAATGTTACAGTCGTGACGACCATGGCCCAGACATTCCCGGACATCAAAAACCTGGACCTCTCCAACAACAACTTCAAGGATTCTCAGGCAATGCTTTCATGGCGTTGGAAGTTCCGCAATCTCGAATTCTTGGATTTGAGTGGCAACGATTTTAGCTCCAAGCCGGATTTCAAAGCAACGATGTTGAAGTGGTATCCACGACTCCAGACCCTGAACAATGTCCAAGTTCGTACTGCAGAGGAGATTGCCGCTCAGAAGAAGACCCCAATTCCTATTCAGGCGCCCTACTTCCACGATGATTCTCAAATCGCCGAAAACTTCATCCGAGCTTTCTTCGTTAGCTATGACAACGACCGTAACAATCTCATCAGTGGTTTCTACGATGAAAATTCCAAGTTTTCGTTGAACGTCAATACCCAGGCTCCAAAATCGACACAAACCGAGCCGGCTGGCTGGGACCAATACATCAAGAAGAGCCGAAACCTTGCCAAGATCACCCACTTGACTGCTCGAATGACTCGCAGCTACACGGGCCCTCAAAAGATCAGCGAGATGTGGAACGCTCTCCCCCAGACACGTCACCCCGATGTGGCTACTCAGCCAGAACAATACCTTATCGAATGTCACCAAATCCCCGGTCTACCTGATCAAACTGGACAGAGCCCTACCGGAGTCGGCGGCCTCATCATCGAAGTGCATGGAAAATTCGATGAGAGTGTCGATGGCAAAGTTGAGACTCGCAGTTTCGACAGAACCTTTATCATTGGTCCAGGTAATGGCCCTGGCGGCATTCGTGTCTTGAATGATATTATGTGCGCCCGTGCATACGGCGGCAATGAGGCATGGAGCCCTGAAAGCCTACCTATTCCCCAAGCCGTGGCTCCAATTGTTCCTCCTGTCGGTGCTCCGGCTGCTCCCATTGCGCCGGTGGCAGTTGCGCCAATGCCAGGATTCCCTGAAGGATATGGTGCCCCCGGACCTGGAAAGACCGAGGAACAGGTTCAACAAGAACAAATGGTCGCCCAGATCAGCGCAAAGTCGGGCATGACTCTTCAATACTCCGAGATGGCCCTCTCGGGTAACGGCTGGAATCTCGATGCAGCTTGGAAAAACTTTGAAGAGCTTAAAGTAAGCAATCACACGCATAAAACATGTACTCCTTTTCAACCCCAATTCTAACTCATCTTCACAGGCACAAGGATCATTGCCCCCTAATGCTTTTCTCAATGGGGCTTAATGTATTTCCTGACCTTCTGTCTACGACTACTTCACTACTACAACCGCACTTTTACACCGAAAAACATTTCCTTTTCTCTCCTTCGTCGCCAATCTGCGACAAATCTCAGTCGGCTAATACGACTTGAAGATTTTGCATTCACCATGGCTATGGGATGATGCTATGGAGGAGCATGATGTATCCGAAAAGGCTTTGAACAATCTTGCATGGCTCAGGCGAAAGACAATGGCTTCAGGGCTTGCCCCTATGTATTTTAGAAATTTGCCCCTTTACCGGCTCAGAACAAACGAAAATCCTCAAAATTATATTTTATCAGGCGTCGATCGAGTAATAAACCCTAGATCTGCTGCAATTTAAAGTATGTAGTGGTAGTATGTAGCTCTCCTACCTAAGTAGGTAGTACTACTGTTTCAATGTTCCTACGCGGCAAGTAGCGGTGCGGGTTGCGTAAGGTGCCAAGCGGCCCAGGTGGCCCCCCCCCCGGACAGTTCACCCGCGCGACTCAATCATCTCCGAGTTGACTACTATTTCGATCCCCATTCGCCTTCAAGGGACTCTCTGCATTGGCCCGGCACAACTTCGTTCTGTTGCTGGGAGCAGGATGATCTCGGTGAGCTAATGGAATGGCTGCAATCACTTCTCCAAACACCGGCTTCATGCCTCCAAACGAGGAGCCCGCCCTCGATGCTTTGGATGCAGGTATCGCGTGTCATCAATGCCACATTGTACACTCAGGAAAGCTCATTAAATCTTCTCTAGTTGACTATGATCCGGTCGATCATTTGAACGCCATCTTCTCACATCCCTCCACCCTCTCCTCCGTCTCTCAGATCTCCGACGCTCTCCACTCCTACGAAGATGAATTGGACTACGATATCGGCACTCTCGTGGAGGAGCAAGTTACTTCCAACGCCGAGAGCGTTGAACGTATACAGACAGCCAAGGCTGATCTTTCGGAGCTGTTTAAGAAAATCGACGATGTCCGTGAACGCGCCATCAAGACCGAACAGGCCATCACAGACATGACCGCCGACATTAAGCAATTGGACAATGCGAAAAAGAACCTCACACTATCGATGACGGCTCTCAAGCGCCTTCAAATGCTTACCACTGCATATGATCAGCTTCAGTCGCTCAGTCGAACACGACAGTATCGTGATTGCGCGCAACTCCTCCAGGCCGTAATCCAGCTCATGGCCCATTTCAAGTCATACCGATCCATCGACCAAATCGCGATCCTGAGCAGGAATGTTGCGGATATCCAGCGAGACCTTCTGGAACAAGTGTGCGAGGACTTCGAGATGGCATTTGCCAAGGGCGAAGTGACACAGCGAAAGGTCATGCTGGCAGAGGCATGCTTGGTGGCAGATGCGTTGGGCGAGCATGCTCGTTCCCGACTTGTTACCTGGTATTGCAATACTCAGTTGCGTGAATACCGCCAAGTCTTCCGCAATAATGAAGAAGCTGGGTCTCTCGACAACATCTCTCGCCGATACTCATGGTTCCGGCGCATCATGAAGATTTACGACGAGGAGAACGCTGCGATCTTCCCAGCTTCTTGGCGTGTGAACGAGATCTTGGCCAACGTCTTCTGCGAGGGAACCCGAGATGATTACAAGGGCATTCTCTCGCGCTCTGTACGCAGTGGCCAGACGATCGATGTCAATCTGCTACTCTCATGTTTGCAAGAAACTCTTGATTTTGAACAATCTCTTGAACGTCGTTTTACGCCTCCGCGACCATCTGCAGACACGTTTACTTCTACTGAGACCCCTGCATTCAGTCAGTCGATCTCTGAGGCCTTCGAACCGTATTTGAGTGTTTGGGTCGACGCGCAAGATAAACAGCTAGCTGCGCTGCTCCCTAAATACCGCCAACAACCTCTGAATAGTCCAGATGAGGAATTCAATTCTCATACTGTGATTTCATCGTCCACAGAGCTATTTACATTCTATCGGCATTCCTTACAGCAATGCGCAAAACTTTCAACGGGTGGTAGCCTGGCAGAGCTTGCAAAGGTCTTTGCGAAATACCTTGACCAATATGCACAGCAAGTTCTCCTCAATTATATCAGTGAACGACCATCTGGTCATACTCCGTCTAGAGTGCCATCGATAGAGGACTTAGTCGCTGTTCTGAACACAGCCGATTACTGCTACTCTACGTGTACTCAGCTGGAAGAAAAGATCAAGGGCCGGCTTGACGAGACTCTCAAAGATTCAGTCGACCTGCAAAGCCAAGCTGATTCTTTCATGGGCATTGCATCTGCCGCTGTTCGAGGTCTTGTGAAACAGGTGGAAGTGGATTTGGAGCCATCCTGGCGAGAAATGCGCAACACGCCTTGGAGCAAACTTGAGGCCGTTAGTGATCAAAGCTCCTACGTGGGAGAGATGATCTCGCAGACGAAAGAAAAGGCATCACAAATTCTGCAGCTATTGCATAAGCAACAATATGCTCGTGCTTTCTCTGATCACCTGGTGGAGTTGATGTCTAGTTTATTCATCAGCAATGTCTTCCAATGTAGACCTGTTTCGGAAACAGGTGCAGAACAGGTATTTCCTTCTATCGTTGGACGACTGTCAATCTTTAGCTCAGCATACTAACGAATCTCTAGATGCTCCTGGATTCCTATACTTTGAAGAGTGGTCTTTCGTCTCTCCTTCCGGCTCCCGCCCCCGCCGGCTTCGTCAAACGCGTGAACAGCAGCTTTTTCAAGATAGAAACACTTCTCAAGACCTTACAGGTCCGACCTTCTCCGCCAGAGGCCCTCGTTCAAGCCTACCTGATCCACATTGCGGACCGCAACAACGCCAACTTCCGCAAAATCCTCGATCTCAAGGGAATTCGCAGTCGCCAAGAACAAAATCACTTGGTGGAACTTTTCCAGCTCCATCGTGCATCGGATCGCTACGCCTCCAGCCTCCAACAGAACAATCCCATTCTCGCAGCCTTGCAAGCTCCTGCAGCCACAACAACTGGCTCGGTCTCACAAGGTCTTGGCCTGAGCAGCACTCCCTCCATGTCCATGCCCTCCCGATTTGACGCTACCATGCTCGGCTCCGCCATTATATCCGCAGCGAAGGACGGTGTCGACCGTTTCGGAAACCCCAGTCTCAGTACTCTAGGCTCCAGTGGTGTCACAGCTGGTGGTAATACTTCGAACTCCGCCCTGGGCGGTGCATCTGGAGCTTCTTCTCCCGCTCCGCCGACTTCCAATCTGCCAGGTGGCCATGCTCATACCCCGTCCGAGTCTACGGCTGCTGGTAACCTCAATGAGAATCTGAAGAACATTGGTAAATTCTTCCGCCGTGATTTGGGAGGCTTTGGAGGCCGGTTTGGTCGGGGCTCCGATGATGTATAGCTTTGATGTAGTAGAGTTCATTTATATTTACTTCAAATATCCCCTGTTTCTCACTTTTGTGTGGATATCATTGCATTTAATTAGCTCCTTCCAAGGTTTCTGGTCTATGTGCATATCATGAGCAGATCATTTGGAATGCAATTGCAATAGACCCGAACTCAAGGTCTCTCCCAGTCCTTTTCAGCGTAACCACCTGTTCAAGTTGCTTCAAGAGTATAACTTCAAGCTCTAAGGTTTCAAGACTGTAAGGTTAACGAGGAGATATCGGTTTAAGTCTTTTCAAGATGTACTACAACTTCCAGTTCAAGAAGGCCGCAAGATCTATGGCTCCACTCTGGTGTCGATAGAGTGATTTGATTGGTCAGTTTCTTTCGATGATGGTGGCTGTAGTAGCCGCACGCTGCACCTCCCAGTTGACTTTGGAAACATCATCCATCTTACTGCCAACTCTCCACCTTCTTTCATGGTCTTATTTTTATCATGTGAGAGAATCAGTTCCCCGGTGAATCCCTCAAGAAGTGGATGAAATAAGGTTCTCAAGGAAAAAGAAATGGATTTTGGTCTGAGAGTCTAGACTTCTACTCTGCGGAGCAAGCCCGCTGTCACAAGCAACATCTAATAAAGAAACAGTCTTTGTTGGCAGGACAAGGCTCCGCCTCGGTTTATCATCGATCCACCTAGATCACTATTGATCTTCTTTAAAGTCCAAATCATTTGTGGAGACACTTCTCAGAAGTCATTTTGGGATGCTTTCTCGGCATGGGAGTCTGGCCAGACCCTACCACTTGTCTTTCGCTATAGTTCCATTCTTTACCATTTCCCCTTTGAATTCTCCTTCTCGAACGCAAAGGCACGGTACGTTCCTCATCCATGGTTCAGGTGGCTATGGGAAAGGGACATTTCCCCTCGTGGCTGCGCGGGCTTTACGGTAGAGGGAATCTTCCAGCGCCTCTTGTCGGAGGACCCCTGCATCGTACCTGTTGGTACCTTCTTATCCAATGGGTTGCAAAAGTTGTCTTAAACCTTAAGATAGATGATGGTGATCTTTCTTTCAAAGCTAAGTTCAGCCCTTTATTGGGAGTGTTCGATCTGAGAAAGCAGAGTGAAGATCCATTCATACTTCGGACACAAGGAAGCCTGCACGAAATCTAGACCCTCCCTTTTCAAAGAACTCGATGAAGATCATCTATGGAATCCATATAATACCCTTGTTGGAACCATTATATGAGACCTTGGCCTCCGTGGAGACCCATTGCTAAAATGGCAGGTTGCAACTCTTCACTCCAGGAAAAACCCTTGGGCTAGCCAC
Source organism: Penicillium paxilli ATCC 26601 (assembly GCA_000347475.1). Lineage (NCBI taxonomy): Eukaryota > Fungi > Ascomycota > Eurotiomycetes > Eurotiales > Aspergillaceae > Penicillium > Penicillium paxilli. The sequence goes on from KB644890.1 coordinate 21,074, forward strand.
CCGCCAAGAGACCCTGAGATAAACATGGCATGATATTTTTGACAACCTCTTGGCAATGGCAATCCAGGCCCGTGGCGAGTGTAGAAGCCGCGTGGCTAAGGAGTTTGGAGGAGAAGGCGACATCGGGACTTGAAGTCGGTAGCGAGCCTCAATGGCACGACGGAAAATTCGGCCAACTTTCCAAATCCGGCCTTCCCTCAAAGGCGAGAGAACTTGCCAGAACTACCGAGATATTAACCTTGAAAATTGTACCTGAACTTTGTATGTTCGGGTTCATGCCGAACCTTTCTTGGAGTGATGGTTTGGAGTCAAGGCTTTGAGATTGAAGCGTATTCATTCGCAGCGAGTGCAAGGAACAAAACTTTGAAGCTGCTCTGATGTCAAGGCCCACAAATAATACATCACTTCTGGGGGATCGACGAACCGCAGCTTGTGCCAGAAAAGTGACAGTTTGGGTTGAAAGGATGGAAAACTTTATATGAAGCCTTCCATTTCCGGCGATGGCAACGGTGTTCGAGACCATCCAAGACCAGAACTCTCCACTTACGACAGACTCATTGGACAACCCCCAGGTTTCTCGAATATGTTAGGTCAGTCCGGAAGATTGGAGTCTGGAAGCTTGCCACTTCTCCAAATGGCCCAGGAACCATATATAAGGCTTCATCTTTCTCGATCATGGAGGTTTCTTTTTTCTATCAAACACTACAATCTTTGAGACTCAGTCGTTCTCTCACTCTCTCTTCTTTTTGTTTTCTTTTTTTGAATTCTGATTCAATCTTTTATCAGATTCATCACTCTCTCTTCACTGTCTTTTGATCAGATCTATCTTTTCAACACAGTCCTTTCTTGGAAACCACATTTGTCAACACGACAACACAACACAACAAATTCAAAATGATCTTCTCCAACGTCGTCATCTCCAGCATCCTGGCCGTCGCTGCCTCTGCTCTTCCCCACAGCATCCGCGACTCGGACTCTTCCAGCAGCGGCAATGTTCAGATCGTGAACAACCTGGGAACCGACATTTACCTCTGGTCCACCTCCGCCGAGTCCGGTGATATGGAGACCATCAAGTCCGGAGGTGGCACCTACAGCGAGAAGTGGCAGACCAACCCCAACGGCGGTGGTATCTCTATCAAGATGTCCACCTCCGAGAGCCGTGACAGTGTTCTCCAGTTCGAGTACACTCTTGACTCCGACAAGCTTTACTGGGACCTTTCCTCCATCGACATGGACGCCTCCTCCGAATTCGTCAAGCACGGCTTCGCTGCTATCCCCAGTGACTCCAGCTGCTCTACTGCTACCTGTGAGGCCGGCGACTCCAACTGCGCCGAGTCCTACCAGCACCCGGATGATGTCAACACTCTCTCGTGCTCGACTGATGCTCAGTACGTCCTGACTCTGGGATAAATATCTTCTTCTCCAGATATTTGATGAAAAAAAATTCACTCTTTTGTTCATTTTCATTTTTTCCTCATGACTCCGAGAGCTGGTATTTATCCCATGGCTGGATGTGCCTCCGGATTTCCTTTTTATGACCCACATGCTTGATACACCTTGACTGCATACTATAGACGATAGACATAGACCATAGACGATCATCACAAAGAAACAAAAAATGTTTCTTGTGCTCAATACACTTTCTTTCAACATTTAATTTACTTTTGCCATTTGTAAACTTATTTATATAAGATTTAGAATGGACCTATCACATCAACCTGTGGACGCAAACGTTCAATTCAAGTTCGTTGATTCCAAGGTTGACACGCTCCGGGGCTCCAGGGAAGTATAATCCAAAATGAATGTCTCAATGAGATTCTAGTAGTACCAGCCTCAGCCCTAGAAGCTTCAAAATCCAAACTCAATGGACATTCGTAGTATGGCTAAAGTGAGGGCCCTCCAGGGCTGGTATCGGCTGAGAACTTCTCCAGGGTGCACTCAGAATTGCAGTAGTACTAACTGAGAGTTGCTGGTAGTAGTACCGGTTTCCCTTGGTAACTTCCAGCATTCGTCATCGCTAATCTTCAAAAATTCAAAAATTGAAAAGTGCACGCTCACTAGGATTCTCTCAATTTGACTTCCTTCGATCCTGCCAGCGTGGCTTGGATGTAACCAGACAAGCCTGAAATAGGACCATTCACCACATTGTGATAGATGACATCCGAGTTCAAGGTAGCAAGACAAAATCATGATCATGAGCACCTTGAAGATAATCATAACCCTCCGGCATCCACTCCACACAAGGCACAGCATCTCCCCAATTCACTTTATCTTTGACACTAGCCGGTAATCTCATCTTCAAATTACTCCGGTACCAGCGAGGGAACTGCACAGTAACAAGCATCACGCGCGGCTGATCCGTCTGATTCGGTCTACCAGCATGCCACAGTCTAAAGTCCCGAATAATGAGTGACCCCTTAGGTAAACTGGGCTGAATAGGCGGGGATATCTTCCGCCGCTGTTCTTGCAACTCCGGCTTCACTTTCATGCTATCTTCCGAGATATCAAGGATACTCTTATCCGTATCGATATGCGAGCCCAGCCAGACCTCCGTAGCTCCATTTTCCGGAGTCGTCTCGACAAGGTTGATATTCACGCAATATCCGAATGGAACTTTCGGGAAATCAAACGTGATATCTATATGAGGTGGTTGTCGATCCGTTGCCTTGAATGCAGTATTGGCACTGTAGAATCTCACAGTTGACTGTGGACCGAGCATGCATTGAATAGCCTCCGTAGCCCATGGATTTGCAATGATGTCGTCGAAAATAAAGTCATCTTCCAGGATAGGTTCTTGCTGAATGTTGCCTGTGTTTTTGCCAAAATTTCGATACGTCTCTGGTCGTGCGTAGAGGTCTTGAGCCTCTGGAACCATTCTAGCGTTGAGTTTGTGTAGATGGGTGATATCTACGGCATTCTTGATTGCAACGATCCCGTCTCGATGGAGGGCCTCAACTGCGGCTTGGAGATTGTGAGAGCTTAGTTTCTTTGAGGCCAGCTCTTCGGGATTTAATTCAAGCAGTGTGACCCGAGGCTCCTGAGACTGCTCCATCATTCTTGAATACAGTTCCCAGGATTTCGTTTGGAAGGACGTTGCAAGTTGTTGAATAGAAGTGCCGAGAGGAGGCCAAAGACGAGTTCGTAACCCTGTCCGAAGTCGAGGACACAGGCACCGAGTAGTATCTTAAGAACCAAACAGCGAGAGTTAATTAGACAGGAATCTTTCTGATATAGTATGAGGGATGTAACTGATCTCCCACGCAAGCACAATTCAAAAGCATGCGGAGAAACCGCCGAAATTACCGGTCATTGGACCACCGACATCACCGAGCGGGTGTAACCACAAGGTTGGACATACTCGATTGAGCCAACCGGGGAATCGACTACAACCGACATCTGGAGTACAACTATACATCATCCATGGGGCCTACAGACAAGATAACAACTACAAGAAGTACTACGCAGGTTCAGGCACAACCAATTGTTGAGAATTTTTTCATTAAGCTATTCCAGTTCCACGACTTATTCGAAACCTCCAGATAATGTTCGCCAGTGCGACAACGGCTACGTTCTACAGTAGACACGATTGCTACAAAGCGTCTATGAGGAATTGAATCTGTAATCTTGAGAAATATTAGCAATTGCTTTTCAAAATCAATGAGTGATAACAAAAAGGCAAATTGAGGCATGGCGTCAGCAAAAAATTAGAGTGTTGTTGTTGCGTTTTTAATCGTCAGAGCGGCCCTTACGCAAGGGCCGGTGCTCGGGGTTAAAAATTTTTAATCATCCGCCAGGATGAACAGTAGGGTTGAAGAGATGGTTTGGGGCAAAGTGGTTAAGAAAATAAGAAAAAAGTCGAAACTCACCAATAATAGACGGACAAATAATGGAGCGTGTCTCTACGTTCCATTAAGTGTGTCAGGAAAGGATCAAAATGAAGGCGTTGCCAAGTCGTCGTAATTTCATTCCCTGGCCATATTTCAGGTCCAGGTTAAATCAAAGTATCTAAAACATGGCATTCGTATCCAGTTGAGGACGATGCGCTTAGTCGAAAAGACCGAAGCCCATGTCATCGTCGGACTCCTCCTCATCCTCAGCGGGGGCAGCGGCAGCGGGAGCGTCACCGGAGGCGGCGGCGGCACCAGCAGCGGGAGCAGCAGAGGCGTAAGCATCGGGGTTGGCGATGCGGTCCTTGAGCTCCTCAATCTCGGGCCAGCTGATCTCAGTCTGGATGGCAACAGCCAGAACCTTCTTGTAGGCGTTGACAATAGAGTGAACGGTGGCAGGAATGGTGGGGATGTTGGTGGCCAGGGACAGAGCAGCGATGGTCTGGATAGCCTGGCTGAAGGTCTTGAGGAGCTGGTCCTCACCGATGTCAAGGACATCGGCGCTGAAGATCTGACCCTGGTCGTAGACCTGGCTGATGGTCATACCGTAGGTGAAGGGAGAGATGTTCAGCAAGTTCAGCAGCGAAGCCTCGGAGGCACCGACCTTGTTACCGGCCTCAATGAGCTTGAGGTCAGAGACAATTTCGATGGTACCACGAGCAATCTTGGTGGGGACACCGAGAGCCTGGAAGAAAGAGGTCTTACCAGGCTCCATACCAGTGTTACCGGCGGGAACCCAGACGTCGGCGGGAGCGAAAGCACCAGCACGGGCGGGGGCGGCGACACGGTTGGCCAGGATCTTCTCCTTGATCTCGGAGAGGTCACCGTTGGTGAAGATGAAACCAACGTTGCCACGGACGTGGGGCAGAAGACGCTCCCACTCGGGGTTCTCGGTGACGAAACCCTTCAGGGCACGGCGAACCATGGTGTTCTTACCCATCAGGACGACAGCCTCGCCACGGAGGGAAGCACGGATCTCGTGCATCTGCTGGGAGGAGACATTGTCAACACCACAGATGAAGATAGAGCTGTAGAGCAAGGAAGGTCAGTACGAGGTATGACGAAAAGAGAGAGCTCAATTGCAGGTCAAGCGTACCGGTACTCCTCGAGCTAAAAACGAACATCAGTTAGCAACATGAACTTCAAAAGTAAAACTCTCAGCGAGAGGAAGAGAGAGAGTAACATACCAAGCCCTTGAGCTTGTCGAAGTACGCGGCCTTGGTTGCAGACTTGCCCCCCATTTCTCCTTATTTCGCTGAAGATAGGTTGTTTAAGGACAAGTTGGTTTGTGAATTGGTTGATGAAGAAAGTTACGATTTTGGGAAATTCTTTTTTTTCGGTGCGCTTCGCTAGTGGGTCACATGACCAGCCAGCTGTTCCGGAAATACATTCCACCGAATCCCCGATCGCGGCGGCGCTGCAGAGCATCTACAAGCAATGCGGGATCTAAATTTCTAGGTAATTGATAATTAAGCCTAAGCCTGAGCCTAATTATTATTTGTTCTTACGTTTTGTGGAAACCGAATTCTTCCTCTTATGGAATTCGATTGACACTTCAACCCCGGTTTCTTCATCTCCAATTGGCGAGGGTTTCGCTGTTCACCATTTGGGCAACCTTGAAAATTTTGCCGAGAATTGAGCAGACCTCAACGACATTATGGCCAGCTTCCAGCACCCGTTTCAATGTGTGCAGTATGTTCGACAGCCAGCAGACTCCGCAGGATTCTTAGTGGCTTCAGCGGGGAGAAAACTTTACTCATATGCTATCGCCAACGGCCAATGCCTAGACGCCTGGCCAAAGAATACAGAGTCTAGCTCCAAGTCTGTTTCCGATGCACAAAGTCAAGAATCGGAAGGCAAGTCTTTGGCCAAAAAAAACAAGCATAATGAATTGCCGGACTGGACCAACATTCCTATTCTTTTGACCTCCTTTGATGGCAAGCATGTCGTGGCCTTGACTGCCGAGGACAAATGTATCCGTGTATTCAGTTTGAGTGAAGAGGGCAAGTTAGACGAGCTAAGTGCTCGGTAAGTACAAATCTCATAACCTTCCTCGCTTCGTATGTAAATCAGCGCATACTCACAGCGTCTCAAGGACAATGCAAAAACGACCCAGTGCGCTGGCCTTGACACCTGATGGCCAGACCATCTTGTGCGGTGACAAGTTTGGCGACGCTTACTCCTTGCCTGTGATTCCTGGAGAATACACTCGCCCAGTGGAGGAAGAAAAGTCTTACAAGCCTGCCGCTTCAAATCTCACCGTGCATTCAGGGCGTAACCTAATTTCATTAGAGCAGCAAATGAAGGAAGCCGAAAGGGCAGTGCAGAACCCGGGCAATAGCTCCGAAGAGAAGACTGCGCTTAATTTCGAACACCAGCAGATTCTTGGTCATGTTTCCATGCTTACCGATCTTATCTCCTTTTCTTTGCCCACGGGTGCATCTGGGAGCCGAAGCTACATCATGACTGCCGATCGTGATGAGCATATCCGCGTATCGCGTGGTCTGCCCCAGGCTCATGTCATCGAAAAGTACTGTTTGGGTCACACTTCTTTCATCAGTCAACTTTGTGTCCCGTCTTGGGCACCCCAGTATCTCGTCTCTGGTGGTGGCGACGACTTTTTGCTTCTGTGGAACTGGCAGGAGGGACAAGTACTCCAGAAGGTCCCTCTTCCCGTATCCAAAGGGTCTGAATCCAGCGTTCGGGGTATCTGGGCCATTTCCCTAAATCAATCTGCAGGACCTCCCGTGCAGGTGATTTTAGTTGGCCTTGAAGGGTATGTGTCGACAACTTCCACTTTCAACAACTCAGCTAATAAAGCAAACAGGTCTTCGATTTTACTCTGTTATTCGATTGAAGGAAACACCCTTAATCACATAGACACAGTGAAACTCTCTGGAAACATTCTCGACCTGACTTGTGTTGATTCGCAAGGCTCAATTGTTGTCTCGGTGGACAATGTTCGTGAGCCTACCTCTACAGATGCATGGAGGGCCAACCCCGAGGCAGCGCAAACGCTTCTTGATAGCTTCAAACCCACCACGAAAGATGGACGTTTCATGTGGGAACTAGCAGAAAATGCTTTGGTGGCTCCCATTAATGCCGCCGGTACCTCGGCTATTCCCAGCGATATCGATATCAAGCAGAAAAAGGCACTCGACGGTGTAATTTACAATGTGGGGGTTCTTCGGAAGAGGCAATTTGACGAATAAGCCTCTGCCCAGGTGGCTACGATGTACACATAAACTTCAAGACCTGAACATCAATGACGAAAATCCGATTATGATCTACTATTCTAACAAGGTGGACGGTGGTTCCAAATTACTACCACTTTACTTTGAAAGAGCCCAAGGCAATACTCGTTCCATCAGTAGGGCTAGCCTACCATAATTTCAAATTATCCTTTATCTTATGCTGTATTAGTACTAGTACTATATACTAGCAATGGCAGTTTCAGCGTACTGCATTGCGCTGGCATGTGCAGTAGGGTACTGGGAGGTCGGCGCCGTAGTAATCCTCCGGGCCTGGATAAGGTCTTGGGTAGGGTTGGTTCGGAACCTTGGAACTTGAATAAGTCGCAGGTATGAAGTGAGATTAGAATTGATTCCAGCTTAAAAATTAGTTGGGTTTATTATATGAAATTATGAGTCTTACGTATTTCCAAATACTAGGCAGATCGAGTTCTCACGAATTCAACGTTGCTGGGAAGTGGTTGTCAACTGCAGTTGTAGTAGCTTTTGTAGTCTCCAAGATTCCGGCCGATCAAATGGCCCGCGGTTCCCCGACAAAACCTCCCACTTCCCCTCCTCCAACTGCATCCAACCACCCACAGGCACAATGCAAGAACAATTTGAGCCACTGAAGAACGATTTGCTGTTGAGGGCCGCGCGAGGTAATTTCACTACCGGATAATCCTCCATTTTGTCTTCTTTTCTTGTTCTTTAGCTCCTCTTAAGACAAACCGCTAACAAACACAGGCGAGAAGGTTGAGCGCCCACCCATCTGGGTGATGCGACAAGGTGAGCTTAACCCCACGCGTTTCTTCTTTGGCAGACTATTATTCCCGAATCCTTGACTAAATCATCATTCTTCTTCGCCAGCTGGTCGCTACCTTCCCGAGTATCACGAGGCCAAGGGTGGCCGAGACTTCTTCGAATGCTGCCGCTCCCCGGAGGTTGCCTCAACATTGACTCTCCAGCCCATTGACCGCTACGAGGGCCTTATCGATGCTGCAATTATCTTCTCTGATATTCTGGTCATCCCTCAGGCCATGGGTATGAAGGTGGAAATGGTGGATAAGAAGGGCCCGCACTTCCCCGAGCCGCTGCAATCGCCGACTGATGGTCAATACGAGAAGGTCATGGCGAAGGATGTGGACGTCAAGTCGGAGCTGGATTACGTCTACAAGGCTATTTCTCTCACTCGCTTCAAGCTTAAGGGACGGGTTCCCCTCATTGGCTTCTGCGGAGCCCCATGGACTCTGCTGTGCTACATGGTTGAAGGCGGCGGCAGCAAGCTCTTTGTGCAATCCAAGACCTGGGTCTACAAATATCCTAAGGAGTCGCAGGCGCTGCTTCAGAAGATTGCTGAGATCTGCGTGGAGTACCTCGCTCTCCAAGTTGCGGCTGGTGCGCAGCTGGTGCAAGTGTTCGACTCGTGGGCTGGTGAGCTTTCGCCCACCTCTTTCCAGTCATTCTCGCTTCCCTATCTCCGCCACATCTCTGCCAACTTGCCCAAGCGTCTACAGGAGATGGGCCTGGAGCCCGTCCCCATGACTGTCTTTGCTAAGGGTGCTTGGTACGCTCTGGAGGACTTGTGCCAGTCTGGCTACAACGTTGTTGGTCTGGATTGGCTGCACGAGCCCGCTGATGCCATGCGAATTGCCAACGGCCGCGTCACTATTCAGGGTAACGCCGATCCTGGCATGCTCTATGGCGGCCGTCCTGCCATTACGGAGACCGTGGAGAAGATGGTTGAAGGGTTCAAGAAGGGCAAGCAAGGCTGGATTTGCAACCTCGGCCATGGTACGTGAAACTTTAATGCGACAATTGTCTACACCATACTAACCTTTGAGATAGGTGTCACTCCCTTCGTGGACCCGGAACATCTCAAGTTCTTCTTTGAGGAGATCCACCGTCTTACCGCGGCGTAATTGGAAACACTTCCAGTGTGTTTCCCTTCTGGACATAAGATGTCTTCCTTACCATTTTTGGAGACAGTCAAGCTAAAAGTTTCATGATACACAAGAGATCTTTGGCATTTGAAAATAAATGGAAATTGAACGGGATAATAAGTTCCCACCTCGCTTTGAACTATAATGCAATGAAATATAAACTTGATAGCGGTTCTAGACGGCAATATCCTCATTCCTAGATAGCGAAGCATGTTGGTCAGCAAAGATCAACTTCAAACAGAAGAGAGAGAAAAGGGCGTGGGCGTGGTGAGCCCGGCTCTATTGTGATTTTCCCTGCATCTAACTTACCAAAGCTCTGGCTTCTCGCGCATAAACTTCTCCATGAGATCCTTGCACTCCTGGTTATCAACGACGATAACATCCTTACCCCGGCTCTTCAGCAACTCCTCGCCACCCATGAAGTTCTTGTTCTCGCCAATGACGACGCGCTTCACCTTGTAGAGCAGACAAGCACCAGTGCACATATCGCAAGGCGACAGGGTGGTATACATGGTTGCACCTTCATAGGCGGAGGCAGGCAGACGACCGGAGTTTTCCAGAGCAGACATTTCGGCCTGATCAGAGGGGTTAGTTTGAATGGATTCGGCGACATTTAAATTTCAACCAGTGTGGATCAGGATGACCCTTGACACTGGTAACTGGGGTATAGTGTTGAATGTGGTACTAGATGGTACTGACATGCAAGACAGGGCTGCCCTTCTGCACACGCATATTATGGCCTCGGCCCAGAATTTTACCATCCTTGGAGACTAGAGCAGCACCAATGGGAACGCCGCCCTCGGCGTATCCCAGCTTGGCCTCCTCGACGGCAGCAATGAATCCAGGCTCTTGATCCATGTTGTTCTTTGAGTGATCTTGTGTGAATTGATCAAATGATATTGGAAGGAAAGGAGGGGAAGGTATGCAAAGGTGCTTTTAAAGAGATAGTATTTCTATGGATACAACATACGCTCTGACCGCCGACTGGTCCTATTTAGCAAGTCCAGTCCCGGATAGTCGGAGAGGCCCGCTCGCTACAATTCCAATGATCTGTGGCGTCTTCCTCCAGGAAGTGGAGATTCGACAAGAAAAAAAGAACCGTTTTTTCATGGAAGCCCCGATTTCCCCTCGGCTTATCGATAAGCAATGTGGCTGACGGGGAGCCAAGTGGCGGTGGTAGGGCGGGATGGATGTGGCGGGGAACGGAGTTTGGAACCGTACATTCCCATATTTACTATAAGTACTCCGTTGTTTGATAAAGAATAGAAAGACGGACGATGTCCGTCTTATCATCTAAATTTTGATACTATCTATCTTACACATTAGTTACATTGTACTATACTGCGATGACTTTTTACAGAATCTTTAATGGGTCAAGTTCCTTTGCCACTGGCGATCAACCTTGGAACAAAGTTGATATACACAAATCATAACCGCAAACCAGCCAGCGATAATCTGAATAAGCACATGAGTCAGCACTTTTTTTTACCAAACTGTTACATACAATACCCAGAAAACAGAGGACGGAAGACCAAAGAAGAACAACGAACGCCATCGAACACCGCAGAATCTCATCGAATTGACGCTCGGGCCCTGTACAGAAGGCAAAGAAATTCAAGAATTATAGAAAATCGGCTATAGCCATGTCCAGCTGATAGAAAAGCAGATGATTTTGCTCGAAATCATTGTGAAGAAATCAATCAAAATACAAAACTTCTTCTGTTAGATCCTCTCCAACTGTATTCTCCTACTTAAGGGTCCGCGCCCTGGTAATAAATCGGTTATTTTACAGGCCCGGTACCAGTACCTGGGCAAAAAAAAAGTTACTCAGCCTTTCCCAATCCACTCGGCTCCTATTCTTATCCCCAAAGAGAACAATTCAACCCTCCCATCCTCCACTTCTCGGGCATCACCTTTTCCCTCATCACTGCCCCACTAGGAGCAGCTTTCATTCCCACTCTCCTCTCTCTTTCTCTCTTTTCTTTCCTCTTGTTCTTCTTTCGTTCTTCCATCCGTCATCTTCATAATGGTTAAGGAAACCGCTTTCTACGAGTGCCTGGGGGTATGCTTTAATCCCACCTTTCCATCATCTTCTCGGGATCGACATCGTCTCTAACATGCTCTTTTTCCTATCCTCAATAGGTTCAACCCACCGCTACTGAGGCTCAACTTAAGACCGCCTATAAGAAGGGTGCTCTCAAGTACCACCCTGGTACGTTTTTCTGCTCCTCAGTCTTGAATTCCCACTCCCGCAAAATTGAATCCTCTTACGAGAACCCAAAATATCCAACATCTGGCTGTGCGCCAAAAAATGACTAAATCAGTCGTATCTCCTGATGCTAACATACCTGGTGTCATACAGATAAGAACGCGGATAACCCCGAGGCTGCCGAGAAGTTCAAGGAGTTGTCGCACGCCTATGAGACCCTCTCCGACCCCCAGAAGCGTCAGATCTACGACCAATATGGTGAGGAAGGCTTGGAAGGTGGTGCTGGTGGCCCCGGAATGAACGCCGAGGACATTTTCTCTCAGTTCTTCGGAGGCGGCGGCGGTGGTTTCGGTGGAATGTTCGGTGGTGGTATGCGCGATACTGGCCCCAAGAAGGCCCGCACTATTCACCATGTTCACAAGGTCAACCTGGAGGATATCTACCGCGGCAAGGTCTCGAAATTGGCTCTGCAGAAGTCTGTTATCTGTGGTGGCTGTGAGGGTCGTGGCGGCAAGGACGGTGCTGTCAAGCACTGCGCCGGCTGTAACGGTAGCGGTATGAAGACTATGATGCGCCAGATGGGTCCCATGATCCAGCGCTTCCAGACTGTTTGCCCCGACTGTAACGGTGAGGGCGAGATCATCCGTGACAAGGACCGCTGCAAGCGCTGCAACGGTAAGAAGACCGTTGTTGAGCGTAAGGTTCTCCACGTCCACGTCGACAAGGGTGTTCGCGATGGCCACAAGATTGAGTTCCGTGGCGAGGGTGACCAAATGCCCGACGTTCTTCCTGGTGATGTTGTGTTCGAGATCGAGCAGAAGCCTCACCCCCGTTTCCAGCGCAAGGGCGACGACCTCTTCTTCCAGGCCAAGATCGACCTTCTCACCGCGCTCGGCGGTGGTGCTATCCACATTGAGCACCTCGATGACCGGTGGTTGACTGTCAACATTGCCCCCGGCGAGGTTATTGTGCCTGGTATGTTTGACCCCCACTCTTTCCTTTTCTTTCTCTGTGAAATTCTGGGATATACTAACCATTTTTTTTGCAGATTCCATCAAGGTCATCCCCGGCCAGGGTATGCCCTCTTTCCGCCACCACGACCACGGCAACCTGTACATCAAGTTCGAGGTCGAGTTCCCTCAAAAGGATCAGCTGCAGAACTTGGAGCTTCTGGAGAAGGTTCTGCCTCCCCGCATGGAGCAGACTCAACCGCCCGCCGATGGCATGGTTGAGGACTTCGAGCTGCAGGACATTGACGGCAGTGAGCCCTCGCAAGCCCGCGCCCACGGTGCTGCGAGCGGCATGGACGAAGATGATGACGACGTTCCTCCCGGTGCTGAGCGCGTGCAGTGCGCTTCCCAGTAAGCAAACAATGGGTGGAAATGCCCCATTGTTGCGATGATCAGGGTAGATGAATTGTCGAGCCAGTGACGAAACCTTTTTCGCTTATGATACCAATGGATATGAAGAGGAGGGGGGGTGTAAAGGCCAGTATCGATCATGTATACTGGCTTTGTTTTTTTTTTTCATTATTTCTTTCTCGGGTCATGTGAAACTTTGCTGCTCTGCAAAGGCGCTCATTGAAGAAACGCTGCGGGAGAGTTTTCGTCGTCCCCCCACACTTTCCCATCGCTGTTTGTTCTTGGATGATGCCTGATAGTTTCTTGTCCTCCCTTTCTCTTTTATCTTGGTTCTGGGGAACTCCTATCTTCCCTGGATCGAGATCTGTCACACGTTCCTAAAACCTTATTTCTCTTTCGTGCCCTTTCACCCGAATCTGATTTTGCCATGGGAAATTCTTTTGGTGTGAGGCAGGTGGAGTTGCGATGACCGAAGAGAAAAGATCCGTGATGAGCATGAACCTGTGCGCTCTTCGTCTTTACATGGAATGATGGGGGATCTTTCGAGAGAGGAGAGAAAAACAAAAGAATTTAGCTGCTTTCTCTTCTGGTCCCAATGAATGATTCGAAGAAGCATATCGTGCGCATTATCACGATGGGGGTCTCTTGTTTTCTGTTTTCTTTTTCTTAGCATGCACTGATGATGACTGGATAGACATTGCTTGGTTTTTCTTTATTATTTCAAATACATCTTTTTGGCATTATTTCTTGACAGCAAAGTCTTTAGAATCTTCGTCGTGTCGTTGCTATTGGTTTTCAAGAAGTCGAATCAAGTCTGGAATTAGTACCACAGGTGGCACTGGGAGTCCGCAGCCCAATCTCCGCGGTGTGCATACTAGTATTTGAGACTCGGATGGTACAAACTTGAAGATGAACCACAATGCGGACAATAGCTTTCTAATATAACTCGAGGAAGGCTCCAGCAAGGTCCCTGAGCTACCATCCATGTGATGAATAGTACAGGCCCCACGCATACTACTATTACTCCTAGCGGTGCACAAGCAACCTTGGGATTTTCCCTCAAGGTACTCGGAGTCACAAGTGTCACAAGTGTCACAAGTGTCACAAGTGTCACTATAAAAGCATCCAAATAGTACTGTGATCTTTACAAGTATTAGTACTACATATTAGTAGTAAGGCGAGTAGTAGCCATAATTTAGTAATAACAAGTAGATATGGCATATGTGTCATGCACCGTGATTTTATTCTAGGACTCAAAACAGTTCTTGGAGTCTGGCAGTTGACGGGTTCAAGAATCAACCTCGTGGTAAGTGTTCAACTTGACACCTTTCTACATGCAACTCGTCGACTTCGATTTATAAAGCTGTTCTGGAACGGTGTAACAAGCCTTGAATTGACCACTAATCGTATTACATTTAGGTAGTTGTACCAGCAGTCCATTAATCTGAAAATACAATAATAACAATCTTGAATATGAGCTTCCCCGGGGACTTCAAGTTCTACTAGTAGTTCTGGGCAGTCCTGGAGTTTATCCATCGATTCTAGCCCTAATACCCCCTCAAATCCAGGGTTTCCAAGATCTAGACAAGTATAGTCATGTTGTCCGAGTCCGAGTAAGGATGTCGTTGATAATATCCAAGTTCAAATACGAATTATAGTACGAAGCTATTCATGTTTATCCAAGATAGCAGCATGATCAGACTGATATAGATGTGCCTGCAAAGCTAAAATTATAGTATCCGTTATTGTGAGGTTATCGCTCTTCATTTGACCATGCCCAGTTGGTAGAGTGTCAGTGATATTGACAGATGCGGGGATGATACCGCGACATAAAAGAAAGGATCAATTCCGAGTCTTTAAAGTTGGGTTGGCTCAAAGTCGAAAGCAGCTCTTTGACTTGAAAGAAGACATCACTCCAATCAGAGCTAACAAAGACCCCATATAATACACCATCATGCCAGTATCCGAAAAGAGATCAATAATGGGAACTGCCAGCCTCAACATCAGCCCTAAATGACGCCTTCCCCCGCACGACTCAGATCCGCTAAGAAATTATACAAATCAGCAGATCTACTTATGCTCACCAAAGCTGATTCGAGTCGCCAAGCTCACTTCAATCCAACCACTTGGAGCGGTATCGAAGGTCATTCCCCCGCCATTGTGTCATCCCGCTGCGGTTAGTACCCGACCACCGTCACGAGACTGCTGAGACATTCAAACGAAGCGTCTGCAACAACAAAGATAAGCCCTCAAAGATGACTCGACTCGAGCGGACTCGGATATTCCTGGCGTTGTGTAACATGAAAAGTCAGTCGATCTTAGATAGGAATGATGGTACTACTCCATCTATTGGGGTAGTACTACTAGTAGTATTATGACGACAGTAAATGTACGAGCAACGGGCTTTCTCCACAAAAGCCAAAATGATCAGTTGCACATGCCCTGCATATGCAATCGCCAGAGCCCCTCCCACATGGTTTCCCATGTAAAAAGATGCAGTTGAGCATCAGCCAAGAGATGGGAGGGGGTAAGGGGCGTAACAAAGCGCATCAGATGCGTTGTGAGCATCTTGTTTATCCTTCCATTCAAACACGGAGTAGCGAAGCAAGAGGAATGGGACGGCCGCGCGGATATCAAATTGTTGTACGATGGCATGTTGATTGATAGTACTAGTACTAGGCCCCTGGACCAGCATATACCCTACGTAATTGTTTTGAGGGAACTATTTCCCCTGGCTGAGTCTGAATATTTAGTCCAAGGTTAACCTTGTAACAAATAGAACGGTGAGAGTGGACAGGGTTAGAAGGGGAAGGGAGCTGAAACGCTGCGCCACATAGACACGGAACACGGTGGGAAGCTTGTCTGCAGCGTGCCGTTTTGGTCCATTCCGAGTCCGAACGGAGATTGCATACCATACTAGAGGTGCGAGTATAGTGCACTGGCACTATCTCATGATGTCCTCGTATTGAACCAAGCCATTGGGGGAGGGGAAAACAAAGAAAAATGGAGAGGCAGCGTCGTTGGAATGGAATTGGGTCGCATTCTGAGCCGGGCCGGGCGCAAGTATGGGCACATCAGCTCGGGCTGATCTACGAACCAACAGGGATGATAGTAGGGAGGCAACATGCATGGACGGTACATGCGTAGTGCAGCGCTAGATAGGCCACCTGCCGTACTAATAGGGGAAAAGGGACCGTTGTTGTGCACTCTGTATAGCTGGGATGAAAGTACAATGGAAGTGTACACTTCCCTCGTGGCCACTTTAAGGTTATGGGCCGCAGCCGTGTCAAGCTATATGACGTGATATCGATCTTGATCACGCCTTGAAGGTTAATATGCAGGTGCTGTTCGAGATGGTATAGCTCCGCTCCGCTTTTGCGTACTTTGACTGCGACAACAGTTGCGTACTGTATGTATGTACTGTGAATATGCATTGACGTTGCCCTCATTCGTCAGATACCCAGAAAGGGTTCGGTGTGGTGACTCGGAGATAGGGGGTTTGGGCCCGTTTCGTACACTGCTGATCTTGAGACGAGAGCAGACCCGGCTGATGATCCCAGGGCAATCCCCGAGGGGACAAGGGAACGAGGGAACGGGAGGGAACCCTTAAGAAAAGGCCAATGGAGACAGCAATGGACAATGGACAATGGACCTTACGAATGGAGAAGGGAGTGTCGCGGCAGTTCCACCGCGTGGCTTCCGCCGCTGCCAAGGTGGGCTCATAACGGGAGCCGAAGGGCGTCTAGACACGGTGTGCAATATGTCCAAGACAGAAGTTAGGAGGAACTTGTCTGATATCTGTTCCCCGTAAAGATACCCAGTGAGGGCAATTGGATACGAATGGCCCACCAGTGTACGCAGAGTGAGAATATGCCGTGTGCACATTGTATGCTTTGGATGTCCAGTATGTACCTATGCAGTACTGACCTTGAGAGGGTGTTGCCAGTGTACGTAAGCAGAAATCTCTTTGGTGTCACCATCAGAGTGGACGATTTCACCATCGAAATCCACTCTGATTGGCTCCGCTGCCCCATGGTCGATCGTTCTTGCCCGCGTGGATGTCCTGATTCGTCATCTGAAGCTTGGCACAGCTGATGTAATCTCCGACGATCGTGGAACTTTGGAAGGTGCGTCGAACGTGGCAGGTGCGATATACATTCACTCACACTTCAGGAAGGAACAAATCAATATGTTAGATCACGGGAAAAAAATCCTCTCTTTACTCTCTCAACTCTCTAGTGTATAGTATCCTTCTACACATCTTCATGTCGATTCTAGAAAGATTCATATCCCAAGCACAGCCAATGGAACTCGTCATCATCCACACCATCCAGACTCTTCCGGTGGACCCCCCGGGAGTTTTCACTTTAGATCATCGGTGGGACTCCGCGGACTCCACGTCCATGCTTCGCCTTTCAAGTTAGCCACGAGTCTTTTTCCCGCCTCGTTTCATTCTGATGGCCATGGCTGACCCCCTGTTCCGGTTCCTGTCCCTGTGATCCCTGCGCGTCCTGTGCGTGGATACGGAAAAAACAATTAAACGAACGAGAAATTAAAAGAAATACCAAAAAAAAACCTAAGCATTCGCTAATTCAAAATCTGGGGAGCTTAGCCTATTACGCCATCTGCATCAGAATCACGCACGACTCCACTTGAACCTTTTGGGAGTTTGGGATTATTTTATTTTTTTATTTTGAGCGGATTTTAATAATAATTCCTTGTTCGACTTGACCTCACCCCGGCTGTCATAGTGTCCACTGCATGATCAGCGGCTCTGATCAATTTATATTTTACTTCCTCCATATCTCTCGGGGACCTGTCATTATACTGCACCTACACACTCACCTACACACCACACAACACACCTTCCCTCCCATCCTCTCCCTCCCTCCCCTCCAAGGGCTCCTCCCCTCGTCCATATACACCAGTATCCTGCTTTATCCTCGATACTGTGAACCTCGCCTCCCGATTCCCGACCCAGCAAATTGATATACTCGCTTGTGCGGGACATCATGGCTGGCGAGAGCGTCAAGAAGGTCGGCAATGTCCTGGCTAAAGGCCTGGGCATTAAAGCCGCCTATCGTGATCCCATGGGTGCTAATGACCCAGTCACTCGCGGCGAGTCCGCTTTCTCAGTTGGCACCGTCGACACATACTCCTATAACGAACCCGAGCCTACCAGCGTCGAATGGATCCGCGAAGTTACTCCCTCCTTCCGCGAGTTTATCAACTATCTTATTGGATTATTCCCTTTCCTCAATTGGATCGGCCGTTACAACATGCAGTGGTTCCTAGGTGATTTGGTCGCCGGTATCACTGTTGGTGCTGTCGTTGTACCCCAAGGTATGGCCTACGCTAAATTAGCTGAGGTGGAGGTGCAATTTGGTCTTTATTCGTCTTTCATGGGTGTTTTGATCTATTGGTTTTTTGCTACGTCCAAGGATATCACAATCGGAGTAAGTCAGATCCAGGATTGGGCAATTGTCGCCTGAACACTCCAACTCAACCTTTCAACTTTTACTAACCATCTTTTTTAGCCCGTGGCTGTCATGTCTACCTTGACCGGTGAAATCGTGCTCCAGGTCCAAAGTCAATATCCCGATGTTCCCGGACACCAGATTGCTTCCTGCTTGGCTGTCATTCTAGGTGGTATTGTCACTTTCTTGGGTCTGATTCGACTGGGTTTCATTGTGGATTTCATTCCTCTTCCCGCAATTTCTGCTTTCATGACCGGCTCGGCCTTGAATATTTGCTCTGGTCAGGTGAAGACTATGCTGGGCGAGACTGCCGATTTCTCCACTCGTGGTGCGACCTACCTGACCATTATCAACACCCTCAAGCATTTGCCCTCTTCGACAATTGATGCGGCTATGGGTGTTACAGCCTGTGCGATGTTGTACATCATCCGTGCTGGTTGCACCTACACCGCGAAGAAGTACCCTGCCAAAGCGAAGATCTGGTTCTTCATCTCAACCCTCCGTACCGTCTTCGTTATTCTGTTCTATACCATGATTAGTGCCGCTGTGAACATCCACCGAAAGGATAATCCCAAGTTCAGCCTCCTAGGCCACGTCCCTCGCGGCTTTCAGAACGCCGCTGTTCCTGTTATGGATACCAAGATCATTCGGGCTTTCTCTGGCCAGCTTCCGGCGGCCGTGATTGTGCTTCTGATCGAGCATATCGCTATTTCGAAGTCTTTTGGCCGCGTGAACAACTATACTATTGATCCATCCCAAGAGTTCGTTGGTATTGGTGTCACCAATCTTCTTGGTCCCTTCCTAGGTGGCTATCCTGCGACTGGATCTTTCTCCCGAACCGCTATTAAGTCTAAAGCTGGTGTGCGCACTCCATTGGGAGGTTGCATCACTGCCGTCGTGGTGCTTCTTGCTATCTACGCCCTACCCGCTCTTTTCTTCTACATCCCTCAAGCATCTCTTGCCGGTGTCATCATCCATGCCGTCGGTGATTTGATTACCCCGCCCAACGTGGTGTATCAATTCTGGCGGGTCGCTCCTCTGGATGCCATTATCTTTTTCGTTGGTGTTATTGTGACTGTCTTCTCATCCATTGAGGATGGCATCTACTGCACCATCTGTGTGTCCGTTGCAGTTCTGCTCTTCCGTGTGGCTAAGGCCCGGGGCCACTTCCTTGGTCGGGTAACCATCCACTCGGTGGTGGGTGATCACCTGTTGGACGGCGATGGCAAATATGGCTCCTTTGGAGCCACAAAGGACCCCTCAGACGACGAGGAGGACCACATTCGCTCTATCTTCCTGCCTATCAACCGCACCGATGGATCGAACCCTGAAGTTGATATTGAGCAGCCTCATCCTGGTATCTTCATTTATCGCTTCTCCGAGGGATTCAATTACCCCAACGCCAACCACTACACCGACAATCTGGTCAAGACTATCTTCAGCAGCACCCGACGTACCAACCCCCACGCTTATAGCAAGGCTGGCGACCGTCCTTGGAATGATGCAGGCCCTAAGCGTGGCAAGGAGCCAGAAGACGCTCGGGACCCTCGTCCTCTGTTGCAAGCTATCATCCTAGACTTTTCTTCGGTCAACAATGTTGACACCACTTCCGTTCAGAATTTGATCGACGTGCGCAACCAGCTGGATCTGTATGCCTCGCCCCGCTCCGTTCAATGGCACTTTGCCCACATCAACAACCGGTGGACCAAGCGTGCACTTGCCGCTGCCGGCTTCGGCTATCCCACTCCCGCCTCAAACGAAGGCTTCCACCGCTGGAAACCCATCTTCAGCGTGGCTGAGATCGAGGGTAGCTCTTCCGCCGCTGCTCACGCTGAGATGATAACCAACGAACGGCAACATGATGATCTGGAGGCCGGCATCAAGAGTGACCAAAAGACGAACGAGATCGAGACTGATGCTATTGATGCTTCGTCTGAGGACAGCACTGTCATCCGCGAAGACAAGTTGCAGCGCGACTTGACCGATAGCAAGGCTTACCGTGCACGTCGCAAGGTCGCTCTGGTCCAGGGCATGAACCGACCATTCTTCCACATCGATTTGACCAGCGCCCTTCAAAGCGCCGTGGCCAACTCATCCGAGGAGGTTCCTCTGTAAGGGAGGTAGCCATCAGTCTCAGAACATCTTTCATTTCAATTGTGGAACCATTCTATTTGCATTGCATTGCAAGATTTGAATCTTATCACGGATATTCCCTGGTTTGGAATCCAGTTTGATGGGATATACCAATAATGCCCGATATGACTTGTTAATATTTCTTTTTTCACCAAACTCCTATGCTTGCCTTGGATTGAGGATTTATGGCGTAGGGGCACCTATTCATTTTATACATATTGGCGATTTATGTATGTCTTGGCACATTTCTGCACTTGTGAGCTACGCTTTGGGCTTTTGGATGTACATTGCTCTTGATGGAGCCTTTCCATATTTTCTACTGGGCTTGGTCCCAATTGATTCATTAGGGATACCCTCAATACTACTATAGACCGCATTTTTTCCATCATACTTGAATCTTCTCCTGCTACTAGTAGTAGTGCTTGTAAAAATATCCATCCTAGTGTTACTTGTTGCAAAGTTGATCTTGTGCCACTGCCAGTTCCTCAGGTATACGGGTCGTTTAGTGCACCCTGTACCTACTCTGTAAGATCATTTCTACTGGGGGCCTTTCTCACTGAGAACTTGAAGACTCGGGAAGCGAAGTGACGTAAAGGAATATAAAGAATATTCACAAAATAATCTTCAATGGTGAAGCTGCATGTATCACTAACAAATACATAATTTTCAAAGCCATCTCTATCTTCAAACATGTCCAGCTCAGCTCAGCTCAACTCAACTCAACTCAACTCAATCGAATCGAATCGAATCTAACGAGCCCAGCCCTTCCCAGATCCAAACAAAACCCAGAAAGACAGACCAGGAGTTTTTTCAAAAACAGCATGCCATCCATCGCAAATGCCTTAGAGAATCACCTCACCTCAAAACACCCCCAACACCAGCCCACCCAAGCACGAACCCACTCAAAGCCTCACTAAGAACACCACCCCCAAACCAAACATCCCTCCAAGCCCCCTTCCTAAGCACAAACCCACCGCGCTTCTTACTACTCTCAACAAGATCCATCCGCACAGCGCCATTCTTCCCAATATCCACCGACCCCTCGATTTCGCCCCCGTTACTGCCCGGGAAGAACGCGCCCGCGCCCGCTCCGGATGATCGCTGGATTAGGGCTAGGTGGAAGAGTCCGCTGACTAGGATCGTGCCGAGGAAGTAGAAGGCGAAGCCGGTGGCGGATTGGAGGGCTAGCACGCCGGCGGAGATGCCGAGGAGGAAAGCTGTTAGGCTGTGGAGGGAGGAGAGGACCTGTTTGATGTTAGTTAGTTTGGATTGGATTGGATTGGATTCGTTGCTGGGGTATGCAATAGTAGGTTTGGATTTAAAGGGAAGAGGGGGATTCAGGGATCGTACTCGGTTGTTATGTTGGACTGCCTCTGGGACTAGAGGGTTGATTAGCAGGGAAAGTTCCTGCTTTGTGGGTGCCATTTGGGGCTCGTTGATGCCGTGTGCTTGGTGTTCGTTTTTGATGGGAGCTTGCGCTTTTCAGGTTATGTGGTGCCTGTTGTTTGATAAAGGTTGACTGATCTATGGCAACGGATCAAGGACGAGAAAATTGCCAAGCCTCGTAATCGGCAATTGTGAGATGTTGATGCTGATTGTCCAACGTCTTCCGGATCGTGGTGATGGAAGAAGGAGGTGAGGCGGAGGTCGGACGCGGGTTTCTAGGCGCGCACGGGCCACTCTGCGGTTGACAGTTGGATTGGATTACCTTCGCAGTCAGAACTACAGGAGAATCGGCCTACTTACCTTCAGTTCATACACTACCGGATCTAAAAAGCATTGGAATAAATGTACGGAGTAGAGTTTTTTTAGGCACAGTGCGAAATCATGATATATCTACGATTAACCCAGCCATTTCCATGTTCAGTAGCCCGAAGTTTTCCCTCATGAATCCGTTGCTTGACATCACTGCGTTTGATACATGTCGAATCCCACATCCATCATATTAGGGTGAACCACCAAATATCACAGAACGAATGATAGGAGTAAGAATGAAGAAAGAAGAAGATAGAAAAAGAAAAAAGAGAAGAAAAAAAAATAGAGAAATAGAAGAAGAGAAAGCACACATGACAGATATGCGAATGCCAGTTCGGTGAAAATCGCTGGACAGCAGGTAAGTTCTGGATGAACCGGACTGCATGCTATGCTCATTGCATGTTGAAGGTTCAGAGTCAAACATCTTCGAGCTTTCCGTCCGCGCGGGCATCTCGAACCTGGTCGAAGACCTATAGAGAAAAAAAAAATCGTTAGTTAGGATGAAAAAGAGTAAATAATGTGCATTACTAACCTTCAACATCTTGTTACGCGCACCCAACGCGTTGACACCCCGATCTTCAAGAGCCTTGTCATCCAGCTCGACCAATTCGGTCCACTTGAGGTCTTTCAGGTTATCGGTGTACTTGTGTAGTCGAAGGGATCGCAGCCAGCTGGGGATATCCTTCAGGAGAGCAGGGTCGGTGGGGTCCTCTGGGGGCTTGGAGCTTCCACGCCGACCACGCGGCGATCGTCCCCGGGTGACTTCGGAATGATCGGACAGGTAACCTTCACCACCTAGACCGAATTGTCCGATGCCCAAAGAGCCCAGACCGTTACCCATGAGAGGGTTGTTAGGGTCATAGGCCGCTAAGAACCCATTGTTCTGAGGCGAGGTAAAGTTCATCGGATTGAGGCCACCACCTTGCATGGCAATTCCAGGCGATGTCGGGCGGGAGCGGCGACCGGCCATAGCAGCTTGTTGCTGAGCCTGCAGAGCGGCCAGCTGTTGGGCATTCAGCAGCTGCTGGCCCATTGATCCGTGAAGACTTGGGCTGGCCAGGCCTTGGGAGATGGCTGGGTTGACAACGGAGTTCTTGCCCTGGCCATCATTAGAGCGAGAACGGCGGTACTTGCGAGCGTCGTCCAGGGCAATCCGGTTGTTCACTGTTGACAAAGCCGCCAGCTTCATCGCGGTGGCATTGGCCACCATATCCGCCTGGGTGTTCTGGTTTTGCTGATTCTGCTGGCCAAATGTCGCGGTCATAGGCGTATTTGTCATCGATGCCCAACTGTGGTTCCCAACATTGTACGGCGAAAGAAGAGGCGGCTCAATATCGGGGGCAGGAATAGTGGCTGTCTGCGGGAGCGGGGAGCGCATGCCGGAGGACACGGAGGGCTGGCTAAATTGGCCCATGGGTTGATGGCCTGACGATGATTTGGGGCGAGCAATTGGTGGCTGAGTATCCGAGAGTCCACCGCGCTGAGTCCATGGCGACGACGGGGGCTGACCCAGACCGTCCGAGTTGTTGTCGGGAGCAGAGATGGTGGGAGCAACGAACGAGCCACGGTCTCCAAAGACAGCGCTGTTGCGGTTCGAGGGAGGGGGGTTGCCGGTTTGTTGCTTGAACTCCGCCTTCTTCTTAGCGATCGCGGCGGCGGCATCGGGGAACATGGCATTAATCGTAGAGGTATCGAGTGCCGAGTTGCGTTTCGCGCCCGGGGATGGCGGGGGCCGGCCCAATGAACTCCGTGAGGTGTCCATATTGAGTTTCGACATGGCATCGCTCAGACGGCTAGACATCGCATCTAATAATCGAAATCATGTTAGTCGCTGGTTCACAGACGGTCACCAGACGGTCACCAGACGGTCACCAGACGGTCATGGATGTAGGGTTTCATACCCTTCTCAGCAAAGTTGGCGGGGGAGAGGAGTCCGGATATCGGATGGCTTTGGGACATCTGTTGCAGAACCTGGATGAAGAAGCGAATCTGCACCTGAGTAGTCTGCTGCAAAAGAGCATACAGAGCAGCGGTCCGCTCAGCCTCGCTCAGGACTCGGAACCATTGCTCGATGGCACTCAGTTCATCCTTGAAGTCCTGATCGAGAGTGGCAGCTGCCATCTCCTCCAACGTTGTCTCATACTGATCGATATCCGCCAGCCACTGCTGAGCAGCGCGATCCATCGCATCATCCGTCGAGTTTTGGCCCTGGGATTGTTGATTGAAGAAAACCTCCGAGGATGGACGCATAGGACGAGAAGACAGCGGCGAGGGGAATCCGGACATGTCGGCCGATGCTCGCAACTGGTGAGAACCGAGATTGCGAGCGGATGACGGGGGACGCAAAGTGGAATTCGGAGCCGCCTCCGGGGTGCTGTTGCGATTACCGATGATATGGCTGGCCATGGCTCACAGGTTTTGGAAAGGTGAATATAGTAAATACAGTCGGGGAAAAGATTACTGCAAAACACCTGCAGCACCTGCTGAGTTTGCGTAACAAAATAGAATCAAAAATAAAGAGAAAAATAAGAAGAACCTGACCCAAATGAAAAAAAAAGGTCAGGGAACTTTTTCACAGATTGACAGAGACGATTTCGAAGCCCGATTCTCGACTTCTAGGCGACAACGATTGGGGCACAGACCAGGCCAGTGGCTGCACCTCGAATTTTTTGGGGGTTGGTGGAGAGGGGGGAAAACCAAACGCAAAGAGGTGGAGAGGTCGTGAATATTAGAGGTCCGAACGAAGGAAAGTCAGGGACTAGGAGGCAATAGTGTGTCAAACACAACAAGCCGAAGGAGCCCAGAGCCCAAAGAAAAGAAAAGGGGAGGAGGAGGGAGAGGGGGGAAGATAGAAGATGATGGGATGGAGAGGAAGAGGAGAAGAAGAGGAAGAGGAAGTGCGGCGGAGAGCTTTTCGGGCTTTCAGGGTCACGGGTTCCGCACGGAATGAAGAACTTAAGGTCACCACGACATTCCTCCAAAACGTCAACTTGACAGCTTTCCCTTATTTTTGGCGTCCGCCTTATTCCCTTTATTTTCCCCCTACGCTAGGTCTCTAACCTGCGGTGATGAATCGATTGGCCCCGGTGGAGCCGTTACTATGAATAATCTGGGCTCCTGCATCTGAAACACCTGAAGAGAGAGCGAGACTCAGTGCGCGCGAGCGCGTCTATACGGTCTGGACCTTATGGTCCCAGCAGTCTGGTTCACAACGCACGTCTTCTTTCATATCGCCGTGAAAACTGATCATCTTTGAATACATTTGATCCTATCAGACTGTCAGTTCTTCATTACCGGCTCTTTCGAGGCCAGGGTCGGGCCCGCCGATCGACTAAGCATGGCTAGCTCGGACTATCCAATGGGCTCAACGTCGCCTGCAGAGGAGTCAATGTATCCGGATATTGATGAATCTTTGCAATATCCATGGCAAGGAGAACAGCAAGCTCTTCAGGAGGAGATCTCTGCCTCAGTGATTGACCCTCGCTTGTATCAGGCTTCATTTCAACAGGACAATGAGCATTCAGTTGGTCATTCTCAGCCCTATGACGAGGATCATATGCCTCATCTGGACAACTATGACACCGGCGTAGACGATGATTCAGACTATCAATACTCAGAGGAAAATGAAAGGTAAGACGTTTTCTTTTCTTTTCGTGTTTGTTTTTCATGTTTGTTTTTAAACAAATTCCTAGCTTAGCCTAACTTAACCTAACGAGAATCTTAGCGACTCGGATGACTCCGATGAATACCCAATAGAAGATGACTCTGAAGACTCGGGTGCTGCACGACGACGTCGTCGTCGCGGCGGAGGCCGCTTTTCGGGTCGTTATGGTGCTCGTGGTGGAAAAGGCATCAAGAGAGGCCCACGGAAACCATTGGAACCCAGTCCAGAGTTCAAGATCCTTCATTCAGATGCTACGTCCGCCTTCATCGATGGTGATTATGATCGTGCCATTGAGCTCGTGAAACGCGCCATTCAGATCAACCCCGAGATGTTTCCAGCTCATTCTCTCTTATCTGAGATTTTTCTTGCACAAGGCGAGAAGGACAAGGCCTTGGCTGCTCTGTGGAACGGTGCTCACACTCGGCCAAAGGATCGTAAGGTTTGGCTTCAAGTAGCCCGACAGATCCTAGAGCGCTCCTCTGATCGGAAAAGCGCCCTTCCCGATGTTGTCTACTGCTATAGTCGTGTCATTGAAATCGACCCCAAAAACTTCAATATTCGGTATCAGCGAGCAGCCATATATCGAGAACTTGGTTACAACGGTAGGGCTGCTAGTGAGTATGAACGAATTCTGCATGACAAGCCCTACAGTACCAGAGCACTTCGACACTTGGCCGAGATACTCATCGATCTCAATGACGTTGAGCGAGCGATTGAAGTTTGGTCTAAAAGTATCGCTTACTTTCGGGAGCATCCTGAAAAGGTTCGCGACTTCTCATGGTCTGATGTCAACATTTATGTCGAGCTTTTCGGCTATGTCAACAGACATACAGAGGGACTCAGAGAGTTGAAATCCCTTTCTAGATGGGTTCTGGGCCGCAAAGACGATGATGCGATGTGGGAGGACTTTGAAGATGATGACCGAGAATGGGACTCCAAAGACTCCCCCCGTCGAATCAAGACTAGTGGGTTCATTCCCGATCAATGGTCCTCGGATTCGTATGGACTTGGTCTCCCTCTTGAATTAAGAATCAAAATGGGACTCTTTCGTTTGAGAATGGGCGAGAAAAATCATGAAGAAGGCTTGGTTTGTTACGCCTTACCGATCAGAACACATGAAAGACGAAACTAACCTTTTGTGCAGCACCATTTTGAATGGCTGAACCCAGATGATAGCTCAGAAAATGCTCGCATATTTGATTACGGCGATCTTTTTCGGGAGGTCGCAGATGCTTTGCTGGACGTTGGCCTGCCAAATGAAGCTTTCCGTTTCTATTCGCCGATCCAACAGACCGCTGAATATGCAGACCTCAGTTATTTCATGGCGATGGCAAATTGTTGTGTGCAACTAGACAAACTGGAAGATGCTGAAGCCTACTACCTCACCGTAGCTGAGAACGACACAAGGCACATGGAATGTCGTGTGAGGTTAGCAACTCTCTATGAGGGATATGAAATGAACGAGGAAGCCCTGAAGTACATCAACGAAGCTTTGTTGATTGGTCGGCAGGAAGGAAGGAGCCGGAAAAGACGGCGTGATGATAATAGGCTGGAGCAGCTCGCCATTGAGTTTCAAAGACTTCCTCAGATTACGGGATCCTCGCCAAATGAGGCGCTTGCTGCTCGACTTGAACCGACCAGTGCTCAGGATCGCCCTGAAACCGAACAAGGCACTAGAACAGACGACATTCAGTTCCTACACGTAAAATTAAAGGAGCTGCATCCCTTCATCAAAGGGGGAGACCCGAACGTGGTCGAAGATTGGCTTGATATTGCCGATGCCCTCCTACGAGATTTCAGAACTAACCGCATCTTCTATCCCATGGCTCGAACAATGGAGTTCCAGGGGTATATCGGTGACTCGCATCGAAAGGGCAAACCGAAGGGGCGTACTTTACTTCACGAGGCGCAAGAGATCGCTGTGCGCCTACAAAAGGCAATGGGTACGTTCATCGAAGTACCCCATTTTCAATCACTGAGTATTAATGAGGTAACAAACAGGAGACGATCTAGATGAGGAGACCATGACCGACACCATTCCAACTGACTACCATGGAATACCCTTCGATGAATGGCTGGATATTTTCCTTGAGTATGCCCTACTCACGACCGACCAAGGGGATGCAGACGAAGCATACGAGACACTTGACGGAGCGGCAACAGCTAGTATCTGGTTTCACTCCAAACCCAAATCTCGCTTGATTCACACTTGTTGGTTTAGTGCGTATCAACTCTCCGCATCTGTTCGATTCTTGAGCTAGGCTAATTGAATTATAGCATGCGCACTTCGAGCCAAGGATGAAGAAGCTCTCTCAGGCGAGGCTCGATGGTTCATGAAAGAGTACCAGTTTGTTACGGATGCATATCGGTTGTTCGCCATGCTAAGCAACCTAGCCGGAGATCCACACAAATCTTTGTTTCACTCTTCTCCCAACATGAAGTTCATGCTACGCCAAATCAAGGCTATGGACTTTACGTTGCCAGAAAATGACTCAAGACCGCAGCCTCGACAGTCTATCTGGAAAGAGCGAGCTGCCCTGTCTACAAAAAATGAAGCAGGAGAGCCTATTCCAGCCGAGGAGTTAGACATTGCTCTTCTTGTCCTCTATGGCCACATCCTTTATTCTGGAAACAGCTTCTATCCTGCGTTGAATTATTTCTTTCGGGCCTATGCTCTGGATGATCAAAACCCTGCAGTTCTTCTTTCGATTGGACTGTGCTTCATCCACCACGCTATGAAACGTCAGGCTGATAACCGGCACTATCTTATCATGCAAGGGTTATCGTTCATGGACGAATATCGACGTGTCCGCGAGAAAACGGGAGTCCTTCTACAGGAGCGGCAGGAGATGGAGTTCAACTTTGCACGGGTGTGGCATAGTCTCGGGCTGCTTCATTTAGCCGTCAAGGGATACCGGAAAGTCCTCGGCATTGGCGAGAAGATTCAGGAAGAACATTTAGAGTTGGCTCAAAGTCCAATGGGCAACGTCAATGACAGCCATGCAGTCACGAATGCGGCAGATGCAGCCCAACAGAATTTGGAGAAGAGATCGAATGGCGTCGAAGACTTCTCCGCAGAGGCTGCATATGCATTGCAATGCATTTATGTTCTGAATGGAGATTCCAAGACCGCCAAGGCTCTTACTGAACAATTCCTTGTTGTTTGACGGCCACTTGCTGAAGATAATATTAGTTTTGATGAGATGAATTAACTTTCAGTACAATGACCATCAAAACATCATCGATACACTAGTACTAGTAGTACAAGAAGCCATTCAAATGCTGTCGTGCCTAGGCGTTGAGTGCCAGTCTTACGCCAGACTTGAAGTTGAAGAATTCGGCTCTACTCTGGCACCATTTTTGCTAGCTCAAGTTAAATATCTACCCATATAGGCCTTGCCTTCAAGGATTTCTTCGACCCTGAGGTCCAAAATACTCTATGAATCAATCGTGACCCTAGACAGATAATAATGGTGCAAGTTCTCATTCGGGGATCGTCGGGATTACTTTTCGAAAGCCACCTGAGATGTTTTACTGCCAGCGTGAGAAAACTTCCAAGGTTACAGAATTTCACTAAAACTTGAATTATAGTATTTCATCTTGGTATTTGCATTGTCACTTCAATGTTTACTCCCAAACTTTTCTTCCTTCATACCAAGTTTCCTTGATCGAAGCTTTCAGAAGAGAATCTGCATCCCACTCCATGTCTACAATAACAAAGTCCGCCTTCTTTCCAGTGGCCAAGGTGCCCACGCGGTTCTCCAAGAAGACACTTTTAGCGGCGCCTCCAGTCGCAGCTACCATTGCTTCACACATTCCCAATTGGAAGTGCTTATTTACTATATGGGGATATTGAGGGTCCCTCGAAGAACGTCGTGTGGTAGCAACATAGAGATTCTGCATCGGTTCCCACGGTGATGTGGGACTATCACTTCCAATTGCCATGTGAGCACCCGCATCAGAAAATTCTCGATAAGCGAAAGCACGCTGGCATCGATCATTCCCGAGTAGGCGAGGCCATTCTCTTAGAATGGAAGGATCGGCATGTACAGGCTGGATCGATGCTGTCAAGCCTAGAGCGCCAAGTCTTCTTGCATCTTCTGGGGAAGCTAGCTCGAGATGCTCAATCCGATGTCTTCTTCCTGGGGTAGCATGCTGCTCGATGGCGTCAATTGCCATCTTGATAGCTCCGTCACCAATAGCATGCAAAGCAATTTGAAGACCCTGGGAGTCTGCCTCCTTGACAACCAACTGCAGTTTTTCTGGTTCCCAAATGGGAGGAGGCGAGTCCGCAGGGGCATATGGTTCGGACAAATAGGCTGTGCAAGCATCAATTATACCGTCACAGATAACTTTGATGCCAACAATTCGAAGATCCGGGCTTGTTGTCAAGTTGTACTGCTTTGAGAGCTCAAGGGCACGTTGGACTTGTCTCGAATTATCTTCGGGTTTATCACTTGGCTTGATCAGCCAGTATGCAGCGATTCGCATCGGAAGAGTGGGCTCCCTTTTCTTGAGAGTGGTCAAAGCATCCCATGCATCTTCGTCCATGGCCATTTCGACCACTCCGGTATACCCTGCGGCGTTGTATTCTGCAATTCCAGCCCGCATGGCCTGAATCCGCTCTTCTTTAGGGCTTGACATTGCCTGATACGGCCAGATGATAGACATCATGGCACCTTCATCAAGCACCCCAGAAGGTTTCCCATCTGCATCACGGTGGATTTTGCCTCCAGCAGGATCTGGCATGTCGGCGGCGCCGAGTTTCTCCAGAGCTGCATTGTTACACCAACAGGAGTGTTGAGAGCTTGCATCAATGAAGATAGGTCGCGGATCAATATCGTCAATCATTGCAGCTGAGACTCCATCCGGGGTCATATAGTGAAACCAGTTCTTGCAAAGAATCGTTGGCACATCAGGGTTTGTCGTCGCATATTCTTTAATGGTTGATCGAATGTCATCCAGGGACTTGCAATGCTTTAAGTCAAGCTTGCGAAGGGACTGTCCAAGGAGGAGGAGATGCATATGACCGTCGATGAATCCTGGCAAAATAACCTTTCCCTGCAGGTCTCGGGTTTTGATAGTCCCGCCGGTGCCTGCGTTGGTCACCTCGAGGTGTGATCCAATAGCTGCAATGTTGCCATTCCTGACAAGCATGCTATCTGCAAAGGCCGGTTCATCGTGAGGACCAGCATACTCGTTGGTCAGGATTCGACCATTAAAAAATATCAAATCCGATGACATGTTCAAGGGTAATGTATCAAGAAGAACAAAAGAAGAAGAAGATCTTCTTTCTCGCAGAGCTAGATCAAAATATGTACAGCTTCAACGATCCCCGCCGCTATTTCCGATGTGGGGTTAACCTCGTATCCACCCCGACTTCAACTGAAGCTCGGAGTGGATCCCGCCTCGAGCTTCCCTCCCAGTTTCTCATCTTGGCATCTCAAATATCCGAGACAAACTTGCTTCCTTTCCCTATCTACATTGAGATATTGGGGTGAATATCAATTATTACTTGTTCTTTAAAGATACGATGACATTGAGTTCGGAAGGAACTCTTATCATATCTTTTTGAATTACTTCAAGCCAATCGCAACACTTGGGCACCATCTCAACGCTCCGCCAAACCCCCGATGATTCGGTTAACGTCGCAGACTCCACCCACGACCCCAATGAAACTCCAGGGGAATGTCAAAAATGCGGAGAGAAATCCCCAGAATCTCTCCAGAGGCCCCCACGGAGCCGGCCCGGCAATCGCCCGTCAGGGCCAAAAAGAACTCTTCTCCGTCGATTGTCTTCGGTAAATCATTCAATCTGTTGATATCCCTCTCCACATAAGACACCTCTCTATTCTATATCCCAATATCATACCACTTGGCCAAAGATGTCACACGACATTACAACCATCTACGGTACAGACATCAATGGCAAAAAGGAGATGCATCCCATAACCGAGCCCGACCAGTCTGAGGGAGAGGTAATTGGGAAAGTTCAGCTGCAAGAAGACCATGAACGAGCCATCCAAGGAGACCAGCACTTCCATCGACTTGGTTGGAAGCGCCTCACAATTGTTTTGATTGTTCAATCGATTGCATTGGGCAGTTTGAGTCTCCCGGCAGCCTTTGCAACAATGGGCATGGTTGCTGGTGTCATTTTGACAATTGGAATGGGCATCATTGCAATCTACGCCAGCTATATCGTCGGTCTGGTAAAATTGAAATATCCACACCTCCCACATTATGTTGACTTTGGCCGTCTGTTGATGGGTGGAGCCGGTGACAAGATCTTTGCTGTCGGCTTTGTGGCCCTGATGACCCTCACTGTGGGATCTCATTGTTTGACAGGAAAACTTGCACTGGCTACCATTACGGGCAGCAATGTGTGTGCTCTCGTTTTCAGCGTTGTATCGGCAATCATACTTGCTGCATTTGCTATTCCTCCCTCCTTCGCCGAGATCTCCATTTTGGGGTACATTGATTTTGCATCTATTATCGTGGCAATTGGAATCAGTATCATTGCAACCGGTGTCCAAGCTGACCAGCCGACAAGTGCTTCTACATGGTCGGCATGGCCCAAGGAGAATCTAACTTTTAGCGAAGCCTTTGTTGCTATATCGAACATCGCTTTTGCCTATGCGTTCTCTTCTGCCCAGCCGTCTTTTATGGATGAGATGCACACCCCGGAAGACTTCACAAAATCCATCACGACACTGGCAACAACCCAAATGACGATCTATACCATTACAGGAGCTCTCATCTATGCTTTTGTGGGTCAAGATGTTCAGTCACCCGCACTTCTGTCAGCTGGTCCTCTGATATCTAAGATCGCCTTCGGCATTGCACTGCCTGTCATTTTCATCTCTGGCTCTATCAATGCCACTGTCGCTTGTCGTTTTATTCACGGCCGCATATACCAAGACTCGATCGTTCGTTATGTGAATACCACCAAGGGATGGGTGACTTGGTTGGCGACTGTGGCCGTAATCAACGTCCTCGCATGGATTATTGCGGAGGCCATTCCCTTCTTTTCTGAATTACTGTCAATCTGCGGCTGCTTGCTCGTGTCCGGCTTCTCGTTTTATCTGCCCCCCGTCCTGTGGTTCTTTCTCCTGAAAGAAGGATCCTGGTCTGAGAAAAGAAACATTCGAGATGGGATTTTGAACTTGATTGTTTTTGTTGTGGGAGTTACTGTGCTTGGATGCGGAATGTATGCGAGTGTAACCGAGGTGGTGAGTTCTAGTTCTGCGTTTATTGACTACTTAGTACTGTGACAAGCTAATATTTTTGATAGATTGCCAAGTTCCACACAGGTTCCATCAGTCGTCCATTCTCATGCAATGCCGGATAAACCAATTGGGTGACTGATATCATGGACTATAGTTCCCTGGCTTAACATGTTGTCGGCCAATCCGAAGCAAATTAGCCGTAAATAGATTTGGACATAGCTATGAGATTTTGCATATACTAAATAGGTCACTTTATTATATAAAAAGTATCAGCCAATCTATACCAGAATGCAAACTACTCTTTTATTCTTTCTCTCAGCTAAACGTAGCATAAATATGAGAAGGATGGTTAGATTGAAGTGCCCTATCTAAGGGGAATTGTTAGGGGTACCATAACGATTTTATCAAACGTACCATCGCACTAAAGTTACCACGTCCATATTCCAATTTAATTACAATTCTGTAACCAAGATAGGTAGCGTCCACGGGTAGTAGTATGCCCTGAGTGTTCGATTGGTTTGAAACACTCTTTCTACCACTCTTTCTATTACTGTTTCCATTACTCTTTCCATTACTCTTCTACTACTACCTTTTCTATTACTCTTTCTATTACTACTCTTTCTATTATTGTACTAGTACTATGATTTCAAGCATCTGTGAGTTCTCCCACCTGGGCAGTTATAGTATAGACAAGGAGCTCAGCCAGGAATATAGTGTGACTTTCAAATTGCAGATCACTGGCAGGTTTCTTAGTTTGGTATAATTAGATTACACGGTACATTTAATAAAATCTTCATGGTACCCCTAACAACTCCCTATCTAAGCGGTTGATTACCTCATCAGAATCCGGCGCTTCGAGCTTCCTAATTGAACTCCCACCTTCACTCTAAAAGATCGTAACCCCTCTCCAAGAACTTCACTTTGCCTATGATCAGTCAACTGTCATTTGAACAGCTTCGAAAATGCCTCTTGTTTCACCCGGCTGCTGGACATGCCGTGTAAGACACCGGAGGTGTGATTTAGAAACGCCCATGTGTAAAGAATGCACGGATCGACACGTTCACTGCCACGGCTATGGCCCTAAGCCAGTATGGATGGATGGCGGATCCGAAGAGCAAAAGGAGAAGGCCCGGATCAAGGCAGCAATTAAAGAGAATTTCCGCCGAGTCAAGAAGATCCAAGGACGAGCTCGGAGGAAAGTTAACGACTTTTCTCGTTCACTATCCGAAACACCAGCATCAACGCAGGGAGACGAGCCATCAACCGTCGTCATTACACCTCGCAGTCCATCTTACTCGTCGCTGCCGGATCAGATCCCGGCTGAATTAGAACATTCAAGTTGTCTCGAGGCAGATGATAATCACAACAGTTCTACTCCGCATGATGTCGCTCAAGAAGAAAATCAACCTAGCCCAAGATCCCTCGAGGGTAATGGTAACATCGACCCTCAAGAGGCATGGCTATTGATGCATTACCTTGATCGAGTATTTCCATGGCAATTCCCCTATTATGATTCTGGCTCCCGCCTGGGTAATCGAGGCTGGCTTTTCTCTCTCCTCATAAAACGAGGGCCTCTCTATCATGCTGCGTTGAGCCTTGCATCTCTTCTCCAAAGTGCAATGGCTGGAACAGAAGAGGAGTTTCAACGGAAACAAAAGGCTCTAGACCACCATTCAAGAGCCCTCAGAGAACTTTGTGATCTCATGAGTGAAAAGGGGGATAAATTACGTGAGAACCATGCAGAACTAGCAGAGTTCCTGACATGTAGTTTCATGTTAATAAGTTTTGAAGTGAGGCCGAACCACCTCGTTCTCTATCAAGCTAATTATTAAAATAATATATATAGGTGTTCAGCGGCGCAGAGCACGACTGGCTTGTCCATCTTGATGCCGCTACGTCCGTGATGAATCTATTATCAGCCGAAGCAATTTTCAACCCAACACTACACCACCAGACTAACCACTCAAGCCCCTTGGTCGAAAACCTCCAATTTATCAAAGGTGGCGTCAAGGATGGTCTTGAGTTTCTCCTGGTGACTGTAATATGGTTTGACCTTTTTGCTTGCCTTCCAATCGGACGTGCACCCCAACTTCCTTACCATCGCTGGCTCCAAATACCTGGATTGAATATGGAAGACCTCATGGGATGCCAGAACTGGGTCATGGAAGCTATCGGAGACATTGCTCTCTTCGCAATATGGAAAGACTCACAAGAGAAAGAGGGGGCATTGAGTATTCGCGAGCTTGCCAATAGGGGCCACGAAATTGAAAGACGTTTGGAGACTGGAATTGAGAACCTTGATATTTCCAGATGCGTAAGAGCCACAATAACATCTTTCTTTTCTTATCATCCGTTTCAAACTCACTAATGAAAATTCTGTATAGGAGCACCCAAGTGTCGAACCAATGTCTAGCTGGGTCACACGTCTCTTTGCGCTGGCCGCATTGGTTTTACTTCACAGCACAGTATCTGGTCCTTTACCAGCTTTGCCTGAGATCCAGAGTGCAGTTACAAGAAGTATGATTGCACTTCAGAATAAGCCTTGGCCGTATTCTCTCACGGGCTCAGTATGGGCATTATGCGTGATAGGCTGTATGGCGCAGTCACATACTCGTTCCTTTTTTGAGAACTTAATGCTAGAGATGGTCAGCGAATCCGGAAGAATAGGGAATAGTGCAACGGTTTTAAAGATCATTAGGAAATGTTGGCAGCTGCAGGAGACAGGTCGAGCTGATAGTAGAAGTACTATGCGTGAAATGGGGATATGGGCTATACTCATATAATTCTTATACTAGTATAACAACTGAAGAACAAATTTATTGGAAGTATCCATGTATCCAAAACCTTTTGCACCTACTACACTAGCAAGTTGAAACGGATCATAGTAATAGTACTAACGAGAGAGACAGACCATACAGTTCAAACACCAGATTTGGTTTTATTCCAACTTGAAGATTTCTCGCGATAAGTGTCTCTTGATCTCCAGCAACGGTATCTAGGTATGTAGCATCAAAATGGAAGGACAAGAAGGGCCGAAAGAGGAGCCTGGGCTGGAAGTGCGAACCGAGTTTTTCCCAAAAGGTAGAAGTCGAACCGAGTTGCCTTGCCACCAATCAGCGGAAGGCTTCGGGCTCCTGAAGTATCACATAGAGCTCCGAACATCAAGATACTATAGTCTTCACTCTATACCAGAATGCTGCTCAGGCCCAATGAATGGTCCCAAGTAGTAGTAGTTGAACAGACCTCTTCAATTTGTCTATAAGTACTAGGATATAAAGACGAAATAATCCAGAATGTCACAAACAAATTCGATATCCCATTCCTCCTGTCCTCCTTCATTGAATCAAGTTATTCATCTCAAACATACTATTCCAGGTCTCAAACGAACGACAAATCAATTGATCGATTGACACTAAGATGCCTGCACGTCAAGTTGATCTTGAATACGCAACCGGTACCATAAACCTCGTCGATGCCACCATAAAAGAGCTTCTCTATGCTTTGGATACTCGCGCTATCACAAGTGTGCAGCTCGTCTCCCTCTATCTACACCGAATTGGAAAATACGATTGCCGAGGCCCTTCCTTAAATTCAATCTGTGTGCTCAATCAAAATGTGCTCGAGGAAGCCCAAAACTCAGACGACTATCGTGCGAGTGGGCTGCCACCAAGGCCCCTGGAAGGCATTCCTTTCACGGTGAAGGACAGTTTCAAGGTTAAGGGCATGACCTTGGCTGCCGGATCCCCTGCCTTTAGCAACCTAGTGGCATCCGAGGATGCAGCAGTTGTTGCAGCCCTTCGTGAAGCTGGAGCTGTGATAATTGGAAGAACCAATATGCCAGCTATGGCAGATGGTGGTGGACAGCGAGGACTATACGGCAGGGCAGAGAGCCCTTACAACCTCACCTATTCCACGACAGCCTATGCGTCTGGCTCATCAAATGGATGCGGCACATCGACAGCCGCGAGTTTTGCTGCTTTTGGACTTGCTGGGGAAACTGTTTCTTCGGGAAGAGCACCGGCATCCAATAATGCGCTAGTTGGATACTCGCCGTCTCGTTGTTTAATACCAAATAGGGGCCAGTGGCCTCTTTATCCAACTTGCGACGTTGTTGTTCCTCATACTCGAACAATGGAAGATCTATTCACGATTCTCGACGTCATGACAGCCGATGATCTAAGAGCGACGGAGGGCGTTGACTTCTGGAGAAATCAACAATTTGTTCCCATCCCTAGAGCTTCAGATGTTCGGCCTGTCAGTTTTCATTCCTTGACGGATCCTCATTCACTGACTGGAAAGCGAATTGCGGTTCCCAGATGTTTTATCAGAGCCCAGTCAGTAAAACCATTCCATGTATGCACGAAAACTGTGAAGGGGCTTTGGGAGAAGACTCGCTTGATATTGGAGTCTCTTGGAGCAACTATCATCGAATCTGATTTCCCTCTCCTCGAGAAGTATACCAAGCAATACTTCCCAGGACAAAGCTGCAATGTGCCCGGAATGCCTGAGAAATGGACCAGTATTGAGCGCTGCCAAATGATTGCCACGGCCTGGGATGACTTCCTCCTACAAAATAACGATCCCAACTGCTCGAGCCTTTCTACAGTTGATCCTGATAAGATCCATCCACAAATCGCACCGATGGATGATCCGATCAAACATACCGAGGCACAGAATCAAGTTCGATACTCCGACATGATTGACTTTGTCAATAATGAAAAGAGCTCAGCTTACACATTTGCCGATACAAAAGAAGCCGTCAAGGCCTTAGAGAACATGCGGAAGAGAGAATTTGAAGATTGGATGGATACTAATGGATTCGACCTCCTCGCCTTTCCTACAAATGGCGATGTCGCATATTCTGACTGTGATGAAGAGGTGGAATCTTTGAGCCATGCTTTACAAGACGGAGTCAAGTACTCTAATGGCGGACGAGCCCTCAAGCATTGTGGTATTCCTTGCATCACAGTCCCGATGGGCACAATGAAAGGCAAAGGCATGCCTGTAGGAGTCACATTCGCCTCAAGATCCTACTCAGACAATGATCTGCTTCGCTACGCCTATGCATACGAAGTAGCAAGTCAGGCTCGAACGGTTCCTCCTTTGACGCCTCCTTTGCCAACAGACTTGATTTCGCTTTGCCCAATTGCCAAACCAAGCTCGAGGAAAGCCAAGCCCATCCTAGAGGTTACCACAATAAGATGTGATCTTATAAAAGGCTTGAAGCACGAAATATCTCGTCAAGTCTTAATAGAAGGAGCTGTGTCATCAAGTGATTCGGAGACTGAAGTATCTTCTATCCAGGTGTTCGTCAATGGTGAAGAATCACTAGTGAGCTATTTCGGTGATGGAAAATGGGCATGGAAAAGTACCATATCTCGAGAACTTAGAGTTGAAAGATTTCCAGAGCTTGCGGTGGTTCCAAAAAACCAGTTTCTGGTTGTTGTGATTGCAGAATTGGTGAATGGACGATGTGCAGCTTCAATGATGTTACTCGATTGAATCTCATACACACCCTGATGTCCCTACTAGAGTTCTACTATGTCATTGAAGTTTCTCGGAGCTAGGAAGCTACTACCCTAAGAAGCTAAATTTTATAATACTATCTACTACTAGTAGTACTATTGCAGTAGTACCTTTTGGGTAGCTACCTAGTGGATAGGTAGTATGTTGCTCGCCCTTTCCCTGTTTTGGCACCTCCGGTAGCACCTTCCTAGACATTAATATTAGTGCCTACCTGCCTATATATACAATTAGTACTAGTAATAGTATCTGTATCTTCTCAAACGTTCCTTTCACTCTTCACATCCCATCCATTGTAACTTCTGGGATGCTTCCATTCAGCCGACGAATCAAGTGAAGCAATACCTAGGTATCTGCTACCGATGAAGACTCACACTTCTGGTAAGACATTCAAGTTGGAACACCTGCAAGAAGCACTTCAGGAGTCTGATACTTCAGGATAGCTTACCGTCTTTACATGCAACTGGTCCAGCAGTCTGCAATCAACCTCCATCACTCTTCATCTCGTGAATCGCATCATGATCAGCGTGCGAATAGGTGGAAAGGAGTCGTTGTTGCATCATCTCTACCTGAATTCGGAGGCATGGAATTCCCCCCAAACATGGTCATCATTAAAATGACCCAGCCGGCAGAAGATTTTCGGGCTGGCACGGTTCTCATGACGACTGCCGTCGTGAAGTGAGGTCAATTGAAACGGTGGGAACTTTCTTCCCAAGGCGTTTCAACGGCATAATCCCCTTTTCCAGCTCGTCATACTGCATTTCTCAAATTATCTCGAGGGAAAAATGCCACGATGTTTACAGGAGATCAAGTTTACGTCAATGGTGCAGCTACGCCGGCTACTACACAGCTGGGTCTATCTTTCGGTGAAGTTGTTGATCGTCCTCCTCACCAACCCTTAGAGAGAGACTCAGTGATTCTTAAGAAAGAGCTGAGAAGTTGCTGAAGATGTCTGGAATGTGCAGAATGACCTTCTACAAATAATTTCTCATCGTGCGAAGTCATGGGTGGAAATATTCAAGAGGTCTTACTGGAGGTTCCGGCCAGGTTTT
The DNA here is from genome assembly GCA_000347475.1 of Penicillium paxilli ATCC 26601. Taxonomy (NCBI): domain Eukaryota; kingdom Fungi; phylum Ascomycota; class Eurotiomycetes; order Eurotiales; family Aspergillaceae; genus Penicillium; species Penicillium paxilli. The sequence continues at coordinate 60,533 of KB644890.1, forward strand.
TGATTATTGCGTTTTACTACTGGTGTGATGTGTACTACTTCAAGTTGTAGCTTTGATATTGCTTCAAATGTTTGTCCTGAGACTCCTGTCTTTCTGACTCGGACTCCAGCGACCGTCCTTCAAGTTTACGGTGTCGATTTGACATATCCTCGTGTGTAATGTACTTTGACGTCTTGTTTATTGTTACGATCAATGGGAGTGATACTACTAGTGTAGTACTATGGACTTCAAATTCGAAACGTCATCCATGGATTCAAATTCATGCCAAGTCGAAGATCAAAAACTTCAACGCTATCTATTGCAACACTAAATGAAATTAAATTTAGTGACACCATTGTACATCGCATTAGCGTCCAAAAAAAATCGATCTGATACCATCGTAGTTGACCAGCTTGATGTCATCGTGCCTTGGGGGACCCCGCAATGGCTTTTTCTCTACGTCAGGGTCTAACACTAGTAAGTGCATATCATATCGTATTAAAGTGATTCAAAATTTGATCAAAGATAATTACAAGATACTTAGGTACTAAGAGTAGTATTGCTTGCAAAGAGTGTAATTTATTTGTACCAATAAGAGAGAGATAGAATGCTATGGAGTATTATATTACAAAGGCGCTATCAAGACGCTATCAGCCATGAACAATAGTCACTGACATGGGATGTGTACCCCATCAAAAGGGCCATTGACAAGATCGTAAGAACCGTAAGAAAAATTTGCAAAGCAGCTAACACAAAATTTAAAAAAGAAAAAGACTTGCGCGTAGTAAGTAAAAGAGTAACATGTATCCAGGCTAAAAAGCAAAACTCCTTGGCATGCGAATGTAAGATCTTTGAGAAAGCGGGGTGGGAAGAGGCGCGGGTACCCTAGGATAAAGCAAAGTTGTCGATGGAAATCAGACCCGAAAGTATCCGTAACTCAGAACAAAGGGATCAGCAGGAGCCGCCTGTCATATCAGATATTGCTTCTGAGGATGACTCTAGGTGCGGGGGCCCTGTCATGACGGAAAGACAACCTTTAGGGAAAGCTGCAGGTTGCTTAGAAGGGAAACACCCTGTTCGGCGTCATAGGTAGGTCGCCTCCTCAAAAATACGCGCTTAAGCCGCCGCAAAAAGAACTTCAGGTGATCACGGCATTCTCGTCACCGTATAGGTCTGTATCGTCGAAGAAGACAGCCGACTGGCGTCGCATCTCCTCCATTAGGCTACCCCTCCTAGAATTTGGGGTCTGAGGGCGTGAAGAAGCGGTTGAATGCGACAGGCTGTCAGATAGATCCACGTAATGCGACTCGGACTTGTATCCAGAGTCACTGTGTCTTTCGGGGAGAGTCTTATCCAGCCGATCAAACATAGCATCAGATGGTTCAAAATCTGGATGGTGGCGTCTACGTGACAAAATGGGCGATAGAGAACGACCACCAGTGACGGAGCATTGTTGGAGACCTCTCATGATCGCCATTTCAATATTGAGCCGATTTTTGATGAACTGAATTTTGGGGAAGGCGCTTTGCTGACCGACGTGAATCATGCGAGCAAGCCGCTCAGGCGTGGGATCCGATAGAATATGGTAGAAGTCCGACGGGATACTCTTCGGCCAGATCGTGATGGTGCCACTGAACTTCTGAAGCCAGATCTCACTCCAGTCTTGTCCAAGTGGTCGGGGCAAAAGCTCCAAGTGACGCAGGACCCGTAGCCATTTGTTTAGATCGAGCTTGATGTATTGCTCAATAGCCGTACCGAGAAATCCGCCACGCCAGCCACGTCCCTTGCGATGGGTGACCGGTCGCCCCACGGTTCCTCGTGAGCTAAAAAAGAACAGATTCACATGCGGGTTGACCTTAATCTCCGTTAGTTGCTGACATTTTCTGGAATGAGAAACCGGCTTACCTGAGATACAATCGTGAAGTTTACATTGAAATGTAAATTCAGCGCTTTGATTGGGATATCGGTCCGCAGACTTCCGTCCTTCCACTTATGCCCGAAAGAGTATGGGGCTAGAGTGCCGTCCCGCTTTTTGGTCATCAGAACGACCGGATTAAGGATACCGGGCACGGCGGCTGAGGCGAGCACGGCACTCCAGATGACACAGTCGGGGCACGTCAGGTAGTTTGCCAAAATAGTAGGAGAGTGGGGGTCTGAGGGCACACAGGAAACATTCAATATGCGACCTGTTCTTTCATAGGCTTCTCGAAAAGTAGTTGAGCCCCTGCAGAACCAGCTGCATTGTTTGGCCCAGTCTAGCGTATCGAACCGAGCACCTGTCCGCCACCAACGACGAATCCACGTTGTGAGTCCTTCATGACAGGCACGAATTCGATGGGCGAGAGCCGGTACAAGAAGTTGCTTCAGCTCATCGTCGGTTCGGGTTGCCACTAGGCCGGCCACCAAGGCTCCGCCTGATGTACCAGTGATGAGCTCTGGCAACACACCGTTATCTAGCAGCGCCTTGACTACCCCAAAATGATAGTATGCGAAAGTGGCTCCACCTGATAGGCATAGGGCTGTCCGTCCAAAATTGGTATCGAGGTGCTTGAAATGCCGATACTTGGCTTCCCTGTCGACTTGGCTGCTATCCAGTACCAGCTGAATACACGCATGCACCTCATCGATATACTCTTGAACCAGTTCCTTCGTTCCGGAATAGGCCTCGCTATAGATCCGAGGGTTCTCCACTCCCGCAAAGTTGTTCTTCACACAGGCCTCCAGCAATGAGCGAAGCTCTTCCACGGCCGGGATATCATTGCTGTGGAAGAGTGTCCGACCGTGTTCGTTTTCCCACTCAGTCTCCGACCTCGCTTTCTTTAGCTGAGCCACCACTTTATTGATGGTCAAATGATCGTAGTAAGCATACTCATCAGTCTGCTTCCATTGTTCATTGCCGAGATGAGCATCCAACGCGTGAGCCGATTTCAGCCAGTCCGAATAGTTCTTCTGAGCCGAGAGATCCCTTCGAAGGCGTTCTCTTTTCCCTCTCCATGTGACCCATTGTTCGTAGAGGAAAATGTACACTCGAACCAAAACATAGCCAAAGCTCAGCACCGCGATCCACGTGAATACGGTGAAGAGGAAGGGCCATTTCAGGACTGTGTAGAGTACGCCTTCTCTAGTCTCATCTTTGCTTCTTTTCGGATTCTTCCGACGACCACGGGTCTTGCGTACGCGTTGGTTGATCGGGCGCCAGTCGTTAAGGGCCACCAATGGGGAAGCTTCTGGAGCGTTGAGGGCCTGTTCGAATCGACGTAGGTCGGCCGGGTCGATGAAGTCTTCGCCGTAATCAGGCAGTCCGGCTGGGTCATAGGGATCATATTGATTCCTCTTCTCATCGGTAGTCATGATCTGTAAAAGGGATTTACCATGAAAAAGGCATGGTGTACAACGCAGGAACCGTACGATGAATCCGGTTGAAGCTCGGTCAGAACGTCGACGTCAGCGTCACGTGTTACATGTCAGCCACTCCACAGTGGGGTGTGGCTAGTGGACACCCGATATCTGTGGCTGATGACCGTTGCCCCGCAGATAAGGATCGCAATTATGGAAATCAACCATGGGATTGTTCTCATCTCTACCATGGTTCAATTGAGTATTTCCAACCATTGGAAAGTATAAAATAGCAGAAGATAAAGGAAAACAAATCCCTTGTGCAAAACACTATCTCAAACCCCTAGACCGCCACGAAGGCGTGAAATTACTACCCCTCCTTCACGCCGATCCGTGAAGTTCATCAGATTATCCTCCCCCCCTCCCCCAGAGGGGCTATCCCGCATCCAAAGAAGAAATTTGGATGTACCGGCAGTTACTATGATCCGACTCGCGAGATTGTACGATCTAATCCCACCACTCAATGTTACGCAAGAATAATGGAAATCTGTCAACGTCCAATCTTGTGCAACAATACTCCGTCCTTGTAGCGTCAATTCTTCGAATCCCGGTGGAATGCGAGTTTTGATGGTTCACACAGCCTGGAGCGGACAACCCGCATCTCCATTCTCCGAACTTGTACCGTCCCACATCCCCAGTAAAGTCATCCATTGGATGTCCCTCCTCCGCATATCTTTCTACGTAACGCGCGCATCGGTCTATGTTCTGCAACCGCAAAATGCAGATACCCCTCCAAAAACCCAAAAAAAAAAACCTCCGACGCAACTTGAAATGTATGCCATAAGTGATATCGCTTCACCGCTAGATGCTAGCCCGTTCAGATCTCAACGGAGATTCAGCGATTGGTCCCTCCCATTGGTGGCCTGGAGAGAGTTTTGAGACGAGCGGCCGAAATGGAGGGCCAGGAAAGCGTCCTATGGGTTGACGAGAAGTTAAATCCATTTGATTTAGCCGCATGCAATAATCCGGGCGCGGGCGCGATGTCGGGATGTGCAGCGGACCCGAGGTCTCTCTAGCGCTACCGGGCTTCACCGTGGCACGATGTCTGGGATCTCTCCATTGGCGTGAACAGAGGGGCCACTCCAACCAACTGGGAACATCGTCTCTAGAAATAACCTGCTTTCAATCACCTGACCTTTTCTGAGGCGATGAGAATCCTGCATTCAAGTGGGCCTTTCCCCTCGGATTGGTTGCGAAATAGGCTCTATTCCCCAGTCATCTGCGTCCCTTGATGTTGATCATGTCGATCGACCTGAAATCCTGAGAATCCTCTACAGTACTCCGTACTCCGTACATACATACAGTATATGCAACAAAAAAAAAGCAAACATTTCTGAGGCGTCGTATCTCGCTGTCCCCGCGAACTCAGCCCCTCGGCTATACAGGTCAGCGGCAAAGATGGAAGAGATAAAGCTGTCACAGTCGGCGATGCACAAAAAATGCACAGCTGGATGGAATCCGGACTTGGTGCGCGCTAGCCGCCTTACAACTCTATATTCCCGATGGCGAATGTAGGGGAGACTACCTACTCCTAGTAGGTAATAGCACATCACTGGCTCGGGATGTTAGCCAGGGAGCGACAACATTGAATGGCTCACGATTTACTCAGCTAGTAACCTTGAAATTTGCTAATCGAGGATACTGAAATTCGAAAGGATCACTAGGTAGTATCGCGAAATGACCTTTCCGTATTCGTCTCTATGCATTTCCCAAGTTGTTTGCCAATAGAGTGAAGAACCTGTAGATGTGAAGACAGGCAAAGGCTCAGCGAGCCACACAAGTCTTGGCGCATGCTGCAAATGACCAGGGCACATCCAATGAACGCGGCGCCCGCGATATCACCTTCGTACAATGCTCGTGCTGGTCGGATCGACCAGATGTGGAGAGCCGGGCAACGCCCGAGGGCGGCTTATTCGTTTCCTCTGTGTCTGCTTTGTACGTACTAGGCACACCAAAGGAAGGGGGCGGGGCGATCAAGTGGATGATCGCATATCATATGGTGACCCCCCCTCCTCTCCCTTGACTATGTATGTACGTATTGGACTGTCGCAATTTTCCATGTGCTGAACATTCCTCAATTGGGCGGGGTAGTATTACTCTTTTGTTTTGTCTCTCTTGATGTTTCCATGTTCTGTACTAGGGGAGAAATATACTAGTACTACTAGTAAGATAGCAAAACGATATCGTACACTGTGCACACTGCGGACATGCAAGGATGCTGCATGCGAACTCCTTGCAAGTGCAGTCTCTGCAGTAGGCTGGGATCTGAGGTTGAACCGAGCTCCCAAGCAGCGCGAGGGTCCCAGGAATGTGAATGGCCATGGTTTTGTTTCCCTACCCCGCGCCTGGAAGATCGACCTCAGGGGGGAACTCTCAGTGGCCGATTTGACCAGTCTGATACGACAGGCTTCTTAAATGAAGTTTAGAATAGGAGATAGCAACAACATACTACATACTACGGAGTAGTAGTATGTACATACGCGCATTGCGTTTGAGAATTTTAAAATGCACATGTACATCAAGGAGTAATCTAAAGAAACCTTGTCAACGTTCACAGATGCAGGTTGGTCCTGAAACAACACGAAACGTTATAAAAGCCCTCACCTGGGTGGGAGAGACTCCTGGGTGCGACCTGTCAATAATCAACACTGGCCCCATTCACATTCACATTTCACATAGATGAAACCAAGGGCATCGCGTAGTACCATGGCTCAGCCAACGCCCAGGTTTACCCTCTTCGGCCCGGAATGCGGGAGCGGTGTAAACGAAGACTGTACACGATTGTACCATTGTCAGGTTATTGGATTATTCATTCTGGCGGGGGCAATTCGTCGGAGGACACAATTATCGTGGTTCTTCCAATCCCGAGTATACAATGTCCGTATTGAGGATATTTGATGTCATCGTGAAAAAAAATTGTCTACTCTCCGAGTCTGATATGCCCCACACCACGAGATTGACATCGTTCTCCGAAATAAAAATAATTAGCAAAAAGTAGGACTCCTTGGAAAATTGAAAAAAATAAAATTGCCCATCCAAGGCTCCACCTTGAGAATGTCAGATGTCAGTGCGAGCTGACCCGAATGGCGCCAGATAGCGTAATGGCCATATTGATATGGGTCTGTGATTCGTTAGTCGATAGTTCATGGAGTCCTCCTAGAGCGCCAAACGGTCCGCGCTTTCTAAAATTTTCCTCATTTCTTTTTTTCTTTTCTTTTGTTTTTGCCCATTTCATTCTCGTGGATGACCCATGGTTGCGAAGATTCTTTACGACGCAGATATTCTCCTGGTGCATGAGGATATCGGCCAATCGCTTATCCCGATGGTACTCAAACTGCTGGCACACGGTTGAAAGAAGTGTACACTGCAGATGACCGCCAGGACAGGACAAGACCAAGACCAAGACCAAGACTGGACACAGCACTCGGGAACACGGAGTATCCACAGTGGGTCTTTTGGCACTAAAAAAGAAAAAGCGGACCAGGAAGAGCACGGGGCAATTGGACTAAACATCGCTCGGCATGCCCACCCGGTCTGCAATCATCTGCACCTTGTGAGTGGGCGGCTGGGTTGCCTTGTGGTGTGGCTGCTTCACTGCACTTGGTGAGATCCAGGACGATCAGTATCCGCCACCACGGGATTTTCAGTGCAGCTCAGGTGGTGGTGGTGGTGATGATGGTGATGATGGTGGTGTGGGTAAAGAGCTGAATTAGTTTATCGTATCTCTCTTTCTCTTGCCGTGTACAGTATACTGTAGTCAACTTGTGTCTGTCTCTTTTGTTTTTGATCCATGTCGATCGAAGGAGGGGACAGACTTTCAAGACCCACCGCGGGTGTGATAGGCAGAGTTATCCTTGCTAGAGGGGATCGACTCAGAATGCTGCGAATATCCACACGGTTCAAGCCATGCAGCAGGATCAAATCAAACCACCACGGACATTCCTTGTCGCATGTCTTCTTTTGGAGGGGCCGGTCGATCCAACTGAACTTTTTGATAGACGCGGCCGAGCAGCAAACTAAATCCCAGGACCCCTCCATGATCTCTCCATAGGCTTGCCACCCACCGGGATCTCCTGCAACTATTGACCGGCGATAAAAAAAGAGAGAGCTGGAGGTACTAGTATGAAAAAGGGAACCCCAAAAGAACGAAAAAAAAAAAAAAAAAAGACAAACAGACCAAATGACACTATTACTCGCTCGACCTGGGTATAACCGTATTCATCAAGCTCAGGTTATTGCGGATAGAGTCATACCCTACCCTCCCTAGTACTAGGGTAGATAGATGAGACAGTGGATGACTCGACGTGAGGGGAGGCAGCAGTTCAACAAGAAAGAAATGAGGCCATGCGCCCCAGCTTAAAGTGATCAGACCATTCGAATAATCAATTTTATCATCAAATATAAAAAGTTCAAGCTGATCATGATGAATACAATAGTTATACATCATATCTAATATCGTGGCCAAAGAGAAGAGACTCGGAGAAGATACAAAAAGAAAGAAAATAATACAAAACCTAAAAATTTTAAAAATCCAAAGTGAAAAGAACAGAATCAGACCCCTCAGATCCGTATTGAAGATATACAAATTTGATACAATTTGATAGGGGGGGAAAGGGAAAGGTAATTTTGCGTATTATTGTTATCTCTGGGAGTAATTCTTATTTAGCGGTTACCCCGTGCCACCCTTGGGACCTTTTCCCCTCTTCCATATCTCTTCTCTTTCCTCTCCTCCTCCCCATCTTCTCTTATCCCTTTTCTTTTTTTTAATTCCCTTCCCATACTTCTCGGTTGTTTTTCTTCCGAGTTGTTTAATTCCGACTTCATTCAGTCGGTACACTCCTTTCGCACGAGGTACTTCCCTTTTCCCCTGAACCCTGCTGCGCAATGCCCGGCACAGACGCGCTAACTCCTCACATCGCCTAGGCGACACCCTCCTTTTCTTTTTCCTGGTCGCACCAGCAAAATGTCGGGTCTCTCTGATTGTATCTACTGAGCCATCCTCTTCAGAGTTCTTCGGGCTGGGATCCTGTCTCGCTGGACTCCTTTCAAACCATGGAGAAGTTGAACACTGAAGATGGACAACTCTTCATCAAGGTGTGTTCGCCCCCACTCAAGCTGCGATGATCGCCAGTCCCTTTTTTTTTTTTTCTACTCTGGGCCCCTCCTCCTCTTCTGCCCCCCTCGCTTTCTGTTGGCTAATTTATCTCATCTTTTTTTGCTCAATAGAACCTCGCTAGCTTCGTTCGCACTCATGAAAAGGCGCTCGCAAACGCTTTGCAGCTCCGACGTCAATCTAAAAATGGCGTAAACCCGCAATCGCCTACCGGCTCCTCGAACTCGAGCGGATCTTCCTTCTCCTCTACCTCCCTCACATTGGCGTCCGCTTTATCCTTCGGAGCGTTGAAATTTACCTCGCAGAACATAAAGCCCGCCAAACTTACCCTCACACCTCACCACCTCTTCTATTTATTATCGCAGTTCGAGGATCTGTCTATTGCGGTAGGACCCATGAACGTCCGACTGGAGAACATTCATACCGAGGTCTCTCAGTCTTATGTCTCTTTCTTGAGTAAGCCTCAGCGCTCCAAGGGCGATGGGGCCTCTATCCACTCTGTATCCAGTGTGCGTAGTGTCATGTCCGGCATGAGTGGTCTCTGGTCTTCGTTTGGTCTGGGATCCAAGGAATCGTCCTCCAAATCGGAGAGAGCGAAGGTTGCTTTGGAGTCCGATCTGAAGTATCTTTATTCCGCATTCACCAAAATCCCCTGCCTACGCCTCGCCCCGGACCATCGCGCCTGTCTGATTCGTGGATATGAAGAATTTCCTTTCGACACAGCCGTGCCACTCCACTCCTTCAAAAACCTAAGCGCCCTAGAAATCATTGATATAGACTACCGCTCTTTCTATGGTTGGGATCGGTTGTCTGAACAGCTCCGGACCCTATCCATCAAGCGGGCTCATCTGGACGACCCCACGGACTTGTTGACTCGAATCGTGTTAGATGACATTGACAAGCGACGCCGACGTTCTGCCAAGTCTCAACAATCACCGCCGCTTGGATGGACGAACAGCAGTACTACTCAGCCTGTCCGTGCCCCAGACAACACCTCCCTGTCGGCACCCGGCTCGCCTATTGCTGATACCGCACTGGCAAGCAGCACCAGCCCGAGGGCCGTGCCTATGATTCGAGGCAGTTCCGAGGGTGGGAAAGCCCGCACAAGGGCCGACAGTATATCTCCAACTCGTCCAACTACGAAACAGGGCCACCACCGCCACACCCGGGGCCAGTCAGCGCGAATTCGACGAACGGGTTCGGGTAGTTCAAACTCCAGCGATACTTCAGCTGGATACCGAACTGGAAGCTCTTCTACTCAGCTTCCCGGAGTTTTACCTCCGTCGAAATGGCGTTTCTTGCGCCACTTGGGCCTTCCCGATAATTCGTTGACGTCGATCTCTGCTGCTAGCCTCGCTCCCGTGGCCAACTCCTTGAACTCGCTTGACCTGTCCTCGAACCTTCTGACGGAGATTCCTGATAGCCTGGCATCTCTGATGGCGCTTCGAGCTTTGAATCTTTCCCACTGCATGATCGAATCTCTGCATTCTCTCTCCCGCAACCCTCTTCCGGCTATAACCGCTTTGAACCTCCGCGGGAATCGACTTCGCTCGCTCGCTGGCATTGAGCGTCTGTTGTCACTGGAGAGATTAGATCTGCGTGACAACAACCTTATGGACCCCACCGAGCTGGCTCGTCTCACCAGTCTCCCTGAAATACGGGAGATCTGGGTCTCCGGTAACCCATTCACCAAAACCCACTCTAACTATAGGGTTGTGATCATGAATCTGTTTCGTCGTACTCCGGGATATTCGGAAGATATCATCATCGATGGCCGAGGTCCTGGTTATACCGAGAGAAAACAATTGGCCGATCGAGTGGCCGAGCCTGAGAGTGCCCCCGTGGTTCGCTCCAACGGACCAGACCAGTCGATCGTGGTGTATAAACCCACCAGCGGGACTATCCTTCAAGGAACCCCTGCTCCAGAGCCAAAAGAAGATGAAGCGGGGGTGCATGCGAAGGCAACACAGCGGAACACGGTTGAGACAGGGACTGGTCGTCGAAAGAAGGTCACTCGCCGAAGAATCGCTGATATATCGACGGATAACCCGTTCACGACAGATGGGTTGGGTAGCTCGGGGCCTTCGGTGCCTCCAGTTCTTCCTACACAGCAAATCCATTCGCCAATCAGCCCGTCCATCATTCTCCCGTACGACCACCAGTGGAAGCTCGACAGCGCGACCCAGTCTGGATCTTCCAGCATCCAAAGCCCGATCAAACCTGGACTTTCGTCGAACTCGTCGCATGTACAAACCGCTGTGGTGCAACCGGCACCAGAAAAGGATTGGACCTTGAATGAGGCGCTTTGTCGTCAGCAGCTGGAAGCCTTACGGCAGGATGTGGGACAGAATTGGATCACGGTCTTGGGGGAGCACCCCTGGGATAACTCTCAGAAAAACCTGTCAGGACACCTCACACCAAATGGGTTGGACCACTCACCAATTCCAGCAGCATCCATCGCCCGAACCACTAGTCATGCTATATTGAGCGCCGGTCACGCGACCTAATTGGCGGCTGGCAACCGTCTCGAACCTTTTCTTCTCTCCCTAGAGAACGAACTATTACCTTCATCGCCACCTCGCCCATATTGCATTATTTTGCATTCTCTCAAACTCTCCCCACTCTCATATTGTGCCCGACTCTCTCGGAGAGCAACCGGCACAACCGCTTTTCGGAATAATTTTCTTCTTTTTCACCTTGGCGAGCATGTCCATCAAACTGCTCGACCTCTTTGCATTGTTAATGGCGTTTCGAATGACTTACGAGATATGGTGGGTTGGATGTATGAACATTTACGGCCGTTTTTGCTTTTGTTTCGTTTCTGCTGCGTTGTATGGTTTTGCTGTTGCCTTGTCGTCTCTTGCGTCTATTCCTTGTTGACCACAAAATGTCTCTTGTTTCTTTGCAGGTCATTCTTCATCCATTTCTGGAGGACGCCGTTGAAGACGTTTTGTTTTTTATTTGCTTTTTCCTTTAGAGCGCGTGTATTGTACCTTTTTTGTTGTTCTTGTTCCAAGGCGTTGGGCGGTTGACTGTTCTATTCCCCTTTTGTTCATTTCTGTTCTCGGGTGGGTATGTTTTTGTGCAAATTCCTCATGGGCCATAGCAGTGATGATATGTGCCTCAAAAGATAATACCAAGTCTTATGTCAACTCCGAGTGTTCCGTAGTAGAACAGAGGTGCGATGCAGTGTCTCTCGTATCGTACGTTCTTTAAGCCTCACGCACAGTCCTTTTATTTTTAGTAAAAGAAAGAACTTAGTATATCATTTCGGATGAGCACGGTTACTTAGCTGCTTGCTGGGATGTCAAGCTTGAAAGTTCGAGTGGGCAGTTGGTATCTTTTCTTATAGGGCAGATAGGTGCATATTCGTCGCGTACATGTAGGCTGGTGCTCTGTTCGCCGTGTTGGGACCCCCTCTTGATGCAGTCGAGAAGGTCGAGACCGGCCTAAACCCGCCCCTCCAAGCCAGCCAGGAAGATGATCGAGCAAGATAATTGAAATAAAAGAAGAGAGAAGAGAAAGATGGAGGGAGGGGTGTATAGTAATATATATGTTCAATTTTTGAGAGACATGGTCTATTTATAAACCATTGCCAGGCCGATCTATAACTTGAAGTGTTAAAGCAGAGTCTACAGTGTTGGAGTGCAAGACAAACACGGCAAACAGCCAAACTCTGGGAACTTCCCGCTTCTCTCCCTGCGCAACTTTCTCTCCTCTCTTCACCCTTCGAGGATCTCTCTCCCTTCTATCGCTTCCCTTCAGTTGAAAAAGAAAAAAAGGAATCACTTGTGTTCTGTTAGAGATTATATTCTTTTCTCTACTCTTGCTCACATCCCTCGAAATCAAAACAAATCCCTATTCCCCATCCACCCCTTCCCCACGCGGAAAACTTCGATCGCTCGGAACGAACCCCCCTCTCTTCATCCCACTCGAATCTAACACTCGACTCTATTCTCGACCCACCTTCGATCACTACCGGTCAGAGTCATCTCAGACCTTTCGAGTGTTCTATCGGTATCGAGCTGTTCAAGCAGATTCATAGTCGGAGAGATAACCCGTCTTACCCTATCTGGCATCCCTGCCAGACCCTCTCCTAAAATAGCCGCGGCCGCAAGGCCTTCTCCATCTCCGAAGAGCCTTTGATCTCATTGAACTTTGGTTTATCTGGTGAGTTGCTCTGCTCTTATGGAAAGGACACTGCAAATTCTTTTCTCAAAATGTACGGTGGGACGGTTCAAGACGGTCCGGGTCGATATCGGTGGCCAAAAGCCTAAAAAAATCCTACCGGCGACGCGTTTATCTGCCTGAGCTCCCACCCAACCAATATTCTTGAATCGGACTGCCGCCCTTGTTTACAACCCAACGCATCACTAACTCTTATCTCTTTTCTCTCTGCAGAACATAGTCGTCACGCTCTAAGTTTTTCGCCTGCTTCGGAAGTCATCCCTTCCCTCGGCGCGTCTCTTTCGTTTCGTTTTCTTTTTTCCGTTTCTTTCTCTTCGTTTTCTTTCGTTACAGACCGTCCATCATGGCCGACCAGGATGTCGATCTGGACTCCATCATTGACAGACTTTTGGAGGTGAGGGGCAGTCGGCCCGGTAAGCAAGTGCAGCTGTTGGAGTCGGAAATCCGTTTCCTCTGCACCAAGGCCCGCGAAATTTTCATCTCGCAGCCCATTCTGCTAGAGTTGGAAGCCCCCATCAAGGTATGTCATGTTTTAACTTACCGTTTGCTTCTCCGTGTGCGCCAGATTCGGGCCTTCTGACTTTTGGTTCGCCTCGTTTATTAGATTTGCGGTGATATTCACGGCCAATATTACGACCTTCTGCGTCTGTTTGAATATGGTGGATTCCCCCCCGAGGCCAACTACCTCTTCCTTGGTGATTACGTCGACCGTGGCAAGCAATCTCTGGAGACTATCTGCCTCCTCCTTGCCTACAAAATCAAGTACCCCGAGAACTTCTTCATCCTCCGTGGTAACCATGAGTGCGCCTCGATCAACCGAATCTACGGTTTCTACGATGAGTGCAAGCGACGATACAACATCAAGCTGTGGAAGACTTTCACCGACTGCTTCAACTGCCTGCCCATTGCCGCCATTATTGACGAGAAGATCTTCACCATGCACGGTGGTCTGAGCCCCGACTTGAACTCGATGGAGCAGATTCGCCGTGTTATGCGTCCCACTGATGTACGTTTTCCCCTGCACTGCGATTTTCGCCCTCCTACGTCTTTTCTTCGTTCATTCTTTCTACGCTCTGGATTTGAGATTTGGCAAAGCTGTTTGCTGGAATTCCCGCGGCTGAAAGCCCAGATTCGCTGACTGAACTAGATTCCTGACTGCGGTCTGCTTTGCGATCTGCTGTGGTCCGACCCTGATAAGGATATCACCGGCTGGAGCGAGAACGACCGTGGTGTATCCTTCACATTCGGACCCGATGTGGTTTCACGCTTCCTGCAGAAACACGATATGGATTTGATATGCCGAGCTCACCAGGTTGTGGAAGACGGCTATGAGTTCTTCTCCAAGCGTCAACTTGTCACACTATTCAGTGCACCCAACTACTGTGGTGAATTCGACAATGCGGGTGCAATGATGAGTGTTGACGAGAGCCTGCTCTGCTCCTTCCAGGTAAGCCAAGATCATTTTTCAAGGGAGAAAATTCCGGAATTTTCTCTTGCTTTAAACTGCAGCAGGCTAACGATATGACCCTTTTTCTTCCTATCAACAGATCCTGAAGCCAGCAGAAAAGAAACAAAAGTACGTTTACGGGAACTTAAGCTCCGCGGGGCCCGTCACTCCCCCGCGCAAACCAAAGAAGAAATAAAGGAATCAATACGAGCTTTTCCATGTGCAGCAGGTTCGGGCGGAGATAAGCCTTTTTTCAAATCGCATCGATAAACCCCTACCCACCCCCCGACCTCCCGCCAACGATACTCAACCTTTCCACCTACCACCGCCGCCGCGAGTTCCCACCTCAACCGAAGACCTACGAAGCGATGAACGACCGAGGAACCCTCATGCAACTGGGTGTAGCCCCTTCCGCCACAACCTTCCACGCCTCCCGATCTCGCGTTCCCATAATCCCTTCTTAAAACTACCGCCTTATACACGCCATCATCCGGGCTACCCCGTTCGACAAGCGAGAAAGGACCTGTCTCCATCATTTCCGGCCGACGACACGCGACCTCTGGACCAACGGAGCGGGGAATATCTTTTTTCTCATACATTCTTCCATTTGTTCCTCTGTGTTGGACTTTTTTTTTCTTTTCTTTTTCCCTTTCTTTCCCCACCCCCTATTCTCTTGTTCCGTTTTTTCCCCCATTTTCATTTTCCTTTCTCTTTTTCCTCTTTTCCATAGTGAATCCTGCCTTTTGTTTCTTTTACCATCTGGACGGAATGTTTCTCCACGGCATCCTGGAAAGGCGGCGGGGGCACAAACCTGGTTTATCTCTTATCTTTTCCACCAATGTTTCTGTCTTATCGGTCTTGTGTCTTGTGTTTGAATTGAAACGCATGTGTTGTCCTGCCTCTTAATTTATTCATCTGAGTCTTGACTGACTGGTCCCTGTCTAATCTCTCATTTTGAGAGAATTTTCTTATCCTCTCCGGTTTCTATCCCCCTTCTCCCCTTCTTCTTGTGGTAGGTTGTGCCAAAAATAGGTAATAGCTGTAGGTTCCCATGGGATATCCAGGCGTACTTCTTCTCTTTCTTTCTTTTTCCTCTAATATTCCTTTCCTATGGTTTCTAGTAGAGGATTGGAATCGTTATGGGAGTAGGAAGAAAGTATTGATACTGTCCTATTGCTCTGAGTCCGGCACCCTAGCTGTGAATCCAGTGATACTCGTCTCTTTCTCGAAATCCAATTGGATTCAAGCTATGCTAGCCATTGAACGGCACGGTTGACCATGCATCACGACACCCCGTAGAAGTTTTACCTTGAGGCGTTCCAATGCCATGACTTTCATGTGTGATGTTCGCAGTGTTCAGGATACCATGCAGACGATCAAGTAGGGACCTAGGGTCCCATCCCGTCGACTTTCTCAATTCATTTGATATCAGATTATCACAAATCTGCTATGTACTAGCCTTTCATGTCGAAGTATCTCATTTCCTCTCGTGGAATAACCACTACTACCACCCAGTAGCTACTATGAAGTACTATACAAGCTTCTACAAAACCACTCAACATCATCTACTAGTACTATTACATATCCAAGGTCTTGGGGAATACTAGGCAGTAGTACTATGAAAATATTTTGGAACTATATGGAGCAATCGAACCAAAAAAAAGTCACCGGCTAACAGGCAGCAGTGTAAAAAGACGAGGCATGAACAACAGGAATAAAAGAAATCAAGGGCATGCATTTGGGGTAGGGGTTACAAGTTGTAGAGTGACTCATCAAGCCGTAGTAGGGGGGGAGAGGGAAGGAAGAAAGATAGTTGGTCGGGGATGGGATTGGGGATCAAGGGTGAAGAGTGATGTGAATTGCGATTTGATTCGAGGTTGGAGAGATACAATTCTCGAGGAGTGAAAAGCATCTCGTTTCCAACTGAAATCAGAAGAGTGTGGGAGAGTTAAGTTGAGGATCTCAATGAATCGAGATTGTCCGAGATTGATCGTCTAAGTTTCTTTTTTTATGTTTTTCGGAACAGAACAAAAAAAAGGCTTAGACGTATTGGGACAGCCAGCGGATACCCTCGCCGTATCCCTGTCTCATGACAACACTGCACATGAACAGCTCAATGGGTCGGATTCCCTCCAGAGGGACCTTGCCCTTGCCAGTGGTCTGGTAGAGACCAAGCTGGTGACGGAGCTCATCCTCGCTGACGGCGTCGGGGTGGTCGATCTTGTTACCGAGGACGAGGAAGGGGACCTTGGCGAGATCCTCCATGGCGAGGAGAGCGTCGAGCTCGGCCTTGGACTCGGGGAAACGCTCGTAGTCCTTGGCGTCGACGAGGAAGACGATACCGCTAACTTCGGGGAAGTAGTCCTTCCAGAGACGGCGGGCTATTGAGAGAAATACATTTTAGCAAGCTGCCAAGCTGATTTTGGGGTCAGGTAGAGAAGGGAAATGGGGATGAGTTCTGAAGGAATGTATCGGAAGATCACTCACCCTGCTGGTGACCACCCAGATCGAAGGTCGTGAAGCGGTTGTTGCCGATGGCTAGTTCCTCGGAGGTCGGGTGCGCGGTGGGAGAGAGAACGGCAACACGGTCATTCTATCGGAGAAAGTCTAGTGTCAGTTATCATGCCATATCTTTTTATCTCTGTATGGACTCCGCGGTTGGAAGAAGACGCCGTATGACACCAGCACTAAATCGGCATCCGGGTCCGGATAGTCGGCCAAAGTGCCGAATCTGCATCACAATCCCAATACAGATCTGACATCCTGAACCCTGATACCGACACCGATACCAGTGACCGGATCTCATCACGGCACTTCCATCCGCGGAACAATCCGCACTCATAAAGCACTCACCTTCAGCATGTGCAGCAGGGTGGTCTTGCCGGCGTTATCGAGACCGAGGAAAAGAAGCTTAGCATGCTTGTTCAGAAGACCAAGCGAGGCCAGAACATCGTAAACTGCACCGAGAAAAACCGCATCAGTAACTGCATTTCATAGACCGAAGCAGAAGCCAAGTCCAGGCCCGGAATCACAGGCGCAGAAGCCGCGGCAATAGCACTCAGGATTGGGGAGGGGGTGAAGAGAAAGTCGGTCGACTAGCTGCCCTCCTTCGCCCGCGCATCATAGACAAGAGGCCATCGTAGTATTCATCGGATGGGCAGGACATCCTCTGGTATATTCCTTTGGAGTTCCTTGTCGTGGTCGCGGGCAAAGTGGTAGAGCATGGTCGGGTCGAGTCGGGCACTTACACCAGTTGACGATCCACATGGCGGTAGTGAGAAGCTAGGAGGCGAGGAAAATTGATTGAACGACGGTGTATCGAGACTCGAGATTGGGCGTGAGCGGGGTGACGGTGATGGATGAAGAGGAGGAGAGGCCAGAAGACAGGTTGGGATGTTGTTTTCGGGATTGGAAGGTTGGATGCCTGAGGCAGCAAGGATCGGCGCTGAGTGGCGGACTTGACGAATCTGCGACGACCAGTTACTAGCAATACTAGTACTACAGTAGTGGCACTTTTTTGATGCATAAATTGAAAGAATCGCTAAGGACAATTGATTTGTAGCTACAAGATTCTACAATGACCAAGAGTAATCAAAATATGGATGTATATACTGTTCTAGTAGCAAACACTAGTGCCAACCCGTTTCCTCCCACTTTATCCACAATGCAACAAATTCAGATAAGGGGTATATGCAAACCGCAACCATGCAACTCGAAAAAAGGAAAGTGACCTCCTCAGAGCAAAACATATGCTTGGTGGGAAATAATCAATAAGTAGAGCTCCCCCCAAGGAGATTAAAAAGCAAATAAAAGAGAGAGAGTGTGTGTGTGTGTGAGGGAGGGAAGTGAGAGAGAATGAGGTAAAGAAGGGAAGAACAAAAGCAAACGCTAAATATGTGATAGCGAAGGATCAAAAGAAGGATATGTACAGTCCAAGGGTATTCGTTAAGGGAAAAAAGTATTTGGGGGGAGAGGAATAGAAGGTAGAGTGTGTGAAGGTGGGTAGGAAAAGGGTGACCTCAATATAAGAGGTCGGGAACTTAAACAGATAGGACGAGCTGGGCGTCTTGTCCGACGCCGTAAGCTCTGCACCTCTCAGCAACTTCGAGGCCAAGCTCCTTCATCCGTTCAGCTCCCTTGCCGGGAATCGGCCGTCGCACCATCTGCTCTTTGGCAGATTTGCGACAATGTTGACGCCAAAACTTTTCTTTGCGCTTTTGACGTTTCTTTTCAAGACCCTCGACAATGTCGATCGGGCCGCGGGTGTGAAGAATCTCACGGGTGCGAGAGTGTTCACGTTCAGGAGACTCAATCAAAGGAGGAATACCCTGCCAGCGGTTTGACCGTTCCATGCTGGTGAAGAAGGGGTTGGGTGTCCGGGGCAGAGACTTGGTCCGTACCAGAGGAGGTCGTTGGACCAGGTGACTGATGTTGACACCGCGAGGAGAGTCGACAACCGGCATTTCATCGGGGAAATTCCACTTTTCAGGTGAAGGTGACTTGGCACGAACACGAGGAGGCGGAGACTTAAGACGCTTAGGAGATGTGCGTCCGGCCCGACGAGAGGGCGGAGGCGGCGAAACCATGCGCTTCGGCGAGTGGCGCGGGGACGGACCATCGGCCCGACCACGAGTGGGCTCCAGCACAACGCTGTCCAACGCACTTTCCGAGATATCTTCCAGATCGCCATTGTCTTCGGGATCGCTGGTGGGGAAGCTGGGGTCGATATCCTGCGGGATGAGAACCTGCTTGGAAAGACGGCGTTGCTCCATGCAAGACTTGTAAGCAGCCTCGAGAGGACGGTCCTCATCCAGAGTGCCACAAACAAAGTCTGTGCTGTCGGGCAAGTTCGGGGTACCTGGGCGCATCTTGATAGGCTTGGGGGCAGTGCGAGAGGGGCGACGGCCAGAACGTTGCACGGGTGCTGGCAACCATTTCTGGTGATCGTCGGTCATTGAGTCAAACGATGTGTTGGATGCACGTCGCTCCATCGTAGTGGGGAAC
Source organism: Penicillium paxilli ATCC 26601 (assembly GCA_000347475.1). Taxonomy (NCBI): domain Eukaryota; kingdom Fungi; phylum Ascomycota; class Eurotiomycetes; order Eurotiales; family Aspergillaceae; genus Penicillium; species Penicillium paxilli. Next base: position 79,660 of record KB644890.1, read on the forward strand.
ACTTCAATAGATTGAACATTTGAGTCAGAGGCCGTGGCAGATGGAGCCCAAAACTCGTAGTCAGAACCATCATCGTCACTGTCGTCTGATTCGGCAAAGCCAGCCTCATTATCTGACTCGTTTCCCTCGTCATCGGAAAAGTCGTGAACTGTTGAGTCATCGTCCGCCAAGTCCAAATCGTCGTCCTCGTCTTCATCCTCGGCTTCCTGCTCGGCTTCTTCGCCCAGTTTGCGAATGGCAAATTCCTTCTTCATGCAGTCATTCAAGGTGATCTTCTCTTTGTATTCCGTTGTCTTGTTCACCCACTCATCATCCTCGTCCATAGAACTAGCAAATTCGTGGAAACGAGTTGCCTCTGATTCCTCAAACTTTCCCAGACCGCTTGTCGGAACTCCCTTGTAGGTAGTGATAGCGGTGGTGGTACTTGTAGTTGTGGAAGTAGTAGGCACCTCGAGGGTCTTTTTGTTCTCGGCAGGTGGTGTAACTTTGCGGGAAACAGGGGCAGGAGAGCCGCGGCATCGAGATCGGAATGCAACCTTGCGGATCGGAGATCGCTCCCTTTGGATTTTTGGCTCCTCCTGACGGCCAGGACAGACAAAAGTGAGAGTAGTCCGACGTTTGGGAGGCTCGGGGGTCTCTTCGGCTTTCTGAGGGGTTGTCATAGGTGGCGCAGATGGCTTCTGTTGCTTGGGCTCGTCGGTCTTGCGACCACAGGCAAAGCTGATGCAACGCTTGCGTCCAAGGTTGGCCTCGACAGTGTTCTCGCTGGCATTTGTGACCTTGACCTTTGGCGTAACATCTTTCTTCGTTGACGATTTCGCCATCATCTGGGTTGGAAGAGGCGGACTAGGAGTATTAGATAGGGAAGGGCTTGTCAGACCACCGTCACTGGTAAGCTCGGCTGTCGAAAGGCCACTGATATTGCTATGGGGGTAGGAACGATAGGTGTAGGTCGAGTCGTGGAGAGGCGTTTGAGGTTCGATGGGGGACATTTCGGGGCTGCTCTTCAGGGCGCGGGTGAGCAAGGATTCTTGACGTTCGGCAATTGCCGGTCGAGCAAAGATCCTGCCATCTTCGGGGTGTATAGGTTTGGCGTGAAGGATATGTTGATCGGGAGGTTCGTCGAGGTCCTCGCCCAGGTCAGCCTCTTCATGGGCTGACCGGGTGGACGATCCGGGTGAAAGTAACATTTTCAATAAGTTCTGGAAGGAAAATCCTCGGTCATCACCACGAGTTTGGGCCATAGTAGTGTGTTCGAGTGTGTAAAATAGTAGTCGAAATGGTCGAAGAGGGCAAGTGGCGATATATTCACGCGTTGAGTATAGTTGCACTCTCTTTCAAAATCGATCACTAAAATGGATCGATCGACCGTTTAAGGTCAAGGAAAAGCCCCTCGAAGGAACGATTGTCAAGATATCCAGCGCATGATTAGGGGGCACAGGGCATCAGATCAATAAGTAGCAGTCGACTATGGGAATAAGTCGCCAAGAAGAAATAATCGCCCTTTTTTTCCGGAACAGTGGCAGCTCAATAAATGAGCGCCAGATAACCTCGAGGCGGAATGCCAAGAAGAAACCTTCGAACTAAATCGAATAATAAAAAAGAGGAAGAGTTGAGAGTGTCATGAAATAAGAAATTCGAGGGGAGAAAAAGAGGGGAGAGAAGGGGAATAGTGGGAAGAAGAGTGGAGTTTAAAGGTAGTCGAGGGAAAAGCGTATAGTACGGGAGAAGTACTACAGTAGAGAGAGAGAGAGAGGGAGGGAGGGGGGCAACTGTACGGGTAAAGCCAGTGACGATACGCGGGTGGACGGCACGATCGTCTTGGGTTTAGCGCCTTTCGCTGATTTTGCGGGCTTTTTTGGGGCTTTTTTTTTTTTTTTTTTTCCTTTT
>KB644890.1:81649-171276 GCA_000347475.1 Penicillium paxilli ATCC 26601
TTTTTTTTTTTAGTATACAAGAAATTACACACTGTTCCATTTTTCTTACATGAGATTTCCTTGCCACCAGCAAAGTTTGCCCTTGCCCTTCCACGCTTCTTCTCAGCCCCACCTGAGATGCAGCTCACAGTACGGGGAATATGGTTCCTGCGCCTTCAAATAGCACAGTCAGTACGGAGTACTGACTACCCTAGGGTACCTACCTAACAGTACTTATTGATTACTCTCCATGCTCTCAAGTTGAACCACAGGTTATTTTTGGTATATGCTATACTAGTATAGCCACACTATTATTTAATGCTAGTAACAGAGTACTGCTACTGCTACTGCTGGTAATTATTTCAACTTGAATAGTCTAATGTAAATCTTTTCTCTCTTTATTCGTGCGACCATGGCCACAACGGTGACCACAGCAGGGTTTCATTATTTTTCCCGGTGGAGCGTGATGACTATTGTGTGTTGACGGTTGGTGGCCGACAGCGCTGGAGTACTATGAGGCATTTGTTGCTGGCTAAACCGCTTCAGGGCCGCCCCTCCCCAACGGGTAAAGAACTTGAATGGCTCTCCGAGTCTCTTTCACTTTACTTCTTGGTTCGATGTCAATGCGTATTCACAGCTGAAACATAACAGAATTAACTAATTATATACAGAGTACTTAACTATAAGTATTAATAAATAGTAATATCTACTAGATACTATGAATATCTAGACATACTAATAGTATACCTTAATCATGACATCCTATGTCAATGCTGTACTTGCATGTACGCCGACAAGACGAAAGCGGACTCCGTGACGATCCCTGTCACAATACCGTAATCTCTCCGACTCCAACAGTCTTTCACCGCACAACCGGGATGTATTACCCGTGTATCATCCTAAAGCGGCCGTGTGCCTGTGCCTGAACCCTCTTTTTCGCCGAATTCGATTTTTCATTTCCCCATCTAGCCTTTGTCCAACCCCGTTTAGTCCGAGTGAGAGTCACTCATTCAATCACTCACTGGTTAATCTTCCTTAGTTCACTGAGTTCACGAGAAGTCCCGTCATGTTTTGCTCTATTTTCCCTCCATTCCATACTCCGTAATGAACTACCGTGTAAACGCGCTGTGCGCGCTACACCTGCTGTTTCGTTCAATTCTTGGCAATTCCTCTCTCCCTCCTCAAGATCCTAGTATTCTAGTATGTATGCACGAAACAACTGCGAAGAATGCTTGCTATTCGATGGTCGCCTATTTCCCTTGCTCCTAAATGCGGACATCTCTGACGTAGCTTAGCCATACTCGTCTCATCAATTCTACTGTACAATACCCTACAGAAATAACTACAGTTGTAACTGACTAATTGTAAGTACATACTGGGGTATCGCAGTCGGGTCTTCCCGGGTGGATCCAACTTGCCAAGTTGAGGATACAAAATGAGGGCATAAAATACTAGTAAAGTAACTATGTACAGTAGTTTTACGATGTACAGGTACTTTTTGGGTATGCATCTGCCTCCTCCGAACACATCACCTCTAGGTACATCCCCCCCACAGAACACAGAACGGTTGTCGTCTTGGCTTGGTTCATTTTGCCGGTCGATCGGTCTTGGTATACAGTACTGCTACCGCTACTGCTACCCGCCCAGCAGTCGCTGATTCCCAGTGCATGACATTGCAAGCATGCCAAGAGGCAGCAAAGGCAGCACTGTTTATCATCTTTATCATGCCAAGATGCTGAGCCATGCTGCTATTCTCAGCTTGACAGCTTAGTGATTTTCCTTCTTGGCTCCCTGTATGCTTTTGTCATCCTTGAGGCGAAGCGCGCGCGCCCTCAGTAATCTGAACTAAATCGGATAGGATTTACTTCGTACTGGAGGAGAAAAAAAATCATCACGCCCACGCTGTCTCCGATCTGCGGTGGAACGTAAAACATGTGGTGCTTCACCTCTAGTCCGCCAGAGTTTGGGCAGCAGCAATACAACAGTCGCGTGGGTACATACTTACGGTACATCGTTACTACATACTACAGTACAGGGCTACTACTTACACCCTTGCTGCACAATATCGTCAATTCTGGAGTGCTCAAGTGCTCACCTTCATTCCGGCGGTTAGGACGGGACGCTCGTACTCCTTAACTTGACCTCAATGGCCAGCTAATGACGAAGGGGAGCCACCAAAGCTTGGAGTTGAATGTACAAGCAAGTACTACACATAGAGGAGCGGTCAGTCGCGATCGTAATGCCTGTTTTGCATCTACCAGTCATAATTCATAGGAAGCGGCAGATACTCCGGCATCCAAGCTGGGATCACGTAAAAAAAACCCACCTGGGCATGACTCGAAAAGTGCTTCCCTGAAGATTTGATGTAGAACCCTACAGCGTTGCTGCTATGGTACATACATATGATGCTGCCAGTGAGTATCGATCCATTAGACTCAGCTCAGAGCTTCAAGATCCAGCATTTAGATCGCGACAAGCTTCAGTCCGAGGAGATCCCCCCACACTGCATCTGTGCGAGCAGGCATGTTCCCTGTCCTGCCCCCATCATTGCTCCCTAGCTCGCTCAGTGGTCCGCTGATTTGCCCACAAACCGGTCAACATGATGGGGCACAGCTGTGTTGGAAATGGGGCGAAGCTTGTTACGAACGGAGCGACATCGCAGCTGGGATTATGCCAGCTAGAGCACTCCAGTGAAAGAGAGAGGCATTTTTTTTCTTGTTCTTGACTCGATTTGATATGCATCATCCGCACTTACAGTATGTATTCTGCATACTTCGGATTCGACCGAGAACAATACTAGGTCTTTCAGAAGTTTCTTCTCCCCGACTCGGACGCAACTCAACGCCCCAAAAATCGGGTTTCAGCATGGAGGGAGGGAATGGATGCATACTGGTACACGAGGTCCCGATGGTCCACGAAACTAAAACGTAGATTCCAAACGTCGTGTTTCTATTGGAGATGGAGGGGCGTTCGAGCCGCTGGGCTCCTTCAAATAACCGCTAGGATTCGATCTTTGGAAACCCAAGCTGTCAAGAATAGAATACCCCCACGAGGGGGGGGGGTTCGATCCATATTAGCATAGATTACGGAGGACAATGACAATTAATATGTACTATTAATATTGCCATTCTTTTCAATTATAGTAGTAGTACCTCCAACTTGAATGAATGTGACCAGATTGAGCATGCTTTGTTCGTTTCGCCTATTTCGGGTTCAAATTACTTCCCGTCTTTATCCTGCACCCAAGAAGAAAACAAGCCGAATAGTTACATAGTTAGTCAAATTGTAGTCATAATGTCTCTCGACACACGGAATAGTTTAATAAGAGAATACGACTACTGGCGTAGGCCAAGGCAAAACCCCTCACGATCGGGAATGGGGGTCACAGTCTTCTCCAAATCCTTCACGCCGAGGACTACCACAGTACTATACTAACACCCTCGACAATCGGCCAACTTCGCGAAGGATCGGAAACGAGCAAAGCAAACATTTGAACTAGTATAGCGCGTTGTGCTCGTGGCACCAGACAATCCCGTGTTGGCGGGGATTCTCAAATCGACACCAAACCCCCCATGGAAGGGCAACAATAAGGTGTGAACTGTGCAGGTGGAGTCTCGCAGGAATCTACAATGCCACTGTCCTTACAGGTGCAGGGCTTTGCTTGACCGGAGCACAACCGGGGGAAGTGGGGACGTGAGAACGGCCCCAAAGTGGGCAAGACGAAGAGAGAGAGAAAGAGAGCGGGATGGACGGCGCAGTAGCGTGCATCGCTGGCGTCGGCGCTCCATGCACGCTCACTATGAGGCATTTATGCCCCCCCAGCTCCACCGGAAAATCTCCAGGGACTCGAGGTGGTGTTTTTTTTGGAACTTGAGAATAAGGCGGATGGTTTACAGTGATGGTCCGCATCGGTTGGGACAAAGGGACAGATTGTTTAATTGAAGTGCCCAATTGACTGCGGCTCTCGCCAAAGAACAACTCAATCCCTGGATTTGATCCTGGTAAGAGGTAGCACTGCTAGAGTACTCGTACTTTACTTCCTTAGCTACGTGCAGACTCGGAGATGTACATACGTGCTCCCGGCACTTTGTGGCTGCAAAGTACTATGCTCTTTATGTACATTAGTACTGTGATTGAGGCATAATATCATGAGACCGTGGATTTTCCGGCTGCTTCGATCTTATCGCAAACACTAATCTATGTGTTGACACAATTGATCACAAATCTTTACTGCCAGTGCTAGTCCTCCCCAATTAAGCCTGGCCTGTGCTTACTGGCTCGAGTCTAACCTTCTCTGTCCTCGACCAATGGTATGTCAGTGTGGTACAGTATACGGTATAACTACTAACCTTCTGGTATAGTTAGTATCCTGCAACACGGATTCCTTGTACTGCAATTGTACATCGGAAATGCAGGTGGTCCGCTCAATGCTGGGCGACTGGAACGTGGTGATACACTAGTAGTACACCCTAAGAATCTAACAAGCACAGGGTCACGAAGAGCAGAAAAAAGACAACCTGGGCACTGGCATTCTTTCGAGATTCAAAGCACTGCTAATATCTTCAAGTTCCGCTGACTATCTGCAGTGTTGCACGTTCTAGTTTTGCTCCGGTTTCCCGGTACCCAAGCTCCGAGTCCGAGTCCAGGGCTGGAGCCACACTGCACCAGGCCCTGTTCAAATGTTCAAGTGTTGTCAGTGGTCATCATGCCGGAGTATATCCAGTTCATGGAATGCACCGAGTCACCGAGACTCGGAACCGACTTGCTCCCAGCCCAGATGGTGTCTCGGACTTCCAGAGGAATTCTTGCCGAGTCGTCCACGGTATCAAAGCCTAACGTACCAATTGGTTCAATTGCGGTTTACAGGGCACAACCAAGCATGCCAGGATGCCAATTGTTGGGTCATGCTCCTCGTCAGACCCCTGACTGACCCGATAAGAACTTATGAAACCATTGGGACCTCAAGGACCGAGATCTCACCTCCTCAACCATCCGCCAAGACCATATCTGCGAAAATCAGAGTCTACAGACAGCGTCTCGCAAGCTGGGGTGTAGATCATCAAATATCGCGGCAGTGCACATGAGAGAGGGAACTGATTGACGCCCAAGGACGCACGGGCTAGGCCTCCATTCCGCGGTGCTTGGCGAAGATGTCTGATATTCCAGACTGCCAAGACCTGGGCATCTTGCTCTTTCAGAATGCATCTGGTGCAACCTGTGTACAGAGTATCGTACCCCGTACCCCGTACACTTTTCGAAGGGAGTCATGTTATTGTTACGATCAAAACAAGGGGGGAAGGTAAACCATCTCAATACTCCCGCATTGGGAAGAACATCAAAGCAATACGTATCCACTTCCCCAGAGCTGAGTGGAGAGCATTGTCCCCAGCGTCCCCCTTTTTGAGGTCTCGATCTTGGCCGAATCTGCGGAAGGTTTCAGGGGAGACCAATGTGCTTTCTGAAGAAATCCAGAATTCGCGGAGTCGCGCGGAGGAGATTCCTCCCCCCTATTGTCTGGGCGCCAAGACCATGGTCCCAAGCCTGGAGGGTCTATCATCTCATCCAAAGGGAATTCATCGATAGGGGGAGTCCACGGGTTGAATAAACATCATGGTCCATCCTGGCGCTATTGCAAACTGCGCCAAGGGCGATCATAGTCGATCAGCAGGCCGGAAACAGTTGCATGAAGTGTATTCTTGGCAGGCGTGCAATCTATTGAATTGTCTATAGACCGCCAAGCCGTTGTACCGAGTGACGCCGCATTTTGCTGTTAGGGGGGGAAACTTGAAGTTGTTGTGTCAACGGAGTACGCACGAGTGGCAGTGCTGGGAAACACTGGTCTTGGTCTTGCGCGAGGTTCGTAGATCATCAGCTTGGCTGTTTCTGATTCGATTCGATTCCCTGAAAGTCGGTCCGGTCCGATCGAGCGATCGGTGATTACATGGAGATCATGATGTTTTTGGTATTTGCATGGTCTTGGGGGTTTGTATGTACACACATGAGTCGTAGGCACCAACAACTTGAGCAGCAGAATCTAAAGTTGAAGCGGAGAACTTGAACTGATGAATCTTGACTGCGCCTCCTTCCTCCATGCATCCCAAGTCAAGCTTGAAATGCAGTGCATCGATTTCTAGGCCGAAACATTACAGTCACAGAAGTTGATCTTTGTTCTATACTTGGTCTACTATGTACATGTACCTGGGTACACAACTCATTGTACCGCCTCACCTGGCAAATCACAAGTTACAAGTTACAAGCAAGCTCGAAAATACCCAATGAGGCTTAAAGAAGCCCTCAGCCACTTACTATCGTGTCCTGCAGGAATCGCATCAACGAACGCTTACCTTATTCGGGGTTGACCGATATGCACAATCAAAGCTGATGCCTGTCACAGCTTCTTTCAAGTTCAACATGACAAAGGCGACAACAAGGTTGAATTATGCCTGAGCACCTTTGACCTCAACTCACAAGGCCATAGCTAAGCAATTACGAATCTTCGCTTTCGCCAACATCAACGATAGTCACGATCGACATGCGACCGGCAACATGGTTGGCCACCGTGACAGGTCATCGGGTCACACCCGTGCGAGATTAGCTTGCCAATGACAGCTCTCGATCCCAGTCTCACAAATCACAACTCCTACCTACCGCGCGGAGTTGTTTGCCCTGTCCTATCGATACGACCAGATGGGTAGCATACAGTATTCAAGGAAATAACTACAGCACATACAGCATATACACACACGCATCGGAGACGGCCGGACCATTTTTCCTTAAACTTGAACCCCACGCTTAACCAGAACATCCGAGAAAGAGGAGACTGAGTTCAAGTTCACGCGCTGATCATCACCCCCTCCACTAGACGGTTTTACATCTTCTGATGCGTCGCCGCACGCTGACGGCATGGCTTGCGATTTCCGACCGCTCCAACCGCTGCTCCGATAGACCGAACGGCGAACATCAAAATACATACAGGACGTTTATGATGATGAAAGGAATGTCGATAGAGGAAAGTGGATCGAGCTGTGATATCATTCCAATCATTGACTGCAGAGACACGTTGCGGCCACGCCACGGGGCGACAAGTCTGGCGGGGGCGTTACTCTATTTGATCCTCAACTGGAGATAATCGATCAATGATATGATGAGTTGGATATTGTTTCAGGTTCCACTGATATTCTTTTCATTCTACTTTCTCGGTTCAGTGGCGGCGGATATGTATGTACGGGGACTACTAATTGGACCACCTATTACTATTCGGACTACCCCCCCTGCTACAAGATTGTCTCTTTAGGAGTAGCGCGTAATCTGCTTACCGTTACTAGTCTCGAGATTCGAATCTATCAGAGAGAGTACTATCTTAGAGTTCACAACTAGTATCGTTCTCTCGAACGCTTTTAAGTTCTAACTTAGATAGTAGACCTTTACGACTACTAAGATAGTGCAATGTAGCTATCTGAGCGCCGTTTTATTATCGCGAGAGATATCTATAGTAGTAGTACTAGTAGTACCTACCCTAGTAGATACCTATATTTATACAGCTTAAAAAAGAACACAGAATCTCAGCTTCCAAAGTTCTAAGGCTATAGCTCACTTACTTACAGGTATGTAAACAGGATACGCACTAGTCACAAAAGAGGCAGTCTTATAGCAGGGGGGTGGTCCAAATAGTAATAGGTGGTCCAATTAGTAAAAGGGGTGGTCCAATTAGTAGTCCCCGTATGTACAGCATAGAAGGATTCCAAGTTGCCCCATCTTGAAGACAGACGCCTGACAGGAGACAATAACTGCACAATGCCGGGATTCATATTGCAGCATCCCATAAAAGGCCCGTCATGTTTTTCGGGAGACAGTTGTCCGCTCAAAAAAATCGCTCATGGCTTGAACCTTTACGAAGCGATATGTCTGTGTTCTGTTAGTAGGCCGATGCACAATTCAGCGGTCTGATGCCGTTAGAGTGTTTACTAATATTTTCAGTATGTGACAGCCCATGGATAGCTTTCTCAATGATGTCACCCTTGATGTTTCAGATGGATTCTAATTTACTGTAATTTTATTTCTGTTCTATTGCATAGTAGTTATTTTTATCCAGTTGGGCATCTCGAGGGGGCCTTGGGGCTGGGATGGATCTGAAATGGGGCTACTACGTCATGCCCTGCCTCCATATTTTTGCTTTGAGGGCATGAACTCAGGCTGTGATGAATACCAGACGTTTTTGATTTGTAAATCTTTCATTCCGTATTCAAACTAGGAGACAGTGATATTGCTCTATGTCTGTACTAAAATTAGGGTCGCCATTGTCTTGAGAGATTGTGTTCTTCAGTACACGATTCCGTAGCTGTAATACCTGCTTCAAAGCTCGATACTGAAACACTACTACTAGTATGTAGTAACACTATTCCTATGAGGAATCTGAGCCAATCGCATCGTAGTTAAGCTCCATAAATTGGCGGTTGCTCTTCGTCGAATCGTTCATTATAGCACTAGCTGGATAACATCTGTACCCAGAATTGATCGGTCAGACAACCTGATATCCCAAAATCCAAGCAATAAGCCTACTATTGGAATGGATGTTTCACTTCATAAAAAATGTGATGCTAAATATTTCTTTCGCTGCGTTAGATTGCTCGGTTTGGTCTTTTGAATTGATGAAAGTGGAAACGCACGCTCGTGTTGAACTAAAGTGAGGTACCGTATTGTTCGCCTTGAGGACATGACAGCGTTTTTTTAAGGAACTTCGAGGCATGACTTAGTTTTGAATAGAAACCTGGATGGCGTTTCTAGATATATGAGCCCACAAGTTACTACTAGTACTATATGCAGATTTGAATGATATTGCAACGAGTGTTCCAAACATGAAATTTGATTCCCTGAAAGAGAACCCCGAGAAGACTCGAGAGAAAAATTCAGCAGACCGAGGCCCAGTCAGTGATGGCTGCCAGTAGTAATTTAGCTCACTGGCAGGTGGGAATTGAACATCCTTTGACTTTTGAAATTCAAGTTGTGCTATGTCTTTCTCCTTCCGAGGTTTGGCTCGGCATAATGCTTTGAGCTTCAAGTTCTTCGAGCCCATTCACTCAGAGCATGACGAGATGTAACTCCGACGACAAGGGAGCTGTAATCAATTCTCCATTGGCATTCAGAGGGCCCGAAGAGTCTCCAAATCTATGATACCCTTGGAATTTGTCTCTTCTCGGATCACCTTATTCTGATGCAATTTCAACCGCAAGTTGATACTAAATTTGAAATTCAAAGAGTGTCAATTTCATAAGGAAACTCAATTCCATAAAATTGACCCAGAAATCAATATTTTGCTCATGGAAAACAAGCAACGAGACTAGAAGAACTGCTCTCTCCAATGTACCAATTCTATAGTCTATAGCCCTATGTATAGTGTTGAGTGAGGCTCTATAGACTATTTGTGGGTACTTCTAATACCGCCGGCGAACCTTTGAGTCCGCTCGCCGAGCCTCCCCGGAGTGTCACGTGCATAGTTACAAATCAGGAAACGAATTGGACCATCAGAGCACTTCGGTTCGCTGGGCTGAAATGCCGGCTATTCTCCTTTTGCTGTTCATTCAGTTCAATCAAAAGCTCATTCATCATGCCGGGCGCTCCATGGAGGTCTCAGGGATGCAACACATGTAGGAGGCGGAAAGTCAAGGTAAGTACAACCATAGACAAGGTGGAGACCCGCAAGCCCAGCTCAAAACGACCCTGACTCTCGGTAGTGTGATCTTCAACGGCCCGAATGTGCTCGATGTTTGCGGGGTGGCCATCAATGCCATGGATATGACCGAACACCCAAGTTTGTCCATACATTTGTTGAACCCAGTAATGATTCGCAAGGATTGGAAGTCCAGCAGAAGGCTGAGTCCAACAACAATCAATCACATAACTCGAAATCAGCACCGAATGAAGCTCCCATGATCTCCGTTGTCAATGTGAATGCACAGATTCGGTCTCAATTGTTTTCAGTATTCATCAACTCCTATATCCCATCTTCATCGTCTGGTGAAGTTTCTTTCCGATGCGAGAGATCATCCAAGCTGATTGAATCCTTTCCGTCGCTGATGGATCGTCCGAAGAGTCAATTGCTGGACAGGGCGATTGCTGCACTTGCATCTGTCTTTGTGGGGACGAAATTTAAAGACGACAATATGATAAACAACGGAATGAGGATTTACAATCAAGCAATTCGAATCTTTGTTCGTTTAATATCGCGCTCCGAAGTTCCAGTTCAAGAAATTCTATGCGCTAATCTTATATTTCAACTATATGAAGTGAGTGTATATCAGATTTTCATTTGAAGCTCGAGTATTGACTCATCTAACAAAACTTAGTTAATGAATTGCACATCCGGGTTCTCTGGCTGGATGGCACACATGGAGGGCGCCAATGCCGTCCTGGCTCGACATCATCAGAGTCTAGAAAGAGACGATACAACCAAGATGGTTCTGCGGCACCTAAAGTTGGCAAATGTGGGTAGAGTCCCCAATTTCCTTGCAATACACAACTAATATAGATCGTGATTTCCAGATCTTCCACGCAATTGGAAAATCCAAATCCGCTCTTGCTTCTTGTCCAATGTGGCAAATGCTAACACCACTCGGCAACGACAATGACCTGATCGACGAGATTATCGACATATTAATGCACTGTACCGTGCTAGTCGAGCTTGTTGGAAATGTGAATTCCGAAAGGGACATTCAAAGATTGAGAAAACTGTGCTCGAGGCTAGAGCAACGGACGGATTCATGGTACGAACGACTGCGGCTGCTATTTGGTGACCCACTTTATACGATCATCCCAGACGACACCGAAATATCTCGCCCAGAAACGAGTAAAGCCATTTATCCTAATCGATATCATTTCCCAGCCGTGGAGGTCGCAGAGGCGCACTCGCTCTACTGGGCTGCCCAGCTTATTATCTATTCACTTCTCTCGGGGCTTGAGGTTCTCGAAAGAACATTTTACCAACATGAAGCGCCTTCTTCAAATCAGCCACTACCGCCCAGCAATGCAAAACCCAAAGGGTCTTATCCTTACATGGATGATGCCAAGTTCTACGCCGATCAGATTTGCCGCGGCGTGGCGTACTTGATACAACCAGACATGCATATACTCGGCGGCGAAAACTTGCTCTTCCCAGTAGCTATGGCCGCCCAGTTCTTCCATACGAATGGTCTTCACGAGAACTATGAATGGTGTCAAGAAGTTTTTGTTGCGCTGGAGAATCTGGGAATAGGCTTGTCTCACGTTTTGCAGGGAACACCATGGTCTGATTATAAATCTGGCAAGGCTAGAACGTTGTGATGTATAAAGAAAGAATAATTGAACATATAATACAAGGTCGAAGATATCAAACTCCAATCTACTCAAACTGCGTATTAAGGGACGCGGACTGGGATCATTTCCCTTACCAGCCTGGAGGGCCACCACCAGGGGGACCGGGGGGACCAGGAGGACCGTCATCACCGCAACAATCTCCGCAGCAGCACTCGCAACATTCAAAGCAGCAGAGACCAGCACAGCTAAAGAGAAGCAAAAATCAACCAAATTGCCCTATATTGCTTGGCATGGCAGCCACAGAACTCACATTCCACAGCAGATACCCTCACCCGCACCTCCACCACGGATATGAACATCCATTGATTGAGAAGTTCCCTGTCCTACCATTAGTTACTGTGATATAAATACTCTACATGGGGGGTTTGAGTCAATGGTTCACATACTGGCTGCTCAGTGACGGTCTTGTTCATCTCTGGGGCCGATGGACTGTTCGGTTGTTGCATAGTGACAGTATTGGCGTCCCACTTATTCTCGACAACGGGCTCTTGGCCTCCTTGGAACCAACCCTTTATGATGTTGAACATGATATAATATCACAAAAGAACCTTTGAAGAGGAAAGAAAAACTTGTAGATGAGCTTGAACAGGAGTACTCCAAAGTAGACAGAAAGGTAGTTATCTAGAGGAATTTAAACCGATACCAGTTGTCTACTACCGCCAAGACCTCTCTCTATTGAATTGAATTCCGAATTATGGAATTCCGAAGGCTTGAAATTCAATAGTTCTGCCTAAGCAATTCAACGATGCTGTAGAAAACTACCATGCGTAAGTGTTCTCTTAGGCCGCGTCATTTGGCGCCATCTTCTACGCGGAGTGGGTCCATTATTAGCGTTGAACTTCTGGTAGGGCTGTACAGGATCCGCTGTTCAAATTGCTTGCGTAGACAAGCCGTTCCAGGACCAGAAGTTTTGCCTTCAACAATTATACAAGCCCTCGGGCTTTTTTGGGATGAGATTGTGAGAATGAAGAGAGATTCAGTGTTGTAGCGATAGAAATTAGACTTAACGTTGCAGCAAACCTTAATTGTGGATCTGCGGATTATCAACAACTTCAATTCCACTCTCTACACAACCTTTAGACTAGCCCTATGCCGACTATCTGACCTTATCCCGATAGTCGTCCCACATCGCCATCGATAGTCGGATCTATTTACGCAACAGGGTATTCCGCTACACCTGGTGAAACTAATTATGGCTCTTGGCATCACAGTTAATCCTTGGCACCTCGGCCTTCAACGTTTCGTCGACCTCGCCACTGGATGAGCGTCATTTGGAGAGGGTCATTAGCAAAGCCACGACGATCAGCCACGTAGTAGTGATCCCCCGGACCCGGAGAACCAGATCTCGCCATCGATCGTTATGTTATATAAGACCCGAGACCCGCGTCCCCAGGGTTGAGTTGGTACTATCTTCAATCAAATCTATTTCACATTCAATATGGGTCTCTTCTCACACCATCATCATCACGAGCACGAGCAGCCTCACGGCCCTCCGGGTGGTCATCACCAGCCTGGCCCTGGAGGCCCTGGTGGTCCCGGATTTGGCGGTCCTCAAGGCGGTCCCGGTGGCCCTGGAGGTCCTGGTGGCTTCGGTGGCCCTCAAGGCGGTCCTCACGGTGGTCCTCATGGTGGCCCTGGTGGCCCTGGCGGACCTGGAGGCTTCGGCGGCCCTCAAGGAGGCCCTGGTGGTCCTCAAGGCGGTCCCGGTGGTCCCGGTGGCCCTGGTGGCTTTGGTGGTCCTCACGGTGGTCCCCATGGTCACGGTGGTCCTGGAGGTCCTGGAGGCCCTGGAGGCTTCGGTGGCCCCCATGGTGGCCCTCACGGTGGCCCCGGTGGCCCCGGTGGTCCTGTGAGTACAATTATACCCTGAAATTTGAATGATCAATCGCTAATCAGCATTTCTCAAAAGCACTAAGAAAGATATTGGAAATAAACGAACCTCTCAACAAGCATAGGGTTGGGACGGATGGGTTGCTTCGAGTTCGGGTTGGATTGAACTTCATGGAGACTTGGATCAGCTTGATTCATTGCGAAGTTTATGCCGTGTCGGTAGTATGATGTGAAATTCAAGTGTCCAGGCCATCATGTACATACCATGCATGCACCATACGTACCTTCGAGGTGCTGGTTTTCTGTATTTGTTATATGTGTTATGTCTATACTAAGCTCCTGAGTGGAAATCAAATCCCAGGTTTCAAAGTCCTTCATTCGATCATGAGAACTTGAAGCGTAGAATGGTACCTTGTGCCCGGCGCATGAAACTCGAGAAGACTCTTTTGTCCCAATAGGCTCAATATCAAAGATTGACGGGAGTAAGTGTAACAAAGTAATTGATTCAAAAGAGGGTATTTGTAAACAGAACCGGACCTCATACGCCTAAGCCTCATGACTAGTTAAGAAATTGCACCAAGGAAAAAAGATACGCCATGAACAATGTTCAGTAATCAAGTAGCCGAAAAGAATGAACCTGAACCCAACACCAGCGCTTTCGTAATCATTAATATTCAATGACAACTCAACTGCCTGAAGTGACCGGAAAGGACAAATCAGGATAGTGATCAGAGTCGACGTTTATTCGTCTTGCAAGTCTGAGATTGAACAACCGTAGGTCACTCTTGATAGGCGGTATTTCTGCGGTGTTTGCGAGCATTGACGTCTCGCCACCAACGAATGATAACCCCCTTTGCCCAGATGATTTCACTCCTAGTTTCAACGGCAGCCGCACACTTGCTAGCAAGATCGTATGCTATAGCGCGGCGCGAAGCATTTCGCCTGGTAAGGCGATCTCGCCATGCGCGTTGTATGATTGTGGCCGCCCGCGGGTGTTTTGAAGCAGAAAGCAACCGAGAACAGAGAAATGCAAGGATACCCAGAGTGAAATCATGATCAAGGATGTGGGAAGAGGGTAATTTGGGGGAGACAAGTTGTGCTACTTGTTGTTAGCATACATACAATGATACACCATCACAATCTACTTTGGCGAGGCAACTTACCGAATTGAGAACTGCAGCCCAGCCGTTTCAAACGCGATGCCAACGAGAGGGAGTTTCGGTTGGCTTCGACATGGATCTTGCCAGTGTGTCCAATAACATATGGCTCATACTCATCGACAATGCTTTCGTAAACCCTGCCGTTGGCAAAACTGGTAGTCAAGTTGGTGATGGATAAGCCCTTTATGGCAGCTAGGATTGAAGCCCATTGTTGAAGTTTCCAGGTATGTTCATCAACATCACCAAGCTCATTGCCAGTGAACCAAGATTCTTCCAAACATCTTTCCTGTCCAAGGACAGAAACGACTTTCAGTTTGAGTCTTGCAATTTCTTTGTCGATGTCCTCCCAGTCGACTAGGCCAGCCAGACCCCATTTACTCACAAGGGCCCATAGAAGTGCCATCGTCTTCTCACGATAGCCGTCAACAATATCCTCCGCCCGAATATCAGTCAAGAACGAACCAGACCCTTTGACAGATCTCAACGCAGAAAGACCTATCTGCACGTTGTAAAGTTTTGCAGCTCTACTCATGCATGGGTATTTGAGATGCTTTGACAGAGGGAAATCAGTCTCATGCTTAGGAGATGCTAAGTCCTCGCCTGCCTGCAGATTGACCTCTGCTGGGCCATCGGCATGATGTGGTCCATGCTTGGGGCCAAAGAAGAGAACTTCAACAAGTCTTATCAGCCGAATGCCATCTCTAAGATCTATGGCAATGTTGTCCATCCGGTAGTTAAACTCCTGCAGTTGGTGCTGCCGGTATCTCAAATCACAGCCCAGGTGGCCTAATGATTTGGAAATGTCGCCACATGAAGGTAGTAACAGTCGAGCAAGAGCTTGGAGCACCTTGGAAGAAGATGCGAAGGGAGAACCCTGTACAAACAGGCGGCGAAGGCTTGTCCTTTCACTCTGTATCGCCTGGTCTAGAATGACAACAAGCACGATGCTTCGCAGAACGGTTCGACGATAGGATCTTGCGTCTGTCTCCATTGGGATATCCCTAGAACCAGGTATCGTCTGGTCCATGTCAACGTTATGGAGCAAAAAAGAGCTTAGAAAATCTTCTAGCTTCCGAATGACGACTTTGCGATAATGCGTCGTGCAGTTATCAGGGTTGTCGATGTCGTTCTCAAGAAATTGGGGATCATTTGATACTTTTCGACCCACAACTGTCTCCGCTGCAGCCACCAGGGCACGGAGATCATATGAGCGGACCCATATATCAAGGAACTTCCGTCGAAACCCGACATCTTGGGTAAGACGGCTATAGCGGGCAACAAGCCCCTTCGGAATGCTCAAAGTTCCACACGACAGCGACGCTTGGATCCGTTTGTGAAGTTGAGCAAAAAACTCGGTGTGATAAATCTCAAGAAACTCTAGTCGTAGAGCATTGGAATCACGAGAATGGTAATTACCGTGTGGCGACTCTAGGATAGAGTTGACTAACTGCGTAATTACAGTCTCCTGGTGAAATAGCCAATTATCCTCGTACAAGGCAGGTTTCGCAGTATTTTCGATCAACATTGGATATTTGTAGTTGAGATTCTTCAGCTTGGAGGGGAGAGTCCCAATTTGAGAAGATTGCTGCGAGGCGGACTCGTGATAGAATATTGCTGCCGAGGCGCGTGCATCGAGTGATTCTGAGCTCTTGATCCCCATCTTAGACGCGGCCAGGGCAGGCTTATCCTGCACGGATAAATGACGCGAGCTCTTTGCATTGTTCTGCTTCTCCCCAAGAGCTTTTTGAGCCGATGCATTTTGCTTCGGAGGTTGTTTGGGAAGCTGAGCAGCTTGGGTTGATCTTGGTCGCTGGTCGGCGTTGCATCGAGTGGGTTTGGAAGCAGTAACAACATTGGCCCGTTTGGGTTTTAATGCAGGCGAAGCTTTAGAAGGATGCTTTCCTTTAGTGCCGATCAATGTGCCCGGAGGGATATTTTCTTTCCCTCCATTTTTGCCAGCGATGTCAATACGCGTCGTAGCTTCCTGTGCAATCCTGGTGCTCGGCTGTAGGGGAGCTCTACGAACAGATGCCGCCATGGATTTTCGAGCTTGTCGTTTTGCAATCTGAGCTTCCAGCGTGTTGACTTGGGTATCTTCTGTGACCTTTGAGAGCAGGACTGGCTGTTGACTTTTAAGGGGACTGAAGAGTCCCATGAAAACGCTGGCCACCGTGGTGTCATCGGGAGGGATGTACACAGTATTCCGCCGTACGTTCCTCTTCAGTTTATCTTCATGTGAGCTCTTGTGGCCATCGTTGGGCCGAGCTACGGCTCCGTCGTCGAGATTTGTTTCAGCTTGTTTTGTCTTACCCTGATATCCATTTTCCTTTTTGGTCGGATCAAAGGGTGGACTCGGATCGAAGCTGACTTTGGGGCGAAATCGATGGGCGGGTTGCGCAAGCAATGATGAGTTCCGCCCCGAGGATGGTTTCCCCAAAGTATTTGCATTCGGTCTCCTTCGTTTTTCGCCTGGGTCGATTGGCTTTTTCGGCACATCGCCGTGTATTTGAAAGGTCGAGCTCGAACCTGTACGGTTAGCTCGTCGAGGACGAGATCCCGTCAAGACCGGTGCCCGGATTTCGGTGGTGAACTCGATTTGTCCGGTAGCTTCACACGCTGAGTCGCTTTCCATGAAACTGTCGAATGTCTCGCTGCCACTACCCGAGTATCTCGACCTCGATGGGCATGGGGTGAACGCTTCTTCGAGAAACCCTGACATATTGTCGAGATAGCCGAGGGTCCAAAGTGTGGGGTTGATCTATGGAGGCATAGATAAGGTGAAGAGGAGGTACCCTAAGATATGGGTATGGTGTTTAACCCTTGCAGGTTGTTGATCTCAGAGAAGCGGTGAGTTGATCGGGTGTCCTTCGAAACTTTGGAGTGGTCGATGATGGAGTCAAGTTCGAAGGAAATGCAGTTTTTGCACTGGAAATCGACACGACACGATCTATCAACCACGCGCAAAGCAACCGCGTGCCTGGTCGCGCCTGTCCAACTTGATTGGATCTGTTGACAAAACCGCGTTGTCCAGGGCAACTGTGATTACCTCATCCATGGTTCCCAATCGCGGGGCACTCTCACGTGACTAAAATAAAGACTGGGAAGCGTGCCTTCCTAATAGGGACATATCCGCGGCCTCATGCATGCTTAGTCATTTTGTAATCACGCTTGTGGCTGTGGTGATGCCCTCAGACTCCAATGGTAGTCCATTTTGGATGATGACTGTAGTGACTGCATCGATGAGATCAGCTCTAATAATATACTTCAACGTCTCAGGAAGACCTTGAGATACTCCAGTCTCCTTTCGGTTCACCATGTTCATCAAGGACCTTTATCTATTTTAGAGCCTGGAGTGCTCTGGCCACCAGAGCTATGTGCACAATTTCCTTATGTGAATTGGATCCACCATGTGAGGCAGTGCACAGCGCAATTGATGCGGTCTCCGATGCAGGTACGTACCGGTTGTCCACACTAGTAACTATGTTAGTGTTGTGACCTCCTATGTACCGTTGTACATAATCCACTGCAAGGTAAGCCAGCCTGCAATTTCTCCAGCTGGGTCGATGATCATCATAATACAATACATATAGATTGAGAAACAGACCAAGAGCTCCCTTTCAAAATTAAAGAACAGTATACACATCCAATCAAATCTGAAGAAGATCACCAACAGATATCCACGATAAACCGCCTCAAAGCCAACCATGACATCGTAAAAAGGAGGCGAGTGGGTCCTGCCCTAAATTAAACTCTCGTGACCTCTCCTTTCCCCAGACATTCAACGTGGCCACCCTGCTACATTCCTTGTCTGTTTCAACGTTCTCCGACCTCAGCTCCGGCTTTCATTGTGACTGGAGAGTTTTTGGACTTTTGACAATGTGCCAGTAGGCGCGCGCCTTGCCCTTCCGAACCATCCTTTTCCATACGAACTCCGCCTCCGCCTCCGATCATCACCATCTTCGTCAATTCATCAACGCGCCCACCCCCTCCGTTCCGCTCCTCACTTCGCTCCGGAATGTTCTGTGGCCATGGAGTCCCTTATATATGAAAATTCACCTCTGGCCGACTACCTCGAAGGTTCGTGGGCTATACACTCGCTACTCCTACCCATAACCTTCGCACAAAGGCTGACTCGCTAGTTTCAGGGGAGGGACAAAATGAAGAGAGCTGGCCCGTGGAGGAAACGCACACCGAGGACGAACAGGATGCCGTTTCGACCAATTTTGCCCCGCGAGGAGCATCCAAATTTCAAGACCGAGTCAGAAATAAGCTACCTAGGCCGCTAGACCTCAAGAATACGCGCCAGGGAGCAGCTGTTGAGAAACTCTACAGCGCTTGCTCGGTACGGTCCCTCATTGCTTTCCGCTAGCTACACCCATACCTTGAGACTGACAGAATTATTCTTGTTTACTAGTCTGCCTTGAATGCACGTATCGGACGGGGAGACAACGAGAGATTCTTGGAGCAGTTCGGATACGTTATCGTGGCTTCTCAGCTGTTGAACGAACACAGTGCGCCCTCCTACACATCAGCTGCGGATGTTGTCTCTGCATCCCAACCTTCCGAGCTTCCTTCGCTATCGACAACATTCGGACTTCATGGAGCTGTTGTTACCGCTGCGACCTCTTTCTCGATTGTTTGGCTGCTGCATTGGGGGCGATCGAAAACAGGAAGTGGGATTAACCTGAAAAGGGTTGGCGTGCTATTGATACTTGTGCCAGTGCTTGGTGCTTTGTTCTATGCATTTGCCAAGAGACAGTGGTTGAAATACTTGAGACACCAGGCCGTGGATGCTGCAGGGACCTTTGTCGGTAACGCACAAGGGTTCGACTCGGCTGCATCGGCCTCAGTAGTCTTCATCCAGGAGGTAGAGCTTGTTTCAAGGGGATACCGCATGTGAGATGGTCTTCATTGTGATTTCCAGCTGGATACATACTAATATTTTCTTCAGAAGCACTCCCTTGCCGCCAATCAGTCGACTGGAAGACCAGGTCCAAACTCGGCGTTGCCTGAGACTGCGCAGAGCCGTATCCGAATGTTTCTGGTCGATGCTTGAGCGCTATGTTCACTCGCAGAATACCCTTCGGCCGCTAACAGATGAAGCCAATTTGGCTAAATACTATGACATATACGACATTGCCTTGGATGATCTTGAAGCAATTGAAGCCAGTCTTTCGCATCGAAATTTGGATGATCAGTATTCATTGCGCTCTCTACGGGAACTTTTTGGGAAATTGTACACTATGCGAAAGAGCGTCCTGTGCTGTCTGCTAGCACTGAGTGCTGATGGAGGCGGCTCGGATATCGCTAGGTGGAGTTCCGCTGTTGAGGATATGCGCGAGCTCGCAGCGGTAACAGGGTCAAGCATGACCAAAATGGCCAACATTCTCAACGAAGAAGATCGTAAGTTTCTGCCGTCTTTTAACCCCCCTAAGCCAGATTGTTGGCTAATCATTTTCAGGGGACGCGATTCCTCCATCTCCCTTGCCCACCGTTTCTCCAAGCAAGGAGAATATGCGTGCGCAATTTCGACGTTTCAACTCTTTGTCCCAGGGTGTCCGGTCCTTGCATGCCAAAATGCACATTATCTGCGAGGAGATCAATGCGACGATGGACCATTCTGACCCTAACGACTTTGAGACTACGCTTCTTGCACAGCACGAAACGATCGGGGCTGATCTTCGGGGACTACTTCAAGAGTGGGAGACGAGCAAAATTGCCATAATGAATAGTCAAGACCGTCTTAGTGCTGCCGATCGCTCGCGGCCTTCAAGTACGGTCCTTCCAGTATCCCCCACGCCTAGTCTTGGAGGTACTACCGCAGTTGAAGGCAGTCCCACCGACGCTCTCAAGGCTTTGAATGGCGATCTCCGTCCAGATTTGACACACAGCTTCGACGATGAGGAGATCTTTGAAGCGGTTGTTCTTCCTGCTTCAAGAAATAAGAGAGCCTCACTGACTCGAGACGAGCGCCTGGCGCGTGTTCGTGAAGAGCGTGTTCGGCAAGCATCCGCTCGAGAAAAAGCGGATGCCAATACCAATATGCTCAAGGAGTTGGAGATGGTTATCAAACAACGCCCTCGCAACAATCCTTCCTCCAAGCGGGTGACGAGCATTTAGGTAGATCCTGGTCTTCCTGTAGGGGCTATTATTCTGGCTACTGACCCATCCCCCTTTCACCAAATCTATGGCTTTGAATCGCCATTGGTTGAAACAGTAATGATAAATTTAACGACTATAGAAGGGCCCGGCGAATACGGTGTTTTCAGGGATTCCATTCTTTTGATCCTTTGCTTTTGTTTCTCTCCCTTTGTCCCGATTTGGGACCCAGGCTTGCTTACTATTCCATTTGTACATCTACTGAATTGATTTGGTCGTTCTAATATTCTAGAATAGGATATTTGAAATGGCCGATGTTTATATTCTAGCTCAATCTACTATTCAATATTATTTCAATATTTTTTCTTGTCATTTTCTCTGTCAAAAGCTTGTCTGTACATACTCCTAAGGTTACCCTAACCATCCTAGATGGTACTCGCAGGTGTGCTATATTAGTGCCTCAGGCATACAGACTAACCCAAAGAGGGCATATCGTTTGACGCGGTCGCGTTCGCGCGTCCCCACTAACTCTCCAACGCGATTTGCCTTATATTCAGACCGCTGTCCTTTCTGCCTTCATCATTAACTCTTCCACGACTCATCCTCAGCTACCCATACCGTCAATTCGACGCCGTTCTCCTCCGACCTTTCTCTCAATCTTCCCACAGGCCATTCAATAACTTCCCCCTTCTTTAAATACCCATATTCACCAGTGCGTTCACAAACCTGCATCCCGATTGTGCGTGTGCGACAATCCAACTAACAAATTGAAAACAGTGTTGGAAGCCCGTCTCGAGCAAGCCAGTCTGCTGAAGCGTGTATGTAACCCCGAAAGACTTATCACAGTTTGGTATTAGTTCGTTTTCACTCACACTTTCCCTCGCTCAGGTCGTCGACGCGATCAAGGACCTTGTCCAGGACTGCAACTTCGACTGCAATGACTCCGGTATCGCCCTCCAGGCCATGGACAACTCCCACGTTGCCCTGGTCTCCATGCTGCTCCGCGCAGAGGGTTTCTCCCCATACCGCTGTGACCGCAACATTGCTCTTGGTATCAACCTTGGCTCCCTGACCAAGGTCCTGCGTGCCGCCCAGAATGAAGATATCCTGACTCTCAAGGCTGAGGATTCGCCCGATGCGGTGAACCTTATGTTCGAGAGCGCCGAGACCGATCGTCTTAGCGAGTATGATATCAAGCTTATGGACATTGACCAGGAGCACCTGGCTATTCCTGAGACTGATTATGCCGCATCTGTCGAGATGCCCTCCGTTGAGTTCCAGCGCATCTGCAGAGATCTGAATGCTCTGTCCGAGTCCGGTAAGTGATCACTTCGAAATAAGCTGCGAGGACAATGGTGAACTGACCTTCTTATTCTTTAGTTGTCATTGAGGCCAGCAAGGAGGGTGTCAAGTTCTCCTGCCAGGGTGATATCGGTAACGGCTCTGTTACCATCCGTCAACACACCAACGTCGACAAGCCCGATCAGAACGTCCTCATCAACCTCTCCGAACCCGTCGCCCTGACCTTCTCCCTTAAGTACCTTGTCAACTTCTGCAAGGCCTCCAACCTCTCCACTTCCGTAACGCTCCACCTTTCCCAGGAGGTGCCTCTGCTCGTCGAATACGGCCTCGGCAGCGGTCACCTGCGCTTCTACCTGGCGCCTAAGGTACAGCCCCGCATCCCGTCAATATACACGAACCAAAAAAAAGCTAACACGTTTATTCGCAGATTGGTGATGAGGAGTAAAGGATATGATTGAATTCGGAAAATACCACACGATGCCCCGATGATAATGGAAGAAAACCTCTGATGGCGGCAATGAATTTTCTTTTTCTGCAATGCGTCCCCAAAATAGATGGGATGCAATTTTTTTTCAATGATTACTTCGCAATACATTACAATTCGAGCGGTCTAATTTACCAACTTGAAGTCTACAAGGCTGTTCCATATCATTTTTTTTCAAAAGCCATAGTCAATTTTTTACGATTTAAGCGTAGAGATGATGTCCATATGTAGTATCAATGGATTAAATTTGTATTGAATTATCGAACCCAAATACTAGTAGCGCTAGTATTATATCCCCAACCCAACCCCAAAACCATCACGTCCTACAGACATCCCAAATAGAGACCTAGCAGGAACATGACAGGCAACTCAAAATTAGCAAGTCGCCAAAAAACAATTCTTTCCAGCCCCACCCAGCGCACAGCACATGCACCAAAAAGAAATATAGCGGGGAGGGTTAAAAAAACTGACCTGAGAGAAAAAAAAAGTGAAGCACCACCCCCACCAGAATGATCGGAATCGAATGATACCATCCACATCTTCCTAAGAAAGAAAGAAAGCAGAGTAAGGTATGCTGCGTATTGCACTAAAGTGTCATCACACACAATCTTCGCACCGACTCTCCCATGGGGAAAAACCACTACATTTCATTTCCCCCGGGAGGAAAAATGAAAGTAGTGCCCCGATGTTTCTGATGCCAAGTGCAGGTGTGTCGAATAGGTCACACCAGGCCCTCACGGGCAGTACCGGCGCCCTTGTTCTTCGAGATTCGAAGAACAGGGTGCGGGTTGAAAGGTGAAGATTCCTCCGAATTTCTCATTTGCGAGTGGTCTCGGTGTGAGGTGGACTCACGGGCCGAGGACAGATGACAGGGTCATCTGCCGTGTGTAGCAAAGAAACGCAGCATTGGTGGGGGTGGTGCTTGGAGAAGAAAGAGAGGAAGAGTCAGAGTTGTGAATCTGGAATTTATCGTGGATGTTTGGTGGACCGCCTGCCATTTTGGGGTACACCAAGATTCTGCCGGGGAGCTCCCAGAGTGACTGTTTTCTTCCTCTCTCGCGTGCTACTTTACTGCTTTTACATAAAGTGGATCAACACTGAAGACTGAACTTTGAAGCTTTCATAGTATTCTACTTTATTATGTCGTTGCTTGCCAATAGCTTGTATAGCTTGCTGAAGCCTCATAGTCGGCTTGGCAAACTTTTAGACGAGATTTCCTCAAATGCGCGGACTGTATATCTCCTACCCCCGATGAAGACCTTCTCACCCGGCACTCTCCAAGACCCAGCTCCCTCCCCAGTAAATCCAGTGGTCATAGATGGCAACGTAGCTCCATTGGCGCCCAGGATGTACCGATTCTCCCACCCTGAGCCCCATTCCTCTCGCCTAGCACTAACATCACCACCGGTCTTGGTCACAATCCACTTTCCAGTCGAGTCTTTCTTTCTCTTGTGAACTTGCGTCTGCTCAAGAGCCAAGTATGTCCCCCAAATTCGGCCCAGGAATGTCTTTGTAAGAGTGAATTCTCCCTCGCCTAAGTCCTCATCATCTGACTCCAGAACCCACGACATGCCTCTCTTCGCACCCTCAGGACCTGGTCGGAACGGGAGCTCCCTCCAGATCTCCTCATACTCCGTCATTGGCGCACCAGGAAGATCAGGTCGAGGCATTGATCCAGTTTCGAGATCGTCACCATTAGGCAGACTGACAAAAGTACCACAGTCGGCACTCTCAAAGGCATCATGAGAATCAAGTTCATGGGTAAAAGAGACTTGGACTAGAAATTTGTTAGCTTAATTCATATCAAAAGAAAAGAAAAAATAAAATAAAAAAGAAGTGTCGAGCTTCAGTAGGTCGGGAGTCACGGACGTGGTTCTTGGCTTTCAATAAGTCGTTGACCGGCAATCGCCCAGTCTATTTTACCCGTAGCCTTTTCAATTCTTAAATCAAGATACCATTCCCCAACAGACATGACGATTGTATCTGTCGTTTCTGTCGCTGTCTCTGGAAGCCATCGTATTGAGATACGAGTAGAGAAGCGACATGTCGAGGTGGGAGCGTCAGAGCCTGCCATGGTGGAAACTGATATGCGGATTGAGACCAGGTGCCACTGCCCTTTGTTCTGGTAGTGGCAAGGAGGAAGGCTTGAAATTTATTTTGAGAGCAGCTTTGCTTTTTCAAGTTGGGGTGTAGTCTGTAGTTATTGCACTAGGGCAGCTCCGAGTCCGATAAAGACAAATCGGGTAGTTGGAGGAGATGAGGGGGTCCCCGCAATTGGAATGTCTTTGGCATTTGCCGGTCCGCCTTCGCTAACTACAAACTTGAGCGACCCTCACCCCTCACCAATTCATGTCCATCTTTTACTAGTATCTGCTAGGAAACCGAAGCTTATCGCTAGTAGTTGCTAGAAGAGAGAAATACTAATTTACTAGTTCGGAGGACATGCAGTTTCTAAATCATTGCAATGTACCTAGAACTCATTGAAGACTATGGACTTTGTTCAACTCATCCATCTAGTATGAAAACAAATTTCATCTTATGATATTCATTCATACTATCTTCCCTCTCTACAAGATTTGAATCAAGCAGGTGAGAATATCAGCTTACAAGTCTGTCCTTTCGGCCTTGAGGAGATGATCTGGTCATCCAGATGCATTGATCCAACCATATCAGAAGCAATAGTAGTTTCAAAGCGAGTATAAACCTCTTTCAACAAAGTCTTCATCTCAACTAATGCAAGACTAGTAATCCAGATTAGAAATTTCCAGCAATGACTAGTAGGAATTTCACATGAACTTACTTTTTTCCTGTACACCCTCTTCCCCCAACAGCAAAGGCAAAGAAATTTTTATTTCTCTCCGCTGCCCCCTCCACCTCGAGCCATCGATCAGGATTAAACCGATTCGGCTCTGGAAATACCTTCTCATCACTGCGATGAACGGTATAAGGCTGACAACTAACAATAACATGAGCCGGGAGATAAAATCCATCAATAACACGCCCTCCGGGGGGCACATATCGAGGAAGAGACATCGGAATCGGCGGTGAACAGCGCAGCGCTTCTTTAATAACTGCATCAAGATAGACAAGACTGTCGAGAGATGCGTCCGGGGGAGCATCTTTCAACTCATCTCGAAGTCGCTGTTGAAACTGCATGTTTTGAGGCTGAGATAGCTCCCACATCAGAAAGCAAAGTCCATCTCCGGTCGTGTCAATGCCTGCTGCCATGTGATCTTTGCACTCTGCGGCAGCTTGCATGAGTTCGAGATTTGACTCTTTTCGCTTGAGTTTCTCTAGCAGGCTGTGATCGTCCAGTTCGGTTTGAGCGGTCATATCTAAGACATACTGGTTTGCCTTGGGTGCACTGCGTGGATGAAGAATCTTGGGGAAGTATGGCTCCAAATTTGGGAGATAGTAGGCCAACAGGCTTTCTATGAAGTGGTTAGAATAAAGGCAAGACTTGGAGTTGAGGTTGAATATGGATTACTCTGGAGACTTTGGTGATAGGTTAATTCCTGCATGATCTCAAAGTCTTTCTGTATGTTCAGAGATTTCAGCCCCCCAGGGCTGAACATGAAGTGAGTAACGCAGTCCACCGCATAGCAATGAAGCAAGACCTTTCAAAATTGTAAAATCAGAGAATGATCGCGATCAAGATGGCAACAGATAAAATACTCACATAGACATCCACGCTGCTTTGTGCGGCTTTGGTACACTGATCCACGAAAGTCATCGCTCTTTCATGTATAGCTGCGAGGGGCTTGGGCTTCATGACATTAGTCATAGCATAGCGCTCGGCAAATAAACGCTTTCTTTTGCTATGCTGCCCAAAGTCAACTTCAGTACTTTTACGAATATTTAGGAGAATGAGAGTGGAGATACCTCATCTTTCGTCAATGTAGAGAACATAGTTCTGATCTTGAATTGCTTGAAAAGCGTATAGAATTCCGTCTTGTCATATCCACTACCGCCAGAAGCGTAAATCTCCTTTATCGCATCAAGACTGGTGAAAGATACCTCATTAGGTCCTAGTCGTACAACAGAACCGTATTTCTTGTGAAGATTATGGACTGATTCTCGCCGATTTGCCGTGAATTCTTGGTACTTGATCCATATGCTGGTAAAGCGTGTGTGCCAAGGACCGGGGACTTTTGACAAGGGTGCCAAAAGTCCCTGGTAGATAAAGTAGCCAATAAGAGCAATCGAAATTGCCCAGAGAGACAACATTTTGATTCTGCTTATGATCTCCTAAGGTGGATTGATTGAAGGGAGTTGAGAAAGATGGAAACATGATGACATTCAAGCGTTGAAATTATCCTTTTATACCCGCATATCTGGAATATTCACTAGTCCGACTGAATGAGATAAAAGCTATGCTTGGCGACTGAATGAGATAAGGGCTATGCTTGGCTGACATTAGTAGTAGCCTCTCCGAATACCTGAATGTGCAGGGCTAATCGAGATGGGAAGGTTGTTGGTAAGGAGGGGTGCGGGGAAGTCAAAACACTAAACCGACAATGGGCGAAGCATGAACCGAAAAGGCAAGCAGAAGAGATGATTAAGCGATTGGAGACATACTCGTCCAAGTCACTTTAGTATTCTACGTACTAGGTTAATCATGCCTTCTCCGAGTTAATGCTTAGACTTGATGGCAGTTGAAGTTCGTACTGTTTGGCGTGGAATCCCGGCAGATACCGACATCTTCAAGTTTCAAGTTTCAGGGCTGACCTTTCCTAAGCAACATTTTCATCTACATTGATTCGTTTTGAAAATATGAGATTGTCCCACGACCATCAAGAATTACCACGAGTTCTTGTCACACGACTGACGGTGTTTTTCTTTTTGAAAAAAGGCTCTATACTAGTTATTGAAAGTTATGGCAAATTACAGAATTCTGGTTGGGTACTCGTATGTCCTGGGTGAACACGAGGAATTTGGTGATACATAGAGTACTTAGAGTAAGTAGTACTCACACTGGCACTAGTAGTAGTAAGAATAATGAAATATCCGAGTCCCGAGTACATGCAGGATCTTGACGAGTATACAACCGAGCCAGCTTGATTCAAAACACTCAAAAACACCTATACTGATACGCAGCAATGCCACTTGAAGTCTATGGCGACTAGTACTAGGTAGTAGTATGGATACTCAAATACTAATAAAGCGCCAGTGCTCACAAGGGAAGGAGAGTATCTAGGGACTATATGATCCTCATCTCGGATTTTACTTGGAAAATGCGGCATCAGGGGTCCATTTGATCCGGTACTAGTAAGCCTTGGAAGATAACCTCAAATCTCAGTTGAATTATTGAGCTGAGGCTGTTGGGTAAATAGGTACTAAATTAACATGCGGCAATGTTCGGGGATTATAAGACTCAAGAATCTCCTCCAATGAGTATTCCGTCTCTGGCACAGATCCATTTCTTCTCTTGGCTGCTAATGGTGGGAGTCGTAATGAATGTGTCTTGAGTCTTCGCCAAAGCTTTTTGATCGACTTAAAAGTAAATGAGACTTGAGTAGTTGTATTTTAGATGCCTTGAAGCTTTCAGAAATCCGATTCAATTAATAAAGAGGACTTGGGAGGGTTCGTCAAAATGTCGTCAAAAGATCGAGCTATCCTTACTGACTGGATAAACAGCTCAAAAACCTTGGAAGATGTCTTCCTGGATGTTATCAACTAAGCAAACCCAAAGAGTCGAGCGAAGTATCTTTCGAACGATAGCAGATTTAATTGGATTGAAAAGTTTGAAAAAGATCTGGAAATATCTCGCTCCTCTTCCAGAAGCCTAGACTTGACACCGTCCCTATACCAGAGAGAGTCACCAAGATCTTCAAGTTTGATATTGGCATTGGTGAAAATTTTGAAAGTGTTGGGGAACATTGACCATGTGATTGTAGAGACACTTATTCTCTGCTTCAATCCGAGCTGTCACTCAAGCTTTTGGGCACTAGTATGCTAGAGATGTTCCTCTGCACTTAGCATGATGAAGCCTTTTCTGCTACTACTAAGTACTAGTTGCCAAAAGAAGATCACCAACTTTCAAGAAACATTTGAAAACTGCCAGTCTTCCTTTCACTCTTAATTAAATGACTCATTTATCAAGGTAGCATTTTTCAAAGGGAAAAAAAAACCACGACCTCAGGCTATCCTTGTGACTTGCTCTCCGAAGGGAGACAGCAGCACAATTTCCACTACGGGAGATGCTGTACCACCTTCAGGTGCTGGTTTCACCTATTCTTAGGAATCCACCGGTTCATGACTCTGATGTTGTCTTCCGTAGATCATATCATCAAACGGATCCAGCCTGCTTTTAAATCGAAGACTGCCAATTTAAAATATAGCGTGTCTATCATTGGTGAAAAGGTATGGATTGGCGGAAGCCCAATATCCTTTCTTTCTATTTGCTCCAGGTAGATCCACCAGAAGGTGAAGTGCATTCGGAATTCTCCGTATTAGTACCTCCTACTACTACTAGTACCAGGTAGACACATGTGCAGTCTCATATCTAACTCAAATGACCTCCCATGCACGGCAGTCCGATGTCCTGTGCCCGTGTCATGCCAGGGCTGAGTGAATGGATCTGCCCGAGACCACTTCATCTCTCACTTCAATTTACTACCTCATCTTCGCATCTCTACCTACTACTACATTTCACTTTCTATTCATCATCTCAATCCCTGATCAGCCTTAACCACACTGGCTACTAGTAGTCTCGGAGCAACGCACTAGTACACAATGCATCATCACCATCACCAGCATCATAATCAACCCTCCAGTCCCCCTCCAGTACCACCGCCACCTCGAAGTTCACGCACGCATGTTGTGCCGGGGGAGCTTCTCGAGCTTCGTGAAGTAAGAAAAATAATTCCAATTCATGAAGGAACCCCAAGAGAAAAATAAATAGAAAGATAACACTAATGATTATACAGAGAAGCCCCGAGCTGGATGAGCAGATCCAATCGAGCCAGCCTCTCCTCCAACCTCCCAACTCACACCTGGGTTTACCCTCACATCCACCACCAGAACCATACAACAATGGCAATGGCAACGGCAATGGAAATCCCGACCAGTCTCTCGCAGTTCCTTTGCCACGATACCCATCACCCTACCGTACCAGCGCAACCCTTTCAGCAAGTTCATGTTACTCGGAAGCCCAAGATGGAGACTCACCTGCCCCATCGGAGCACTTCAACGCCGAGACGGGCTCAACAACCTCCAAACGCTGGGCTCAACGACAGAAACACACATCTGGGATCATGAGGCGGTATCCGACTCGTCGGATTAAATTGGTCCAGGGAACAGTTTTGAGCGTCGACTACCCTGTCCCAAGCGCAATTCGGAATGCCGTGCAGCCCAAATACAGAGATCTAGAGGGAGATTCGTCAGAGGAGTTCACCCACATGCGATGTGAGAGGTCATACCCGTGATGATGGAAATGATCTAGTGAGGGCTAAAGAGGCTAATTTGAATAGACACGGCGGCAACCTGCGATCCCGACGAATTCACTTTGCAGCATGGATACAACCTTCGACCATCAATGTATAACCGGCATACAGAAATGCTCATCGCAATCACTTACTACAACGAGGACAAAGTCTTAACAGCAAGAACATTGCACAGCGTGATGCAGAACGTGAGGGACATTGTTAATCTCAAAAAGACCGAGTTCTGGAATAAAGGTGGCCCAGCCTGGCAGAAAATCGTCGTTTGTCTCGTCTTCGATGGGATTAAACCTTGTGATAAGAACACACTCGATCTTCTTGCTACGGTCGGAATCTACCAGGACGGCGTGATGAAGCATGATGTTGATGGCAGAGAGACAGTGGCTCATATTGTAAGTGATTTCGTCCCCCTCCCCTCTCCCCGCTGTCTTATCTCTATACTTCTGGCAGTAGGTTTCATTCTGACTTTAACCTCTTCTAGTTTGAGTATACCACTCAGTTGTCAGTAACACCGACACAACAATTAGTCCGACCCTGTGGAGATGATCCAACAAACCTCCCGCCTGTCCAGATGATGTTTTGCCTTAAACAGAGAAACAGCAAGAAAATCAACTCACATCGCTGGCTATTCAACGCATTTGGCCGAATCCTGAACCCCGAAGTGTGTATCTTGATTGACGCCGGTACGAAACCTGGACACAAGTCTCTACTAGAACTTTGGGAAGCATTTTACAATGACCGACATCTCGGAGGCGCATGCGGCGAGATCCACGCACTTCTCGGCCGCGGCTGGAGAAACGTCCTAAACCCTCTAGTAGCGGCCCAAAATTTCGAATACAAGATCTCCAATATCCTCGACAAGCCGCTAGAAAGCAGCTTTGGATACGTGAGTGTGCTTCCAGGAGCATTTTCAGCATATCGGTATAGGGCTATCGTCGGTCGACCGTTGGAACAGTACTTTCATGGCGATCATACACTCTCGGAAAGACTTGGCAAGAAAGGGATTGAGGGGATGAATATCTTCAAGAAAAACATGTTTCTAGCTGAAGATCGGATCCTGTGCTTTGAGCTGGTCGCTAAAGCGGGATGCCAGTGGAAATTGACTTATGTGAAAGCTTCAAAAGGAGAGACTGATGTCCCCGAGGGACCGGCTGAATTTCTAAGCCAGCGGCGACGATGGTTGAATGGATCTTTCGCTGCAAGTCTTTATGCGACTATGCATTTCAATCGAATTTACCGGAGTGGACACAGCTATATTCGCCTTTTCTTTTTTCATGTTCAGCTGATTTACAATATCTGCCAGCTTGTGATGACATGGTTCTCTTTAGGTATGTGTTTGGAATCGTTTCTGAGTCATCAAATGATTGAACAAGAAAGTTGCTTACAATTTGTCTGTTTAATATAGCATCATACTGGCTTACCAGCTCCGTTATCATGGACATTGTCGGGACGCCAAGCGCAGTCAACCATTACAAGAGTTGGCCATTCGGAGGAAATGTCACACCGATACTGAATAACACTCTGAAGATAGGATATCTAGCATGTCTCATGCTTCAATTCATCCTAGCACTAGGAAACAGACCAAAAGGGTAAGATCTTCACCTTGAAAGTGCTTCAAACTGATTCTCCAGGACCAGAAACTAACAGCAAGAAGGACGAAGAGATACTACACTCTGTCACTCATCTACTTCTCAATAGTACAAGGCTACATCCTCGTCCTATCCTTCTACCTAGTAGCGCAAGCCCTAACCGGCGACAATCTCAAATTCAACTTCTCCGACGGATTCGGCGTCTTCCTGAAATCATTCATCAACTCAACCGGAGGCCTCGTTCTAGTCGCTTTGATATCCACCTACGGCATCTACCTAATTGCCAGTCTGCTCTACCTTGATCCCTGGCACATGCTCACTTCATCATGGGCATACTTCCTCGGCATGCCATCATCCATCAATATCCTGATGGTATACGCATTTTGCAATTGGCATGACGTTTCCTGGGGTACGAAGGGATCGGATAAGGCTGATGCACTTCCATCTGTGCAGACAAAGTCGGATGCACAGGCGGCTTTTGTCGAGGAACCTGATAAACCACAAGCTGATATTGATGTTGAGTTTGAGAAGACGGTTAAGCGGGCGTTAGCTCCGTGGCAAGAGCCAGATGAGAAAGAGGAGATCAATCTGGATGATTCTTATAAGTCATTTCGGACGAATCTTGTCTTGCTGTGGACGTTCAGCAATGGTCTTCTAGCGGTGTGTATCAACAATGAAGGCCTGAAGCAGCTCTGTTTGACGGTATGTTCAAGTTGAGATCTTTCAAGATTCCCCAGGAGTCGGAGGTGGGAGGAAGCAGAGGCAGAAACAGAAGCAGAAGCTAATGATAGTAGACAACTTCGACGCTACGAACGGCATGGTATTTCAAGGTTATTCTTTGGGGCACGTCTGGTCTTTCTATCTTTCGATTCTTCGGAGCGCTCTGGTTCCTCGCAAAGACGAATGTTCTTTGCTGCTTCTACAGGCGTTGAAGATCGTTTTCTCGGGCAGAACTTGAAGGCGTACATAAAATACTATTACATCTCGATGGCCAGTCATATTTTGTACAGTTTTTGCATTTTCATGAAAGGTAGCGGATCAGCAGAATGAAATTTCAAATGGCGAATCATTTCAGTACTAAAAGAGCTACCCCGTGCGTCCTGATGAGCCGTGATGGTAGCATTGATGCAATGGCATGAACCTAACGTGAACGTAGGAGGCGAGATTAGTAGTACAAACTGCAGAATGCACAACTTGAACCAGTAGTAGCATCTTGTTGATTTCAGCCAACTCACAGTGCACCATCTGGGTGCTCTTGTTTCCATTCTGCATGCTTCCGGTACACATCCCGACGGAAAGTCTGCTTCAGTGACTCTGCAGCATCTCCATCTAATGGCAACGTAGCCTGAGGAGCCCCAATACCACAAAGTCCATTCTTCCGATCAACAAACCAAGCCACCGTACGCCCACCTCCCCAAGTCATCGTATTCTCACCATACCAGCCCTCCACGTCTTCCATGGTGAGCAGACCACCGAGACTATACCCGCAAGTCGTCTCAACATCCACACCAACACGAAAGAACGCACCAAGCGGAGACGCCAATGCCGTCCGAAGACTCATCGTCGCTTCAGACCCAAGTCTGTTCCGAAACATCTCCTCAACAGTCTCCGCCTTAAGTAGCTTGCCATCATTCAACAGTATCGAGTGAAGGATCTTCCCAAAGCTCATCGCAGACATGAACAACCCATGACCTCCGAAATGGCCCTGTCCAAGAAGATTCATATCTCCACCTCCGCCAAATACCGCACGACCAAGAGCATCCGGGTCCTCAGGATTCAAATCCACCAACCGCTCACGCAGCTCTTCTCTAACGACCGGGTAAAACTGCGCATCATCGATCCCCAACGGATCAAAAAGTCGCCGCTGCATGTACTCCCCCAAAGAAAGACCCGACACCCTCTCAACGATTCTCCCGGCCCAATCTAAACCAGGCCCATACATCCAACCCCGACCCGGCTGAAAACTAAGCGGATAACAAAACAATTCCTCAACAGTCCTTTTCTCTCCTTCCTTGGGTTTCGAGAATTTCTCCCTCCACTGCGCGATAAGCGGGTCCATGAAATGATACTTTAATCCGGAACTATGCGTCAAGAGCCGTTCCAGCGTGATGGGGTAAACAGCCGGTTCCAGGATCGGCGTCTCGCCATCTTCTGAAAAGCCCGTTAAGACTTGCTTGTTGGTTAAGTCTGGGGCGATACTTGATAGATCACCCGTGAGAGTAAGTAGGCCCTCGTCGACGCAGCGTAGGGCTGCTATGGAGGTGAGTATTTTTGTTGCGGAGGCGAGGTAGATGATATCGTTTAGTTGTTGGGGACGTTTTTCGCCGGAGAGAAGGGTTCGTGTTCCGAATGTTTGATTGTAGGTGAATTTGCCATTGGTATCAGTTGCGCAGATGATGGCGCCGTTGATTTTGCCTGTGATGATGGCGGCTTGGTAACTTGATTCGATGTCGTTGGCCATCATCAGATGTAGGTGGAGAGTGAAAGTAGTAAGTAATGTATTTGACTCGGACTGGGTATGATGGGATTTTTCAAAGAAAACTTGTTGATGGGAGTAGCTCCAGTTTATATGGTACTCAAATAGTATTCCAGAGTCGGGGTTAGGGATTGGGAGAATCCCAACTCCAAGTCAGCTCGTATGCGTTTTGATATACGAGAAACGACCAGGGGCAGTCATTCTGACTCATTGAACTTGAACTTCAACCGGAATTGGGAGTTAGGAGGGTGCCATTTTGCCAATCATCCTAGGATGGCAATGTGTGCCAGCAGCAGTAGTAGTACTAGTAGTTGAGTACAATGTACTATTCATTGTTCCACTTCAAATTCTTATTGTTGAGAAGATTGATAATAATGATATTACTACTAATTGTACTAAAACCAAATCAGAATAAGATTTTGATGTGAGGGTCCACGGGCACCCTCTTTTATAAGTCTGTCGGTGTGTTCGAGTCAAGTTAGTCAACACCTGATATTGATATACGCATTCTACTCCATCAGTGAGTGACTTGGAATCTGGAGTGCAGAATCGAATCTGTGGCAAGCGGTTCGGGTTGCGCAAGCCTTGTGGATCCCCCAGTGGGCGACCGACGGTCCAGACTGTTCGAGCCCTGCATATCGGTGCAGCTCGCGTGCAGATGAGATGAACAGGTCGTGAGGAGTCGAGAACTCGCTGGGAATAAAATGTGATAGTGATTTGATTTGATCTGATCTGATCTGATCTGATCTGATCTGACCTGACCTGAGCGATGAGTGAGCCCCTCTCCTCCCTTCGCTCGCCCAACCTCTTCGCTGGAATTTTGGACTGGGGCCCGCTATGTTTCAGACGGTTGATTTCCCGGGGGCTCCCGGACATCAGCGTATGTCACCATAAGCAACGGCAAGGCTGGGAATCATTCACTAGGATGAACAACACAGAGAAGATGAATCGATGATCGTCACTGTGTGACAAAAAAAGATACGAAGCCATCCGTCATGATTGCCTGACTGTGCCTGGTTGTGCTGTAGCTGAGTTGGGGGCCGAGAGACCACAGCCACCACATTCCAATTGTAAACCGGGGCCCCCAGCCTCAGCCACTGCATGTTTCACGCTTTCACGAATTCCATCATGAGGAGGGATGATCAAGTACTCCGTCTAGCGAGTGTAGATTGCAGCGTGTGGCTCATTCAGAGAGTGACAGGGCGCCGCGGTTTCGTAATAAGTAATTCGGTCAAGGTGGGACTCCATCAGAGAGAGCAGGCAGCCACCAAAAACAGAATTGAGAGACAGAAAAAGAAAGAAACGGAGAGGGTCGGAGGACGCTAGTGAGCAGTAGTGGAGACCAATCGGGCCAGCAGGCCCTGGATGAGGCTAAGAGTACACTGTGTGCGTAGAGTACTGTGTAGGTAAGTGTAGGTAAGTGTAGTGAGTGAGTCTAGAATGCCCGTCGAAGGCTGCCAAGTCGAGCCGTGGAATACCTTCGACCCCAGAAATGCGCCCCTGATTGTTTTTCTCTCTTCTCTCTTTTCTTCTTCTTCTTCTCTCCACCTCTCTTCTCACCTTCATCTCCTCTACTCCTCGACTTCTCAACTTCAACCCGCAACCCGACACTACATTCGTTTGTCTAAAGGGGTTTATTCACGCCAATCCCCTAAAAAATCACAACACACCCGCCAAGGGCACTACTGCTTATCCACACTTGCGCCTTGTGTGTGGCAATCCCCGTTCGCTCGTTCAACGGTCACCCGCGCTGCACTGCACTGCACTAGTCTCGACTCAACTCAACTCACTCCATCAACATCCTCTACTTCAATGCTCCTGGCAATCGTCTCTCGAGTTTAATTCCTGAGGTGTCTTTTCCGATCGACCAATTCCTCCAGAAACACGCCAAGCCATACACACGAGCCCTTTTTTCTCGGTGTTTCAAAGCACCCACGTATCAGGGACAAACCTTTCCTGTGCCACCTGACACCGTCTTTCGACTTCCCCCTCCTCTGTCTCCTCATCCTCCATAAAATAATCTTTATTCCGCCGGCATCTCCGGTGGTAAATACCGTCATTGTGCCTTTCCACAACAACACTGCGGATGCGTCCGCCACGGGTCCCTTCGCCAAGATTTCCTCTCGCGACTCTCATATCTCCCTCATGGGTCCCTCCGGCTTTGACCCTACCTATCACCCAGAGGCGGAGCGATATCGCGCTCGTGATACCTACACGACTCCGAACGCCGCCCCTGTAGGTTCCACCTCCAAGATGTATATCCCCAACACCAAGTGGACTTGGGCTTTCGCGGCCGTGACTCTCGTTCAAACCGTCGTAACACTCGCTCTGGAATGGTAAGGATCTCTCCCTATGGCATGAAAAATGATCAGCAATATGCGACATGCATGCAAAAAGTCTCGGTCGCTTGAACGAAGCTAACGAATATCCGCTCCCAGTTATGTTTTTGCCAACTTTCAAATCCAAGAAGAATCCAACAATGACCCTGCCTCCAAAACGATCCCCACCTTTCTGGCCCTCTACAGTTTCGGTTTTATCTATGAGCTGGTGCTGGTCTATGATGCGCTGCGCATGAAAAATACGATCCAAGTCATCGGTCTCTGCATGTGTAACGTGGGACTGCTTATCTACGGAGCGGTACAGGTCGATCAAATCAATACGGCGGTCAAGAAGTTGAATCATAAGGGTTATATCAAGCCGGAGGTTTGGGATGAATCGAAGCCTTTTTTGATAGTCATCCCTTGTCTTGTCGGTGTCGGAAGTATTCTGATGACTTTTGTCGCGTGGAAACTTTACGATGAGTTCGCCTGGACCATCTACAAGCATATCAGCGCGGATCTTCGCATGAAGCGCCGCTATCTGACGTATCAGGTCAGTTCGACTATTTTCCTCCATTTCATTTTTGACTGTTTACTGACTGAGTACGCTTTAGATCTACATCGCCCTGCTCAAGTTTGATTTCTTCTTCTTCCTTGGATTCACCATCCAATTCCTCGTCATTGTCTCATCCAACAAGCACGATGCGGAATTCTACCTCACCATTATCGCCGTTCCAGTGACAATTGTCATTCTGGCATTTGGTGCTTTCTTCGTCCGCCGCGAATCCACCACCGGAATGATCGCTATCATCGTAAGTTTCCAACATGGAAAATAGCCCTTTCTGGATAGTCTACTCACAATTACTTTTTCAGCTCCTCTTCTTTGCGGCCATGGCCTACTTCATCTTCAAGCTATATCGCATGTATGCGGAAGCAACCGCTCCGCTTTATCTCGCTGCGCGACCATCCATGACCTTCTTCGCTGTCATCACCCTTATTCTCATCGTGATCACCATTGTCAATGCTTGCATGTGTGTCAACAACTTCCACCATGGACTCAAGCCACACATTCAGAACAAGAAGGCTCGCTCAGAGGAGAAGTCAACGGAACTCTCTTCCAACATGGAGAGCCAGGTTCCATCCCGGATGATGATCGATTGATCTTCATGATCAGAATGGTATAGTGTATTTCGATAGTGATCTCGTCCGGCGTTGGGACCTGGACTGGTCCGTCCTTATTTATTCCCTCTATTTTTTCGCCGATGGGATTTTCCTTTTTTTCTCTTTCCTTATTCGATTGTGATTTTGACTACCCCGTTATTTAAGCCTGATCTCTGCGTTCCTGATTTGGGCCCTCACTATGATACCTCTTCCGCGAAAACTGCGGTCTTTGCGCTTGTTTTCTGTTTACATCCACCGACTGATTCGATGGAATTGTGCCACAAAAATTCTGTGATTCTATTGCTTATCTGCTTTCCTTCTTTCCTTCACATACCTCTCACGAAAGCACCGGCGGCGTTCTTGGTTTTTCCTTTCCTTTTCTATCTTTTTTTTTTTTGGCTATGATTCCCGGGGTTGTCCTATTCAAGGTCCCCATGTCACTTACGATAGTGCAATGCCAATTGGCAGTTCCAAATGATTACCGTTTTGTCCTATATCTCAGAATCCATTGGAATATGACCTCGATACGATTTATTCTTTAATATTCCGCGTACCCACTGGTACAGTGTGACGATGTTAATAGTGATAGTCTTTTTTTCTTCATGTGCAATCGAAAATCTAGTAGTTATAGATAACTTCAGTTCTAATTCAATGCTCTGTTGTGCCAGTGAAGCTAGTGTATGTACAAGTTGTAGCTTGGCCCTCCTAAAATGGACCCCTTTGATTGGTGGGCTCGGCGTAATCCGATACACAAAATTACCGCCACTGGACCCCTATGGAGCTCCCCCCGTGACCATACGGGTACCACCCCTCGTATCGAATGAGCAAAGCGCGATCGTGGCCTCAACTCCGCAAATCCTCTCCTTCCACGGCTTCGATCTTCCCCCCAACTTTCATTCATTCATTCCTTTTTTCTTTCCACCCACACCACTTCATATCACAATGGTAAGCTTCTTCAATCTTGCAATTGCTCATGGATTACACCAGTCTACTTCTTCAACCATTCAATTCCCCCCAAATCTGTCGAGACACCTCCTTTCTTGACTGATTCCAACATCACACTATCTCCAATCCAATTCAACCATATTCGTCTCATCCATCTACAATTCGCAATTCACTAACGATACCTCCATCAGGCTTCTCCCCGTCCCGCTTCTCCTCTCACCTCAGGTGCTGAGTCTGGCCCTGACTCCAAGTCCGCTGGCGCTGCTGCCGCCACCGGTTCCGCCGTCGGCCGTCCTTCCTCTCCCACTCCTCCTGGCGGTCCTCGCGCTGCTATGCGCCGTCGTGCCGCCGCCGACCACAAGGAATCTCTGCGCAATGCCCGTCCCAGCTCCACCCGCTCTGCCGGCGCCGGTGGCTCTTCCGGTACCATGCTGAAGCTCTACACTGATGAGAGCCCCGGTCTGCGTGTTGACCCCGTCGTTGTTCTGGTGCTGAGTCTGGGCTTCATTTTCTCCGTTGTTGGTCTGCACGGTACGTTTCTATCTCCTCTCGCTATAGACCAGTAACTGCACTAGCTAGCCTTTGTGCGAGCTAGTGGATGCGGTCTGCTTCTTTATACGGGGTACTAATTTTCCATGAAATAGTCATTGCCAAGATCACCCGCAAGTTCTCCGCATAAGCAACTCCCTCGAAATCATCATAACTTCCCCCGTGCTCCGCATATCACCTGTTACCAAATTCTCGATATGACAGTATGCTGATAACGGGAACCGGGTTGCGAGAAACACTATCACTCAACCCTCTTCCTTCTCCTATACCCCCCTTCCTGTGATATTTGATCCAGTTGCCCAATTTTTTTTGCGGCTGGGATCCCTCTCTAGCAACTCCCGTTTTTTCTTCGACATATGTGGTGTTTTGCTTTTCCAATGTTTTGAACCTCTCTTTTTTTATTATTAAATGGTGGGTGCTGCGGAGTGCCCCAATGACCTATCCGCTGTATAGGTCGGTTTGTGATAAATTCATGTGACCATGGGCCTGTTTCCGATTGACCATAATACCACTGGTTTTGACTGTCTAACGATGCCGGATCTGCGACTTGGTGCGCTGGATTGGTGTTGGCGGTAGCTTTGTGTGTTGGTTGTTGGAGGTCTGGAACGTGAAGGAGTCTGACGTGTGTACCATATCAACCGAATGCTTGCATCGATTAATGGACTTGACATTTCAAGTAATGGATTTTTCCCTCGTAGGAGTATACCTATAATATCGTCAAAAGCATACATAGTGTCATTTTCACTGCTTCTGTTGATGGCTGTAATAGTATGGGGGTACAATGTGCAATGAGAGTAAACAAACTTGAAGGGTTTGCCTCCTTTCTCTCTGTTTCTGGTCCTCCGCATGGTCGAGCAGCTTAGCCGACTGGCCGTGTATCAATTCTTAACTAGAACTGTCGGCTTATTGTTTGATGTCAAGGCTTATCCTCGTACT
The DNA here is from genome assembly GCA_000347475.1 of Penicillium paxilli ATCC 26601. Lineage (NCBI taxonomy): Eukaryota > Fungi > Ascomycota > Eurotiomycetes > Eurotiales > Aspergillaceae > Penicillium > Penicillium paxilli. The sequence goes on from KB644890.1 coordinate 121,269, forward strand.
CTGTACAGTGTGGCGTGATAGATTGATCGATCCTAGGTACCTGGTATAGAGTACTTTAGACAACACAAGTCTGGAGTAACACATGGAATTGATCAATGACCACAAACATCTAGTAAGCGGGGCCTATGCTATCAATCGATTACCGATTTATCAACGGATTCCCCCGAGCCCATTAGTGTACATTTGAAATGACCCTTTGACGGCAGATGAATTGTTTAATCCTCGTGTAGTCAAAAAAGCAGGCTGCCCCAGACTCCACTTTTCGGAAAGTCTTCTTATCATCTCCACTCCTACACCAATCACATCCCACCGAAGTATTCCAAAATGGAGCCAAGAAAACAGCAACTGATAAGCCTACTCAACTCGTCGAATCGTCTTCCTTCATCGAGGTCAGCGATAGTCTGTCCCTTCATACGGATTGGACCATCAAATCATAAATTATTTCAAGTCAGCGTCGAAACACCAGTGGTAGGCTCTCTGGGGAAAATCGGGGCCAGCCTTACTCCATCCAGTGTTACGGTTGTCGTTCACCCACCATCCGAATCCATTTAGATGAGCCATTACGAGACGAATCGATTGATTAAAGTTCTTATCTTGGCCCTGATAGCGGGTCATTGGAATATGTCCCGGGGGGAATTACACTGCCCAGGTGTGCATGTGGAGGGCCACGGGCATTCTATACATCCCTATCTAAGCTTAGACGCTACTGTACGGCAATGACTGGCGTTGACTGGGGTTAACGATGTGCGAACTCGGAGATTTCGACTGGGTCCATTTCCTTTCATGAGTCGAGACCATTGTTATAAAACATGTGCTCTTACCCAACTTGAACACTCCGATCCCTTCAACCAGTTGTCAGCGAGAACTTGAACCCCAGTCATTCTTGGGATTCTGAGAATTATAGACCCAATTCCTCTTCTGGATTCAATTCAATTGGCCGATCACCTTTCTCTCGTGCTTCTTGCTTACCCTCTTGCAACGTTCCCAAATATTGGGCGATCAAGATATTCTGAAGCTTTCTGTCCAGCTTTAATCCTTTCAAGCTTTTGACCTATTCAAGTTCCAAAGTTACTAGGTCTGGGTTCAACATGGCTGGTGCAGGTGAAGCCGTTTTCACAGCACCCTTATCCCAGGGCTTTGGGTATGGCATTATCCTTGGATTGGGATTTGCTTTTGCCCTGGTGATGATCTTTATTACTTGGGCATTGAAACGGTGAGTTCTGAATGATTATAACCTTGCCGTTACTCTATGTTCAATCTCATCTGATAAATGGTACACTACAGCTATCAAAATGAAGTCCAAACCTCCGAGATGTTTTCAACAGCAGGACGGTCTGTCAAGTCGGGTCTCGTTGCTGCTGCTGTCGTTAGTAGTTGGACATGGGCCGCGACTCTGCTGCAGTCGTCGGCTGTCGCGTATAAATATGGAATTTCGGGTCCTTTCTTTTATGCTTCGGGTGAGTGGTTGCTAACAGCTTGGAGGTTGTATCATTTGCAACAATAGGTTCTTTCCTCTGTTCCAAACGCTAATGCAATTTTGTACACTGCCAGGTGCCACCGTACAAATCCTCCTCTTTGCAACTCTTGCCATCGAATTGAAAAGAAGAGCACCAAACGCCCACACCTTCCTCGAAGTTATTCGAGCCCGTTACGGAACCGTCGTGCATGCCGTCTTCATCGTGTTCTGCCTTATGACAAACATCCTCGTCACCGCAATGCTATTGACCGGCGGCTCTGCAGTCATGACTTCTCTCACGGGCGTTCACACTGCAGCAGCTTGTTTCCTTCTTCCAATTGGTGTTGTGCTGTATACACTCTTTGGAGGTATCAAGGCCACCTTTATCACGGATTACATGCACACCGTTGTCATCCTGGTCGTGATTTTCCTCTTTGCCTTTTCAGCATATGCGACTAATGCTGAACTTGGCTCACCAAGCCGAGTTTATGATGCCCTTGTCGAAGCTGCGAAGAGACATCCCGTTGAAGGAAATGCGGAGGGAAGTTATGTTACCATGCGCTCGAAAGAGGGCGGCATTTTCTGGATTATCAATCTGGTTGGTAACTTTGGGTAAGTTCAAACATCTCATCATATAGCTCCTCCGGTATGAACTATTATGCTAACATTCAATCTTAGAACCGTCTTCCTCGACAACGGCTACTACAACAAAGCCATTGCTGCAAGCCCCGTCCACGCATTCCCCGGCTATGTGATCGGTGGTCTTTGCTGGTTCGCCATCCCCTGGCTCTGTGCCAGTACAATGGGCATCTCAGCCCTCGCACTAGAAGGCTCGCAAAGATTGAGCAGCGAAGACGTAACCGCCGGTCTCGTTCTACCATTTGCCGCAGTCAAACTTCTCGGATACAGCGGTGCAGTTGCTACCACACTGATGATCTTCATGGCAGTGACATCTGCCTTCTCAGCACAACTCATCGCTGTTTCTTCCATCTTCACTTACGATATCTACCAAGCTTACATCGACCCAACCGCCAAGGGAAAGAAACTTGTCTGGATCTCGCATATGTCTTGTATCGTTTACTCGATCATCATGGCCGGTTTCGCAACGGGTCTTTATTACGCTGGTATCGGTATGGGATATCTATACTTGCTCATGGGAGTCATTATCTCCTCTGCCGTTTTCCCCGGCGCCATGACTCTTCTCTGGAAGGGTCAGAATTGGATTGCTGCAGCTGCATCACCACCACTTGGACTCGCCGTGTCATTAATCGCATGGCTCGTGACTGCAAAGAAAGAATCCGGTATCTTAACCGTCGACACAACAGGAGCAAAGTAAGTTTACACCCCATCCCATCCCATCCAGGTCCACAGAAGCGTACTACATTTCCACTTCCAAGCTTGACTTGTCAAATACTAACTTCAATCCCCTCCTTCCAGCTACCCCATGCTAGCAGGAAACGTCGCCGCCCTGCTAAGCCCCCTAATCTTCTCCCCACTATTCACCTACATCTTCGGCCAACAAAACTACAACTACGAATCCATGCGCGCAATCCGCAAAGTCGACGACTCCGAAGTCGCCGCCGCAGCCCACGTCGACCTCGAACTAATCCCCGGCGAAGGAAGGCCCACCTCCGACGCACAAACAGCAACCCTTGAAGCGGAAGAAGAAGAGCGCAAACTGAATCGGGCAGCCCTATACTCACGCACACTGACGATCTTCCTCGCGCTGGCTTTCTTGATTCTCTGGCCGATCCCCATGTATGGGAGCTCTTATGTGTTTAGTAAGAAGTTTTTCACGGGGTGGGTTGTTGTTGGTATTATTTGGTTGTTTTTTACGCTTTTTGGCGTTGTTGTGTTCCCTGTTTATGAGGGTCGTGAGAGTATTATGCGTGTGTCGCGGATGATGTTCTTTGATCTTATGGGGAGGAAACCGGTTGTTTATCGTGGGAAGTCGGATGAGGCTTCGCCGTCTGGTGTTGCTACGCCGAAGGAGGTTGATGAGAAGGGTGAGGACTCGGTTCTTAAGTCTTCTCTTTAGACTCAGAGTGGAGGATGGTGTAATTGATGCCACTACCAAGTAATATGGCATGATGTATGAATGTTTGGATTGGGATTGGGATTGGATGTTTGAGCTCTAGCTTTTTTTATACCCCTTGTTATTGATTTCTTTATAATTTTCCTGAATGTGATGCTTCATTAAAGTTAAGAAACTTCGATTAGTACACGCCATAGTAATAGCTTGCTTGTTGATGACAAGAAGAACCGAGAAATAATAAAACCGAATACCATAATAATTTGCTATAGTCGAACTGCAACACACCATCCAGCTCACCAATGCTATCATTGGGCAAGTACACAGTACACATTTAAAACAAGCAAAAAAAAAAAAAAACAGGAACTTCATGTGAATCGCCTTTCTAAAACAAAATTCTTCAAAACCTCACTTATAATCCATCTGCTGTTGCTGAGGTGGTCCTTGCGGCGGTCCTTGCTGATATCCCCCATATGCTTGAGGAGGTGGTTGAGGACCCCATGCCATATGTGGCGGTGGTCGTGTTTCAGGAGTGATATCAGGACGATCACTGGATTCTTGTTAGGGTATTCTTGCTGGGATTTTCTGAAAGTGGTGATGGAACTTACCGGAGATCTTGGCTCACGCGGCATGTATAACATAGTACCTCCTAGATAGATGTTAGATTGAATGTCAAGGAGAATTGATTTAGTGCACCCGATCCAGATACAGTGGGTGATTTAGGTCGGAGGGTGCTTACCTTGTACTTATGGGTTGAGAGTGGGATCAAGGGCTGTGTCATAGTGATGTTAGTTATCTCGTCATGTCGACTCCCCGATGTCTGGACAGAGACAGGACAGGACAGGCAGGAGCAGCAGCAATTAGAAGACATACGATGAAACAAATAGTGAAAAAAGGCCTGTGAACGCATTAGATTGTGAATAACAGGTGTTTGACAGGTTCGATACATACCATCTGGTTACACAATGACCATTCCAGTGTTGGCCTAACAGGGTAGAAAGACTTGCGTCAGTTCCGCACCCAAGAACTCGAATAAAGGGGAGGGATTGATTTGGAATCAATGAATGATGAAAGGTAATGTTCGCAATGTTGAGTTCACTCACAGTTATAGCAGTAAGCGCGTACTTGCTCATACCCCTCGAGCATACCCGAGAACTCTATAGCTTGAATTAGTCCATCTGAGGCGTGTATAGTAATTGCGGTGGAGTCGACGAGAGTAAACACCCGAGCTCCAGCGGCGTCTGTTGCTGGGTCCCGCTCTCATGTTTATAGAGTGACTCCACACACATCGTGGTTCGAGTTCAAGAATGACATACCATGAGTACCGAAAGTGATACAGAACGCCATGATGATTGATAAAAGGTGGAAAGTGTAAAGTGTAAAGGGATTGAGGAATTAACTTGATTGAAGGCAGCGGCATTTGGGGCGCGGCCTGTGGCTTGGCTGCTTGGCGGCACGTGAGGTTCATGTGACCGCATACAAAACAAGTCTTGCATAGTACATACTTGAATACTTACAGCATTTGTCTTTTGCTTCAAATTTCTATAATAAAATAGACTTCTGATATAAAAAGTCTTGAGGAATCCATATCTGGACATATGATTAATTCCATTGATACTGATTTTAATTTAGGATTCTCTTTGGGGGCGGCGCAACTATAGCTTCCCCCACGTCGTATCACAATTCCATTCATTAGCCTTCCTTTTGCTTGGATAAATTAATATTGATTCATGATGCCTGCTCTTGCTATAATCTAATTTAGCATTGATTTTGCGCTTTTTTGGTTTGTTGAGATTTAGACTGTTACTACCCTTGAGTACTTACTCTGTTCTAAGGTTATCATAGTGTAATAAACAGGTAATTTAACGGGAGACTAGTACCAATCCATCATACCATAGAGACCAGGGACCTCTACTTTCCAAAATATAATCTTCAGTATCATTTGATATAAGTCAGTACTCGACATTACTAGTAATCTTCTCTGGAAAAATCCCCTGACGTCAGCATTCCTCCAATAGTCAAATAATCATCTCCCCTCACTCCAGACAAAAGCTCAGCCTCGGAGACCCGATAGCTCCCCGCACCGCAAATCCCACCGCCCGCATCTCCTCTCATCATCCCACTTCCCACTTCAACGTCACTTAACGCCCACCATGAAGAACAAGGAAGGCTGGGACGGCAAAATGCGCGTCGAGCAAAAGGCCGTCATCACAAATCCCGAGGCCCTCGAGGACTCCGACTACTCCGACCCGGAGGCACCGCCTGTGGAGGAAATTGATGCAGACGAAGGTAGGGAATTTCTCCGGGAGAACCGTGGAGCTTGTCGCGGAGCAGATAGCATGACAGAGAAAGGATTGAGATCTGACGGAATCTCTAGACCTTCTAGCAGACGAAGATGTGAACTCAGAGGTATGTCGGAGCTTCTTTTTCTTTTCTTTCCCTTTTATTGCCCCCGAATTCGAGCAGGGTGGCTGACTATTGAATTCTTGGTGATTAGGACATCGACCTCGTGCATTGCCGCATATCTTCGCTTTCAGCATTACATCTTGAGAGGTTCGAGAAGCTTCAGGTATGGAATACCCCCCAAAGAAACGACTTGTTTTCGAACAGTAGTGGACAGAGTTATCTCCGACTATCTATCTATTTTTCTACACATCAGCAATTCCCTGCTACGGCCATTAGCTGACAAATTGGGATTTTAGAGACTATGCCTCCGACAGAATCAAATACAGCGCATTAACTTCCCTTCGAATATCGCCACATCTATGAAAGAACTCGACCTCTATGACAACCTTATATCGCATATCAAGGGCCTGGATGAATTTCGCGACTTGAGCACCTTGGATCTGAGCTTCAATAAAATCAAGCACATCAGGAACGTCTCGCACCTTGTTCACCTGACCGATCTTTTTTTCGTTCAGAACAAGATCTCCGTTATTGAAGGCTTAGAGGGGTTGCTTAAGTTGCGGAATCTCGAACTTGGGGCGAATCGAATTAGGGTATGAACATTGGTGGACTCTTGCATGGGATTTCCGGGGACCGATGTTAACCTTTGGATTAGGAAATCGAGAACCTGGGTCATCTGGCTGCTTTGGAAGAGCTCTGGCTTGGAAAGAACAAGATCGTTGAGATGAAGGTAAACTACTCTTACCACACCGCGCCGCACCAATTGATCTCCATCACTCACTCATCTACAATAGAACCTCGATTCCCTTCAAAACCTCCGCATCATTTCGATCCAATCAAACCGCCTCACAAGCATCACCGGTGTCTCTAATCTCGCCAACCTTGAAGAACTATATCTCTCCCACAATGCTATCACAGACCTTACCGGCCTGGAAAAGAACACTGCATTGCGCGTGCTAGACTTCTCTAACAACCAAGTCTCACACTTAGAACATCTCTCATCTCTGAAAAATCTGGAAGAGCTCTGGGCCTCAAATAACCAACTCTCCAGCTTCGAAGAGGTCGAACGTGAACTAAAGGACAAGGAGAACCTGGAAACCGTCTACTTCGAGGGAAATCCTCTACAAATGAACGGACCCGCCGTCTACCGCAATAAAGTACGACTGGCACTTCCGCAGATTAAGCAAATTGACGCGAGTATGTTTCTCTCCCCCAAGTTCAGCTACAAAGTGTCGATTCCGCAAAATACTAGTACTAAGCTAACCTCACTTCCATTTCAGCTTATCTGCGGGTCTAATGCTGTATTGTTGCCCAATACTAGTAATAGTAGTTTCTGTGACATTTATCTGACAGGTTGTGGCTGTGGCTGGGATTGGGATGATCGCTGGCGTTTCTTCTTTGTATACGCAGTTTTTTAGCTGATGACAGATCTCCATAAGCAACAAGTGAGATTGTGCTTGTCATAGTCACTTGTCACCAAATCAGAGATTAAATATGTCTTTCTGAATGGCGGGGCCGTTTCTCGATCCGATTATTTCCGACGTAGATAAAATCGTGCGTATGGGATGTAGGCATGTGCTACGCCCTTGGATTGGTATTTATGGGGGATGAGCGACGAGTTGTCGATGGAATCTCCAGTTACCTCATGACAAGGTAGGTGTAATGTCAACAAGGGACCAAAAATAGCCGTGCTAGCAAGCTTGCAGCTTGCCAAGCAGTCATATATCAGCCATCCTGGGACAGTCGATCGGAGCGCTCGAGATAATTATCCGCAACATGCTCTCGCCGAGCTATATGGGCGCGTGGCCAGGGGCTTCTGAGATCACACTCATTGAAACGAGGCCTCAGAAGTGTGTGAAAGGGGAGGGGGGGGAAAATCCCTCAATCTTCCACATCCGCTTGCGCATTGCCTGCCTTCTTTATAGCCAAATCCTTGAGTCCACCTTTTCGCGCAGTCGCCTGACGTGTCTTATTCGCTTCTTCCAGGGTAACCACCTTCGCCCTCCAATTGCGAGACTCAGCGGCACCCCTAATTCCCTCTTTATAAAGCTCCATCAACGTCGGCGCAGTTGGATCCGGCTTTCTGTATCTGTCTTGATGTTTCATGCCCTCGCGCCGAATAGTATCGGCAAGTTGAGGCAGCGGAATATTCGTTTCAGGTCCCTCGAGATCCTTGAGAACTTCATTATCCTTCTTGCGCGTATTATAGACATTGAATACCGGGCGTGAGGTAACCATTGCTTCCATATGACGATCAGGCTCGATGGTGCAAGTGATTGAGTGATTGGCGAGATGTGTATCCGGTCTCGTATTGCGTCTGAGGAGGATTGTTTCCGGGTTCCATTTGAGTTTCGATTCAGAGGACGAGGTCGTATTTGTTGCTTGGATTTGTGGAATGGATAATGTCAAAGGTGATGCAGCGAGGGCACGTTCCGCGGCTTCTTTGTCGTCGAAGATGACACGGATACAGCGATTGATATTATTCGGCTTGGATCCGCGAAAATCAAACTATAATGATGATAATAAAGTGACAAGTTAGTTCTGTCTTGTGGAGGGTTGGAGGGTTGGAGGTCAGTGGCAGAACTAAGCTTACCCTTAGGTTCTTGAATGTGGTGACTTCGCCGAATTTCTTCAACGCGTCTAGGATCGGCCGGGTTTCGTGGAGATATTTCGGTTTCGGGTGCAGGTTAATGCGCACAGCCGTGCCAATTCGTCCAGCCATCCTGTCGTCGAGTTAGGGCTTGTGTGGCTGAGGTTGAGTTGGGGAAGTGTGTGAGGAGATGAAATTGAGCGTGTTCAATCGGAGATGCGGAGAGAGAAAGTGTCGATCCGCTCTTGGCATTCGGTGGAACTACTATACCCTGAGCTGCACCTCCCCTATCATCGCTACTGATTTTCAGAACTCATATCTCCATAGAAGTTTGTTATAGTAATATTACACAATGTTTCATCTCCTTTTGAGGTTCTGTTTTTTAATACTGTGTAATCAATCGATAATCTAGTTGATAATTGTGTCTCTTGCCCCGAATTTTGAGGGATAGCAGTATTGATAAACATGGCTAGCAAATCTTTAGGGGCTTTGAAGCAACCTTTCTGGCTACTGGCATATGCTGAAATTCCAAACGAGTTCTTTATTCGTAGAATATTTCAAGCCCAGGCTCTAAAGAGCAAGACGCAAAGGAATCTACCTAGGTAGGTACCTAACAAGTAGTATCAGAGCTTTGATCGGTGATTCGCACGGCAAGTCTCAAGGCCAGATGGACCATCGTAGATCTGTGCATCAGCTAATCGAGTATTGATCTGGTAATCCGATTGGTAAGTTATTCATGCTGGATAGAGAAAGAGGTTGAACTTACATGCTGCATTCCGAGTTGATCTATCCTCTCTACCCCAAGTAATCGCATACAGGTCTTGGTTTCGTCTGCCAAAACTGTGGGTCTATATTAGTATTTTATGTCCAGGTGTCCGTAAGAAATCATTTCTTAGAGAACTCACTTTGCAATGTTCTTTTCACACCTTCAACACCTCCAGCAGCCAAGCCCCAAAGTGGTGGTCGCCCGATACCAACACCCTTAGCACCCAGGCAAAGAGCTTTGACAACATCTGTGCCTCTTCTCACACCGCCATCTATCCACACCTCAATCTTGTCAAAGACTTCGGGGCAGTATTTCCGAATTTCAAGAAGAGTATGAACTGCCGGTGGAGAGGTGTCGAGTGATCTTCCACCGTGGTTTGAAAGGATAATCCCCTTCACCTGAGGCCGATGTAAGGAGGCAATGTAAGCATCCTCATGTGTCTGAACACCTTTGAGAACAATAGGGAGTGCGGTATGCTTCTTCAACCAGGCGAGAGTCTCTGTCCAGGTCAAAGTTGGATCCATTCCCGCAAAGACTTGCTTATCTTGCTGTTTGGAGGCTCCAGGGGATGATTCTTCCGTTAGTTCATCAATAACATTGCCAAAGCGCTGATCATCCTCTCGTTTCCCCATCACCGGTGTATCAAGAGTCAAGGCAATGAATTTGATTGAGTCGAGTTTATTGATGCGGGCAAGCATCGCCTCACTCTTACTCCTATCGTCGTTTACGTAGAGCTGCCACCCAAATTTCTGGTCTGGCGCGGCATTGGCAACAATTTGTTCTGGCGTCATGGAAGCACTGTTTGAAATTATTTGAAGGGCTCCAAAACTCCTGCATGCTTCGGCAATTCCTGCCTCGCCAGATGGATGGCCAAGACGAGCCTGTGCAGCCGGGGAGACATAGATAGGCATGGTAACGTCATTTCCTAGCAAAGTGGTCTCGATATCACACTTTGCACAATCAATGAAGACTCGAGGTCGTAAGAGGATCGAGCGAAAGGCGTCTGTATTCCAACGCTTCGTGATTTTGTCATCCGCGGCAGAGTAGTAGTATGCCCACGCCTTCTTGCTGATTTTCTTAGTCGCAAGTTCTTCAAAATCATCCATGTTAAGAAGACTATGCATTGAGACATTCTCTAGAGGCTTATCGGAGGTCTCTGGACGAGACTCGGGCTTCGGCATTGTTGCAGGATCAACAGTACCCAGGCAGGCCTCGGGTTTGAGATTCCCCTCGAGTGTACCTTCAGGGTGTACTGGGTCATATTCTTCAGTTGCATCCTTGCCCGCAAGCTTCAGGATTACATTTGCTCCGCCAGGATGCTGTGAAACAAAGTCTGTTACCTGGATTAAAATGTTAGTATCTGTTTTCTCGCCAGGCCATGTACCATGTGTATACTAGTAGTGTAGCGGTGACTCACATCGTAAACTTTTCCATAAAGAATTACCCAGCAGCTTTCACGAGTATTATGGCTAGCAACTGCAAATTATCATTGAATTAGTTCAGCTTTGATCATACACTCGACAGGGGTCCATACCTTCTGCCGCGTTGAGCACCTTTGCCATCTTAGACAATGAGGTTGAGGTTGGAGACCAACTTGAAGGCAGCTAGAGGGTTGCACTCGCAGTGGGGGATAGCTCAAGCCTCAAGCCATTTGAATCGGATAGCTCCTGGGAAACGGGTGTGGGGCCTGGTACCCTAGCTGCATTCTTTCATCCAATAATAGTGAATGTTTTAGTGAAATTGCAAATGGAATATCCAATGTGCGCGGGGTATCCCGAGGTCGGCAGAAACACCGGGGCGACCCCCAACTTTGAACATTGGGATGGTTGGGATAGTATTTGAGACAGAAACCCCCACTATTATCTATCTTTTGAAAATTGAACTTGAATGAGGATAGAAAAAGGTGTTCTTGAGTATACAAAAAAGGTATATTGAAGAGATAGTATGGAAGAAGAAATAAAGACTTTGAACACCACAACCCCAGTAAACACCCAGTCCCGCTACCCCAATGATAGAGAGAGAAAAAAAAGAGAAATCAAGTCAAGAAAAAAGATGAAAGAAGAAGCTTTAGGTATAAGAGTACATGGCTCCAGAAATAATATTATCATTACCAAATAGATGTTTTGTGTTTTCTTGCGTATCGTTAAACCGCATCCACCGCGTTCTCTGCATAGCCATTATTCGCATGTTCGGGGCCCGCCCCATGCATGCTAGGACCATTGGACATGCGTCCAACTATTTTATCCATCAGATCTTCTGGCGGCAATAGACCGTCGAAATGATGTTGCTGTTGTGTCTCGCGTGAGACAGGAACTTGGTGTTCCGTTTGGAAAGGGATGTGGTGATATCCACCGGTGCTGACGTCGCCAGGAATGGAAGTGGAGTGAGCTCCCCACGATGCCTGGCTGTGACTGAGGTCATCGAGAGATTGCGTGCTGGGTCCGAAGAACCCATCAAGAACGCTGTGGCTGTCGTGGAGATTGACTCCATGCTGTTGAGACGGCACATACTGGCTGGCGTCATGGCCCATGTTGTATCCCAGACTTTGATGGGTCATGGGAATGCCGTGCATGTTGAGCATCATAGGTCCACCGCTGCTGACACTGATGCTGCTTGGTTGGGACGTTTCAGGTGCGAGACTGGTGGGGAATGAATCAAGCACCGAGCTCACTGCTGTTTTGTCGCCGAGGCCATCTTCTGGTTTCGTGATTGAGGTCATGAAGTCCAGGTGGCCGGATGAATTAAAGATATTAGCCACGCTATCGTGGGAATGAGGGTAAATAGGCCATTGAGACTGTGTTTGGCTTTGGTGGTGAGTAAAGTCTTGAGGCTGGGGTGCCTGGTAGACATTCTGCGAGGGCTTGTTGAGAAGAATCGAGTCGAGGGACAAGGGAGGTAGGTCAACACCAGTGCTTTGACGGGGGCTGTTGGTTGTTGTTCGGTCTGGAGGAGGAATCAAGCGGCGCCAAGTGGTTGTGCCAACTTCACCAGGCCGTGTTTGACGGAACTTCCACACCAAAATGGCCATGCGTTCACTTTCTTCTCCCTGGTGGCCCTGGAATTGATTGGACATTCGACGGGAACTGGGAGCGATGGCACGGATTTCTTGGACTGCGGAGAGAGATCGGAAAAATCGACGAGTGCGGTCATCTGTGGCTTGAACAGATTCTGGCTGTCCTGAATCTTCGGCGATCCGCTTATCTTGGGTCAACTCAGTGAAGAGCCTGGCCCACCAAGATGATTCGAAAAGCGGCTTGACCTTTGTTGACTGGGGCTTGGGTAGGTCATGGTATGTTTCCCAAAGCTCGCGGCCTTCGTCGTAGAGCCGGGTACTGCAGGTCCAGTTATCCATCTGGTTGACCATCAACACATCCCCAGCAGTGGGGTGACCGAAGTCGAGATCCAGTTGAATACCGAGGCGGGAACCCGAAGGAGGGAAATCGGTCATGAGCTCTAGGTTGACCTCCAGCATGATGATGTCACAGTCTAGAGGACCATTCATTTCATCAAGAGACGAGGCGAGGTGAGGGAATGAGGAGCGCCATCCGCTGACATCTTCAAGGGGTAGTGGAGGAGCATTAGGGTGATGGAGATCTCCCTGAAGACGAGTGTATGCGTGGAGAGCTTTATCAATCCGGTTTGCTTGCTGAGGGGCGCTCACCCACATATCGAAACTGAATCCGTGGATGTTCTTGGTACCAGCCTCCTGCATGCTGGAACCCAGAGTATAATGAGGCGGAGGAAGGTCACCTCCATAAGACTGCATAGACCTCATGGGGTCATGGTATGTGGGGTGTGTAGTACCATAATGGCCGGCCGCTGCTGCTGCATGATCCATGGAAGACCTCCACTTAGGAGTAACAGATGTCTGGGAATGTCCACTCAATCGATCTCCAGACTGCTCTCGGACGAGACGTTCCCCTATCATAGTATGTTAGTAGGCAGTGTTAAAAGACATCAAACTGATCAACTCACAATCGGGGTCACCCTTCAGGAACGAATCGAGGACCTGTAAATGGCTTGAAACTTGCTTGCGAGTTCTCCTCTTGCCAGTCAACTTGAAGATGTACTCCGCAATCAACTCATTTCGCCCATATGACTTTCCACGTTCCGACCACTTTCGTCGTCCCATGGGAGGGTTTGCTTCGAGGGCTGTTGACTTTATTAGAAATCACCGGTCTTTCAAGAAAAAACTTGAAGAATAAAGGCTTACCTTGCTGGAATGCATCCTCCAACTCATCAGACCAAACAGGCTCTCCATCCTTTCCAGTATCACGTCGAGGCCGTGCCCGATATTCCATGTACTTCTGAGACTTGAGATAGCTGCGGCCTCGGCGAGGAGGAGCTACATTGGGTCCAACTGAATGAAGACGGCGCAACTTGCGAGCGTGGAGACGAGCAGCCACTGCTTGTTGGTGTGCTAGACTTGAAGCTGCAACAGGGTGGGCAGCAGGAGCATGGTGGGGATACTTGAAAGCCAGCTGCTGGAGATGGTCATCTCGGGCAGTGAGGTCTCCATGGGCGAAGCTATCAGAGTATGACTGAACGTTCCCTGAGGTATTCTGTAGAGCTCGGTCGGTATGGGCTCCTACAGCCTCAAGGGACGGCTGGTTCTGAGGCACGAGGCACTCGGGTTGCCAGTCAGCAGCCATGGCAAGCTTACCAAGTGACGGGCTTCTCGAAAAGAATGACGGATTCCAAGGAGGATGGAGTTGAGAGGCACCGTCAAATGCTTACTGCCTGGCAAAGAACGCAGCACAGTCGCAAGCACAACTACTCAAGAACGCAGAAGAGTGGAAGAGAATGTCAGGACCTGGGAAAGAGAATGTGAGAGCGAGCAAGATGGTGTTTATAGGGAAGCATAACTCCCCTGTGAGAGGGGTGTGTAGTCCGAGTAGTAGCGTTGCTACGCCAGGTTTGGCTTTGCCTACACCACGACCCTCGAACGCCATCTCCATACTCCTAGGCAGGACCCAGTCCTGGCCGTCGCGCGTCCAGACACTGTGTGGGGAGCAAAGGACGGCCGCCATCTGTCCTTGCCGCGACAAATCAGGAGTCAAGAAAGGGCCTGATATGAAGGAAGAGTTGCCAGATGCAAGGGATGCTGGAGAAGCTGGAGCAGCACGATCCAGTAACGAACGAGTCGGAGATTTTGGGCTGCAAGAAATTCACTTCACCCGACCATCACGATGGTCAGTGTCGATAAACAGTCGTCAGTGATCGGTGGCAATGGACGGTTAGCAGGAATGTTGGATGTCCAGCGGCGTCGCCCATTTGCCCAACCCAGGCCCAAGAATGCTCAACCACGGCAGAGCACCCCCATTGGAATGTAGGCCAAAGATTATCTCTTGTTCACCACGACAAATAACTCATGATCCTTCAGCCCTGGTCACGGATGTGGATGTCGCGTGAATGGGGATCAGGAGGTGAAGGAGGGAAGTACAAGGAGAGTTCTGATGGGGGGAGGTTGTTAGGGTTAAAGGGTCCCGGGGTACCTGCAGCACCTTAGATGGGGAGACACGGGAATAGGTACATGAACAGCACGAGGGTCTTAGAAGGAAATATCTGCAGGGCTAAAATTGACAGCCGCAGGAACGTGTTTGGGGTATCTCTTTTCTCTCTGAGCGCAGGTACATAAAAAAATTTTCAAAGAAAAAACCGTATGCAAGAAATCGTACATGGTCGTCCTCCACATTATACACGCAAGGGATGGTATCAGCCAATCCCCGTTCAACATCCACACCCTTCTTGCAGGGAGGAAAGGGAAAAGGGACGCGACCCTCATGCTTCCTCGTCCTCCTGGGCCCCTACGGTGAATTTTCTTCGTCCGCCGCCCATCATCTGTTGGGCCTTGACACGGTCCACCTGTTCTCCTACCTTCTTTTCTATCTTCGCGATCTCCTCCTCGGGATCGACAGCCTCCTCGCTCGCGAATTCCAACACCAGTCGGCGACCCAGAAGATGGGTGTTTTTCAACGCGTCCATGGCATTTTCCGCTTCGCGAGCACTGACAAAGTCCGCAAAACCGAAACCACGAGCGGTGCGATCGAACTTCTGCGGAACACGCACGGACCGGAGTTGGCCATAGGTGCCGAAAAGTGATCGGATATCCTTCTTTGTGGTCTGGAATGGCAAGTTCTTGATGATGATCTTGGTCCGACGAGCAGCGATCTTCTTGGCAGTATCCTCGCGCCTCCGTTCCTCTGCAGCATCCATGCCCTTGTGAGAAGTACGAATAACCAACTCGTGCTGATCGAGCTTGTATCCATTCATAGCAGCAAGAGCTGATTGTGCCTGTGCTTTGGTCTTGAATTCTGCAAAACCGAAACCCATGCTGAGAGTCTGGCCAGGCCTCTTGGGATCGGGCTTGGTCTTGATACGTCCAGTGACGAAACCATCCAGTGGTCGGAAAACTTCCAAGAACTTCTCATTGGTAGTCGAGAAATCCAGATTCTTGACGAACAGAGTCGATGTGATACCAGTGTCTGGCTCGTCAGCTGCAAAGGTATCAGACGTGGAGAATCCTTGGCCTTTGCCGCGAATCTCAGGGGCAGCAGTGGCCTTAGCAGCCACAGAAGGATCAAACAAATCACGGGGTGCTTTCTCCAAGAACAGAATCGAGTCTCCGAGCTTGCGATAAGCAAGACCCTTGAAAGCCTTCTGGGCCTGGTCGGGTCTTGCGAATTCTACAATCGCGATGGTACCACTGGGCGGCATGAGGAGCCGCAGGATTTGACCGTAAGGTTCGAACAGGCTACGTAGTTCACCAGATTTGACACCGTAGGAAAAGTTCTTCACCAGGATCGCCGTGTTTCCACGTTCGCGTCCCTTGAAGGCGTCAATGTTCACCCCATTGGACGCAAAGTAAGCCTTAGTCTCTTGGATGACATGCGTTTCGGCATGTGCTTGTTTGACAGCTGCATCAGAAGATGTGGGATCAAGCAGGTCTGCTTTCGCAACTCCCAGCCTCTCGGCAACGGAAGACATGACTGCATCGGCCTATTTTCAGTCAGCTTCGGGTTCTATATGGATGATCATGATAATTAATACTCACGTTCATGTAAAGCGAATTCCAACTGAAGGAAGAAGAAGTAGCGCCTTGCTTCCTCTTGATCTGCTTTTGCTTCTTCAAGGGAAGTTTCGATAGTTCATGATCATCAATCTTGTACGTCTTCTTGGCAGAAGCTCCAAGAATGTGTAGAAGTCGACCTTCAAAGTGCTTTCCATCGAGGGCCTTGTATGCTTCAATCGCCGCATCTGCATGTGCGAACTGAATGTAGGCGAAGCCTTTGCTCTTCTCGTAGCGAGTATCAAATGCGACGTGAACCTGATATTTTATTAGCACTGGGCCATAACAATAATGAAATTGTGCAAATAAAAGTGTTTGGGTTGCTCTTCAGATAAACAAGAAGCATCTACTAAAATCTCTTGACCTGTTGACATCATCTGCTTTTGCATCGGATGTCCCTATCAGGAAGATCATCATGCGAGCAATTGGCCGAAGCATTCAGAAAGGAATGCTGGCACGTGGAGGGAGTGAGATGTGGGATAGAACAAGTGAAACTAACCTCTTCAAGTTTGCCATATGCCTCGAAAAGCGGCTCCAGGTCCGCATCGGTGGTATCGTAAGCAAGATTTCGCACAAAGAGGCGAGCAGAATCACGAATGAGATCAATGTTCTTGGTTTGCTCCGCCGTTATTTGTACTACATCTTCTTGCTCTTCATCATCATCTTCTTCATCATTAGCGTTGTTAGTTGTGGCCTGGGGAGCAATATTTTCAATTGCAGCAGTCCGGGATTCAGGCTCCTCGAAGGAAGGACTGCGAGGCTTAGCGGGTTCTTCGGCGACCTTGTGATCATCGAATTCAGCCTGTTCATCTTCGTCGAGAAGACCCAGAAGACGACTCGTCTTTGATCGAAGCCAATCGTCATCGGAGACAGCGGGGACTTCGCCTGCATCTTCTTTTTCTTCCTCTTGTTCAAGCATAGGTGTATCGACGCTATCGTCAACTCCGCTTTGGTCAACAACCACAGCCTTGGGCTCCTCCTCGATGCGAGGGGCAGCAGGTTCCTGTACGCGTGCTTTCTTGGGGTGGGAAGGCAACTCTTCCTTTTCCTGAACTGGCTGATTACTAGTCGAGGCGGGAGTCTCGGTAGGATTCACCATGCCATCGTCATTCGCCCATGTGCGAGTCTTGGAAGATGTTTGCATCAAGGAGAGGTATTCCTTCAGCTTAGGGTCCTGAGCCTTAGCCTCTTCATCTCTCTTACGCTTGAGCGCAGTTTCCGAGGCTGAAGAGCTGTGTTCCATATCACGCCTGCGTGTCGGATGAGCCTTTTCAGGCTTTGAGTCAATCTAGATAATGGTCAGTCTCCAGACCAACTGAACTAGTCAGCGCGGGGCGGCAAGGAAAAAAGAGGAAACAAATCAAGGAAAATTTTTCAAGTTCTTCACAAACTTCACGTACCGGCCTGGCGATGTCTACTGAGATCTTCGACATCTTCAAAAATGTCCTATTGAAGTATTTGACAGCCTCTTGAGCAGCATCATTGCTCTTGAAGCCGACAAAACCCATGCGGCGCTTTGGCATGACATGAGCGTCTGTAACCGGAAAGCGAGCAGCGAAATGATTCCGAAGCTGATCATTTGAGCATGACGGCGGAAGCCCGCTGACGAACACGCGAGTGTTCTCCATTTTGGCGTTCAGCGAAAGCTCGTGCAAGCTGAAGGAAAGACGAAATGGATATGAAATTTAGAGCTAAAATATTTCTTGTCGGTCAATATTATTTCCGACCCGCCCGTGACCCACCGAGGTCCTTTCCTTAAATTAGAAGGCGGTAGAATAATACCGGCTATATTCCCACTCCACAGTAACCATGGGAAAAGCGGTCAGAAGGCGCGACCCAATTCCATCACGCGCAAGCGCAGTTGTCACCTAGAGATCCCCTTGCTGTACCACAAACACTTCGAACAAGCAGTTCGACTCTCCTGAATCGCCTCTCCCGTACTATCGCAACTATGACCACTGAAAAGAAGGACAAGATGGAGGGTGAGTGTGAACTTCTCCCGAAGATAAGCATTGTTTGTTAATCACAAGACAGCACAAATCAAATCCGTTGACATGGTGGGCTATACCGAACCTTACATCTGATCTTGCAGCGCATTACTTACATTGTGTGATAGACGGAGGATATGCAACAGGAGGCTATCGCTCTTGGTATGTGGCTCTGGATAGTACCTGCGCACGAGCCATAACTGACATACCCCAGCTATTGAGGCGATGGAGAAGTACCACATCGAGAAGGTATATTCACTTCCAACCCATTCACAAATACCTTGCCCACTCAATAAAATACTAATATTTTCATTCGTATAGGACATCGCACAGTATATCAAGAAAGAAGTTCGCTCTTTGCCCGCCTAGCCACTCCCCACTTCACCGCTGATAAACCCCTCCAGTTCGACTCCCGAAAGGGTGCTACCTGGCACTGCATTGTTGGACGCAACTTTGGAAGTTTCGTGACTCACGGTCAGTTATAAATTCCTGGAGCTGGAGCTCAACCCCGCACCCGATACTTATACCCAGACAGAGACGAAACATTTCATCTACTTCTACCTCGGACACTGCGCCATTTTGCTTTTCAAGACTCAGTAAAGGGCCAAATGGAGAGAACAAATGGAGAGAACACTCAGATAAGCTTCGCAAATACCATTTTCAGCGATCATTTTTGTCTTTATCATGACCTTGGCCCCTGTCATCTCCTATTTCACCCGAGCGTTTTCTCTGTGAGTGAATTGCGGCATTCTGTAAATACTGCCCTAAAACAGTATCAAAATTCTGTCGAGGTCATTGTTATCGATCGTTTGATTAGTGCATATGCGTCAATTCCACAGCATATTTCGGTAGCATTATCAGAAGTAATTATTACTAGTAGCACTAGGACATGGATGACTCGAACTTGAACGAGTACCTAGGTACAGGCCCCGGGGAATAAGGCCAGCTTCTTTAGAGAATCGATATATTACACTAGTGTAAGGGAAGGTCCTTGGAAGCTTCTCAAAGTTTGGGTTCTGAACGCTGAGTCCAATGTGATGGGCATGGAAGTTCAACATGTCAAGTTGAAGAAGCTCGGGCTGTTCCGAGTCTTGAGTCATGGCATGTGAGTGAGCTCGGGTCGAAGCACCCACTGTGCGTCAGGGACTTCAAGTTCTAGGGGGATGGAGAGAAAATCGAGTTTGTTATAATGGCACATGTTGGATGTCCTGAGAGGACTACTAAAAGTCGAGGCAATTTAAGTGGTGCTCCTGTCGGAGATAAAGGTTGGTTTACCATACTACACTACTAACTTGATATTACTGGCTATATGGACAGAACAATAGGCACAATGGACCAAGCTACTGTGTATTCCTGATGAGACATTTTGTCGCGGACTATATACATCATAAAGTGCCGCAGTGATCATATACATCGGAGGACTCAGTCCAGCAATATAATCCAAAACTACTTCTCTGAAGTGGCATCGAGACAGATTATTAAAAAATACCACAACTGAGAAACACCAGTCAAAAGACCGGTTGAAACCCTCAACTGGGCAAAGTAGCAAGGCACCGCGAGAGGAACAAGGAGGGGTGTATAGAAGGAGGGGGATACAAGGGGACATGATAACCAACAGACGCCTGCAGAATGCACTGGAGAATGCGGGAATTTGCGGTGAAGGGAAGACGAGAAGGAAAAATCAGGGCATGACAGGGAATCGACGAGGGATAACAAAGGACAAAGCTCGCTCGGAGCATAGTCAGGTAATAAGATCACAATGCCAAGGAGGTGAAAAGAGCAGAAAAAGAAAGAGGATGCCAGGGGTTATTGTGGGCTATACCAAAAAGAATCAAAAGGAGAGAAATAAAAAAGAGAAGAAAAGAGGAGACAAGTAAGAAAAGAAGTAATATAGAGCGACAACAGATGCAAACAGATTTGCCATGGCCAGTTGGAGAACCAGTTCCAAGTTAAACCAATGGGCGAGTGTTAAAAAGAAAAGTTATAATGGAAACACAGGTAGGGTGGGAAACCCGTCATTCATGGGAGAAGCACAATGCTGGAAAGCTGGAGGGAAAGAAGAATGGCTTTTTCTCGCACCGAAAACAAAAGAAAAGACGCGCTTAATGGGGAATCTCAGGCGTAAGGAGGATCCGGACATGAGGTTTCACAGAGTGATATCCAGGACCATGCTGACATCTTGGACTTGTTGTCCTGCAAGATCCTCGAGAACCGGAATCAAGTCAAGTAATTCGTTGTCATGTGCGTCAGAGAACCAGCTGCTGATGGGTATAGCGTGTTGAGGGTGGAAGATATAGGACGTAGGGGAGTTGTCAATAATGATGGTTTCACGAAGGTCGCGGCCGACTTGAGAAAGATCCTGTTCGATTGTTAGAAATTGTGACACTTGGGAGAATGATACAGGGAGAAGGCTGATCTGACCTTAACATAGTTGCCCTGGTGATTATAGCAACTTTCGCGGAATAAACGGTGGTGGACCACGTTGTGGATGTCCAATTGATCCAATAGAGGATCGCCATACTAGAGATAATCAGCACAATACTCGTCTACAGCGGTTTTCAACTGGGAGAACAAACCTTGGATACTGATGCGGTAAACACAACAACCTCATACAGTTCACCGACTCGTTTCATGAACTGGTCAACGCCGGGGCGCTTGATCACGTAGATGTTATGGTATTGCCCCTCGATCTCCACTGGAATTGTGAAATCTGCACGTTCAAGGACCTGGAATTTTGGTAAGCATTTACACAGATAAGTAATTCCTCGCCGATTCAATGGATGAGCTTACCTTGAAACTGCTGTGTACCAGCGTTTCGTCAAGGTCCAAGACGAGACATTTTCGGTTCTGTAGATGCGGCTCAGGTGCCGGGAGCAGCCACTGCTGCTCACCAGCATCAGGCGCAGGTGGTTCGGGGACTGGTAGAGGAGGCGGGGGAGGCAAGACTGTAACAGACTGCACCTCTTCCTCGTGTGTCGAGTCTTCGCCTTCACTAGGTGAAGCTTTCTTGTCGACTGTTTCTTCCGCTGGGGATGCTTCGACTCCAGCCTCCGGCTCGGGTTGCGGGTGGACTCCATTAGTTTTCGCCTCATGGATTACTCCATTTGCGGTAGCACTGGTACTTTCTGGTTCCTTTGTGCTCACTGAGGCCTCGGGTTGCCCGACAGCAACAGAGGTCCCCTCGCCTTGCGCATCGACAGGAGCGTGTGAGGCATGCTCTTCTTCCTGAGTCTGGGATTGATCTGCGCTGACAATAGGCTGAGTCTTTTCATCTGCGATGAATGTAGGATCTCTGGACTCCACTGTGCTCGAGTCACCCGTTTGAGCTTCCGCTTTGTCCGGTGTGGGCAGTCGGTTCGAAGTGGACGGTAACTTGGTGGTTTGCTTCGGCGCCAGGGCCGAATCATCGCCATCGACGTCAGGGGATGAGCAGCAAAGAAGACTGCGGAGCTTGGAGATCTTTTTCTGTGGAGGTTTTGTCGGCCCGTTCATGTCGGGGGTGGTTGGGGTGTTTGTCTCGTTGCCATTGCCCTTCTCGGCATTTGCTGTCTCTTGAGCCTGTCGCGAACGACGACTACTGGCCCGACTGCGATCTCTCCTTACTTTCAAGATGCTGACCTTGGAGCTTCGTCGAGAAGGCTCGTCTTGCGCAGCGTCTTCGGCACGGTCCGAGGTCGACTGTTTATCCGCTTTGGAGGAGCGTCGCGACGGCATTGGGATCAAAAGACGATGTTTCTTGGGTGTCTCGGTAGGTTCCATAGCGTCAGAAGAGCCTGAAGGCGGTGCAGCCGATGAAGGGGCAGGCTGGGAGGACGCGCTGGGATTGGATTCTGGTAATTTACTGGCATCAGTGGCGATGGGATCGGAAGGCGGTTCGGGCGCTGAAAGTGATCGTCAACATTAGCGACCGGGACATTCCTCTCAAATAGTGCGCATAGCGCAGGCAATGTTTTCTGGTTTAGAGACTCACCTTTGGCCTCGATGTTCTCTGAGGTGTTCATCGGTGCTTTTCCCGCAGACTCGGGAGCTGAGGGCGAGGAATCCCGCCCCTCGCTCGCACCACTCATCGGGGATAGCTGCAGCTTAAAAGAATCACAGTAGAATTAAGATCATCCACCAGCTGAGATCAGCAGCAAGACGAATTCCGGGCGTGGGGAAGGGGGTTCAAGAGAGAAAGTTGAGTGCGGCTAAAAGGGTGTCAACAAGGCCTCCTGGATCAGCGATCCGGAGAATCGCACGTACCGCCTTTTGGCCCCAAAGGTCAACAACACTGCCAAGGCACGACAGCGAAGATCGAGAGACAACGAAAACGCAGGCGACAATGCAGGCGCAGGTGCAGACGCAGACGCAGATGCAGATGCAGATGCAAAAGAAACCCTTTGAGGAGAGGGGAAGAGGAGAAAGGGGAGGAGATTTGGGGGGATGTCACGTGGAAGGTGGAAGGTAATGGGATGGGAAAGCGTGGGAAAAAAAGCCCGGCCTTTTGGGGGGTGGAGGAGAGGAACGAGGAGAGGAGAGAGGAGAGAGATGGGACGGTTGGAAATGAGAATGCAAATGAAATGAGAAAGACCTCTAGGATCATCTGGATTGGTCCTGGCAAAACTACTTTCGGGGGGTGGGAAATGGTGGTCATCAGCTAGTGCTGGCACTAGCGCTGAGTCCTGCTGCTACAAGAGAAAGTCCGAAGTTCTAACCGTGAAGTGACTCCAACTGCATTGCACCATTCACACGTCCCGGCGGCTACAGGCAAATCAGCCTGCTTGCCTTCTTTTTTTTGCTGCTATACGAGAGCCAACTGAGGGTCCCGTCAGCATGGGTATTATAGTATACTCCGTACTGTGATCCTCTTGGCCCCTTCCCCTGGTCTCTGGTCTCTGTGCTCTACTATGCACTATCGGCATATCCTATATCGTATTTGGCCCCGGCACTACGGATGATGATCCTTAAGGTTCACAGGGTCTGGGCCACAAACGGGCTGCAGAAGAGGTGTGTGTGATGGGAGATCGAGGGCATCCCCACCTGCTGGTCGAGCGTGAATGGGTGGATCCGCCCCTTTTTCACTGAACCCACCGGGAGCTCCAGCTGATGCTAGTGGTGGTTGGCCATAGTCACTAATCTCAGGCTAGGATAGTCACGGTTCTCCAAGGCAACATCTCGCACTACTCCCCGTCCAGCACATCTCACATACCCATACGGAGTAGATGCTAGGTTATGCTTTTATAATCTGGCACGCTCTTCTCGGCCCGCACCCGCTGCACTGTACATCACCACATACTGTAGTACTAGTACAGTAGTAGTACTAGTACTACTATGTAGCCACATACCAGCAGATTGGATAGGTCATGCCCACTGCCAGTGGCACCTGGATAGCTGTCACCTGGGCAGGCTCCCTTACAAAATATGGTAGGCCGGGGATACACTTGGATGAATCTAGCGGGGTGCTGCCAGTGGCTGCAGCATGTACCTGTATCTGTGCCCGTGGACGGGCACTTCACTAGTGATGTAGTACTAGCCCTGGAGTTACTGCGTGGTACTATATATAGCAGGTTGAATATCATAAAATGAGTCCTACTGGCAGTACTGGCAGTACTGTAGATTGGACTACACTATACGATTACTAGTAAGTATTTCAGAGTTACTATGGATAATGGCGTAGTATAGGAAAACCTCTCCTACATAGGGTACTATAATGGCCAGCAGCAACTTGAAGTGGAGTGGGAGCAATAGTAGATACCTCAAAGGTACTTCTTAATGGTAGCATTCACATAGCTTATTAAAGTACCTCGAAAGTACCCTAAGTTGCTCCTCCTACCCCATATTTGCTAGACTCACGTGCCGCCTCCGCATCCCGAGGTCTGACCTTCACATGCAATGATGCAACGCCGTTGATAGTAACCGACTTCCTTTTCTCCCCTCTTCAAATCTTCATTCAGATCCCCCAACTCTACAAGCATACCGAATATCAGTACCAGTACCACCTGTGTACATCTTTATTGCCCTCTTGAACCCAAGAGCTGGTCTCGGGTTCATGGCCCTGCATCTTCACTAAACACGCCTATTGGGACACGGGCAGCTATGGCCGCCCAGTCCACCCTCCGTCGCCCGGAGGATCCCCTTCTGGCCCTCTACGTACACTACTCAGACCTCATTCGATCGCGCATTCGCCAATCTTCAAAAACCTCCAGGATTGTCGCCACAATCGTGCTACTACTATCCATCATCGGACCCGGATATGGTGGATATAGGTGGTTTAGAGAGCGAGCGAAGGATCGAGCTCAAGGCCGACGACTCCTGCGCCGAAACTCGGGAATCCGTGGGAAAGATGGCTCGCGGACCATTTACGTGCCATACAAGGGCTCTCGTACCTCCAAGGTTCTGATCCATCCGACTAAGCCGACAACCTTCGATGCCCATCGGCGACTGTTCCTCAATCCACCCGCATCTGCACGAAGCGGAGATGATGCGACCAGTCAAATCCCTCCACCCACCACAAAGCCCGGCCTGAATCTGGCCTTCTTACACCAGTTCCTCAGCCTTGGGAGTATTATGGTTCCACGATGGGGAAGCAAGGAGACTGGTTTACTAATGAGCCATGGTGTTTTCCTTCTACTCCGCACTTACCTTTCACTCTTGATCGCACGGCTGGATGGTGAGATCGTTCGAGATTTGGTTGCTGGTAAGGGCAAAGCCTTCATGTGGGGGATTCTCAAGTGGTGTGGTATCGGAACCCTTGCTTCATACACCAACGCTATGATCAAATTCCTACAGTCTAAGGTGTCGATTGCTTTCCGGACTCGACTGACAAGATACATACATGACCTATACCTAACCGATAACAACAACTATTACAAACTTATGAACATGGACGGCGGAATCGGTCAAGGGCCTGACCAGTTCATCACACAAGACCTCACTCTCTTCTGCTCAGCTGCTGCTGCATTGTACTCTTCAATGGGCAAGCCTATGGTCGATCTTTTTGTCTTCAACTATCAACTATATCGCTCCCTCGGTCCTCTTGCCCTTAGTGGTATACTTGCTGGTTACTTCAGTACAGCAGTCGTGCTCCGCAAACTATCACCACCATTTGGAAAGCTCAAGGCCGTTGAGGGCAAGAAAGAAGGTGACTTCCGCGGCTTGCACTCTCGTCTTTTGGCAAATGCAGAGGAGATATCATTCTATGGTGGTGCCGACATCGAACGCGTCTTCCTCGTCCGCAGCTTCAAGGACTTACAACGATGGATGGAGGGCATCTATAGCCTCAAGATCCGATATAACATGCTCGAAGATATGATCCTAAAGTATTCCTGGTCCGCATTTGGGTATTTGGTGACCTCCTTGCCAGTCTTCCTTCCCGCTTGGGGCGGCATGGGTGGTGCCATGGAGTTGGCCGATGTACCCGAGGGAGAGAAGATGGGCCGAGAACGTGGTCGCATGAAGGAATTCATCACCAATAAGCGGCTCATGCTGTCGCTGGCCGATGCAGGTGGTCGCATGATGTACAGCATCAAGGATATCTCAGAACTGGCCGGTTACACTTCTCGAGTCTACAACCTCATCTCCACACTTCACCGTGTTCATGCCAACGCCTATTATCCTCCTCGAGGCTCGCGTCCTGAGCTTTATTCCCTCGCGGATGCTCAAGGTACCACCCACAATGGGTTTGATGGAGTCCGCCTGGAGCAAGTTCCCATTGTGGCACCCTCCCTCAACCCAATGGGCGGCGACGAGTTGATTGAATCGCTATCCTTCATTGTTCACTCGGGAGAACATTTGCTTATCTCGGGCCCCAATGGTGTCGGAAAGTCTGCCATTCCGCGCATTGTAGCCGGATTATGGCCCGTCTATCGCGGTCTGGTCAGTCGGCCCCGCGGATTCGGACTAGACGGCATCATGTTCCTCCCTCAACGGCCGTATCTGAGTGTGGGTACTCTCCGCGACCAAGTCATCTACCCTCACACGGAAATCGACATGCGCGAAGCTGGCGAGTCGGACGCTTCGTTGCAGAAGATTCTAGATGATGCTCATCTGGGCTATCTCCCTCAACGCGAAGGCGGCTGGGATACCCGTAAAGAATGGAAGGATGTTCTCAGCGGTGGTGAAAAGCAACGTGTCGCCATGGCCCGACTGTTCTATCACGAGCCCCGTTACGCCTTCATCGATGAAGGAACATCGGCAGTCTCTTCTGATGTAGAGGGTGTACTATACGAGCGAGCCAAGGAGAGAGGCATCACCTTGATCACGATATCGACGCGTGCTTCTCTCAAGAAATACCATACATTTAACATGACTCTCGGACTTGGCGATGAAGGCGAGTGCTGGGAATTCGAAAGAATCGGAACGGAGAAGGAGAAGCTTGGTGTCGAGAAGGAGCTGCAGGAGCTGCGCAAACGTCTGGACAAGGTGGACGAGTGGAAGCTCCGTCGTGAAGAGATCGATAAGGAATTGTCTAAGGTTTGGTCAAGCAATGATGGCGAGATCGCACCACCACCTTACCAAGAGAAGGAGATTTCAGAGCCGGAGATAGTTGAGGAGTCGCTTCCTGAAGGTACAGCGAACTGAGGAGATACCAAGGTATCTGTCTATTACTTGATTGCGATTTTTGAAGCGTATACTGTATACCAATTTTTTTTCTTCGATACTGTGGAAGCAATAAATTCACCATATTATAATTGTTCAACGTTGGAGTCTGAAATGAACTTATGCCTCACTCCAAGTTGTGGGTGGTTCGTGTGTATAGTGCGTGCTATGAATATGGATTGTTAGGTATTTCTTGCTAATTCTATGGCAAACTGGATCTAGTGTAGGCTAGTACATGTTAATAAGATGCTTGGAGCTCTTATTAGAAGGGGGTTTTTTCTTTTTTTTTTTCTCAAATAAAACGAGTCCAATATTTAGTCCCACAGTATTTTATTTCTCGTAATCATTTATTACAATAAAGATTCCACCATGAAGTACTTAAGAAACCATTCATATTCACCTTAAGATACCCTGTTACTATTCCCACCGCCTGTCGGGATTGAGATACACCGCCTGTCTACCCGGGATAAATTCACAATTTAAACCGGCAATACTGATAAGAGGTTATCTTTCTATTGCAACGCGCGACCTCGTATTGAAGCTGGACCCTATGTTTGTGTCGTGAATTCATCCCAATTCAACTCGTACAACCATCTTACGTCCACACCACGATCATACCCTCTTCATATAATCTTTCCCCATAAGAGTTTCTCACTTTGTATATTCATCACCACAACCACAACTGTTGAAAAGTCTTGAGAAATGCAGAGTGCCTGCCCGCGCAGCGCTTTGTGCTGATCTGCTCTCAACAATTCACCTCTCCAAGTCAAAATGGCAGAAAGCGAGGGCTCTGAAGATTCCAATCTGGTCGTGATTCCCGTCGATGATAATCTGAGCGACGGCAATAAAGATACATGGCCTCTCAAGGATCCCAAATGGGATTATCGGGTACACGACGATACCAGATGGAAAGAAGGTCTTGCAGGAATATGGGTTGCAGAGACTGGAGCTAAAGAATTTGGTAAGCTGATTCTTGAATTGTCGCTATTCTCCCCAACAAACACCGACTATGCGGCCAATTTCAATTGGCTGTCTCCCTTGGAATCCCTCTTTTGATCCACCATACACAGGCTTTGGCTAACAGCTACTTTCTCGCATAAGGTGTCGAGTATATCCTGGAAAAGCTTCCGGAGGGGTACTGCCTATTTGATAGACCTCGTGGAACAGATCCTTCTACGGTATGATCCTTCCACCAAATATTCATCCCCCACAAGCTAACAGTTGCGCCAGCGTGATTCTTTCCTTTATGGTCACCCGAGTGGTGGCTATTTCCAGTCAAGAAACGAGTTCTTCCCTCATTTTCAGTGGTTGATGTCAGAACGAAATGGAGATTGCCGGTGCAAAGTTTGTCTAAAAGCATTGAAGGCCATGGCCAGGCTTGCGAGAGTATCACGGGATAGTTCATCTACTCCAATAACAAGTGGATTTAAACCTTCAAAGGGGAAACGAATTCGTGAGTATCTTTTTTTCCTTTGCCCCTTTCCAGGTCAAACAAGATCAATGACTGATGATTCTCGTAGGTAGGACAAAGGCCGAAATTCAAGCCGGACTCAGCGCTGAAGAAGCCATGGCTCTCCGCAAAGGTTCTCCTGCAGTATCTCCCAAAGTGGTTGACAAGAGTAACTTTGTTCTTGGGCCTCTCGGTCTCGAAGGCCCTGATTACTGGCGAACATGGATCCAGCAGATGAGAAAGGAGTCTCCCGAGGCCGTGGACATCCGGGTAAATCAGCCACTCAACAAGAACTGGGTGTTTGGAAATGGCCTTCTAGACAACTATTTTGTCCAACTTGGTCTCGACGCTTCATTTATTCCTCGCAAAGGAGAAACTGTTCTCTGGGTAAACGAGATGGACGGCACATTACAATGGAATCCGGAGACGCGAACATACCAAGTTCTTAGTTATGATGGCACATGGCTCGGCGCCCCTAAGTGGCGAGCTGGAATCATCACTCAAACCCCGGTTCCTGAGCAGAAAACGAACTACCCAGCAGATATCCACGACCTAACCTCCGAAGAGGCTCTCGACAATGTGACCAACACCGGCTTCCGTGTCGAATGCCTTCCTGACCCAATCGCCGACGACAAGAGCTTCTCAAAACATGCAAGCTATGTCCCCCTGAAGTGCATAAAGCCAATGAATTCCTGGGAAATATTCCTGGACAAAGTTCCGCGCGAAAATTGGCATCCTACAATTGAATTTGCCCTCACGTCGACTAGCTCTTTCAGTATGCTACATCATCAATGGTTTCGAGGGACCTGGCCAAATGCCCGCATTCATTCGAAAGGAATCTGGGTTGGTCATGAACTGCTAGCAGTGAAAGATACAATTCGACTCAAGCCCTTTGGCCTGACAATGGAAGATCTCGAAGACGATGGCAAATCTAAGGACGTGAATCGTCAAGTTACCGACGTGATGACAATCACCGATATCTGGCTCGAATGGAAGAATTGCATCACTGAGGTAAATGTGGATGAATATGCCGAAGAGGTCACGGCGTGGATCCAAGGCCGTGTCTACACTTTAGACAAGGACCGAATGAGTCGCCCAACCCCCTTCGGAGACAAACCTCTGAAGAAGCTGACGGACCATGAGGTTGACTGTGTATTTAATCAAGTGGGTATGTCAGAATATGGAGACTGGTACCGGATGAATGACGGTAATACTTGTCAAATCACCCCAGGATCAGTACTTGGCCGCTGCTACGAGCCTGTTCCAACCAAGATTCATTTCGGGTCCTTTGACCTCGACTATGATCTCCAAAGTGTCCTTAAAGCCCGCCGCTATAGCACGCAAGTGGATAACCGTATCCCCGAGGACCATCTTTGGTTCTTTGGAGACAATCGCGTGGAAACGCTAGGCCTGGCAGAGATAAATGGGAAGGAAGTCGGAGCTGCAGCGCTAGTGCACCAACAACCCGATAGATGGTCAGCCATACTGAAAATCTATCAAGGCATACAGACACCGGGAGATGTCAGAAGAGCCGATCTCGGCGAAGAAAAGAAACGGGGACGACCACGCAAAGCCTTCGAGGACATTGGCAAAACTAGTCGTCTGGTTAGTTCCGGGCTAGGATTGGAATTCGGGTCGTCCACCGAAGATGTAGAAGAAGAGGAAACAGACAGTGAGGATGGACTTCCTGAGAGCGAGCTGACGAGATCGATTCCTTTTGATAATTCGCTGGAATCTGTGGAGATTACTGAACACCGGCCTGGTTCTTCGAGACGAGTCCAGGATTTATTCGATGATGACGAGGACGGAGATTATGCGCTGTGAAAATGAGGAAGTATTCGATTGCTAGATCTTTTCTGTTTGAATTTAGCCCTCCACTGGCATGGATTTCGATTAAGTTCATCTGACGAGTAATGACTTGTACGCTATGTTCACGGCGCAGAGGGATGAGCCGAGTTAAGTGTCGCTGAATTGAACTATTTTTACATTCCTTCACATTTAAAGTAAAAGCTTTACTCATAATCAACTTGAAACATCAAATAACATGCAATACTAGAGATTCATGGGCAGCGATTGACTTGGTGTAAGTATCGAGTTACATGTCAACATTCGTATAGTATACCATAAAGCAGCATCAGAAGCATCAGGAGCATCAGATAATCCCTGAACAACCTCAAGTAGAAGTCTTCTGCACAACCCCCCTCGCAAACTCAGCAAAAGTAATGCCATCCCCAACCTCCTCCCCCAAATTCGGCTGCGTAAACACAGCCAACGTATTCCTAGCAATCTTCCCACTCCCCGCCACCTTAGCCCCCTTAACAAAATGCGGCACAGCCCTAAACTTCCCCTTCGTAATAAGCTGCAGCGCCTCCCCAGTCTGAAAAGCAAGACAATCCTTTGGAATATTGACTTTCACAATTTGACCCGTTCGCGAGCGGATGTATAGACCCGCGGCGGGATCAGGCGAGGAAGGGAGTTCAGGGAGCGTATCACTCGGTGAAGAAGGGAGAGATGGAGGCGAAGCTTCTTCGTCGAGGAACATTGCCGATGTAAGACCGGTTAAACATCCATGATCAACATGTGTAGCGCACCAATCATCATCATCATCCTCCTCCTTCTCCTTGTCTTCCTTGGCTGTATCTGTATCTGTATCTTTTGTATCTGCAGAACCAGCAGGGAAATAATGTAACAATCTCGCCTTAGTAGTCAAACTACCTCTTACAACCCGCTGCAAATAACCCCTCGAATACCCCTCAATATTCGCCTCAGCAAACCGATCACAGGCACCAGCAACCAGCGCAGCGGTATCAATAATCAACGAACAAAGATCTTGCACGCCGCTGCGGAATCCGGGTAACTTCCCGGCGTCTGG
Organism: Penicillium paxilli ATCC 26601; assembly: GCA_000347475.1. NCBI lineage: Eukaryota > Fungi > Ascomycota > Eurotiomycetes > Eurotiales > Aspergillaceae > Penicillium > Penicillium paxilli. Next base: position 152,475 of record KB644890.1, read on the forward strand.
CCAGATATTCGGCGCAGTGTATTGCGGGAAATCAGGGAATCCATCCGCGGGGGCATTATTGAGGCTTGGATCTTGGTAGAAGGCGCAGTTGATATAGTATGAGCCCTTGTGTGTGTCGTATTGGCCTGATTTGAGCGTTTCTTTGCCGCAGGACCAGCCTACCAGGTACTTGGATTGGGGGCTTTCAAGGCTTTCTGTGTTTCATCTCGTTAGTAAAGTTGGCACTCCTATTCCCAAGGTTTGCTGATCTTGGCATGAATCATATATAGGGGGTGTTGGGTTGATTTATGCGTTCAACCTTGAGCATACCTAGTTCAGCGGCTGGGAGGGCAGCCAGGTAAGAGGAATTAGAAAGAACTTGAGCGCGAAGTTGAATGAACTTCTCTGGTAAATCCTTGACGATCAGGATTCCCAGAGACGAAGGCCCAAAGGCCTCAGTCAGGGTGTCAAATGAGACGTTGCCTATTAGCTAGTGATTAGAATCTTGGTGATACGGAGGGAGCAAATTTTCACGACGGACCATTCTCGAGATCTTTTAGACTGACGGTGACTGCTTGAGCCACGGGTGTTTGAGTGGCACTCATTATGTTTTGTTTTCAAGGAGCTGTATGTACTACCTATGCTGTGCTGAAGAGATGCTGGGCTGAAACTTGAATGGGTCGATTTGATGTTTTTCCCTTGAAGTTTCCCCGCTTACACGCTTAGCGACGGCTGAGGTTACAGTGCTAGTGCTAGTAGAGGGAGGGTAATGCGGAGTAGATATACCAGGTCGACCGCACAGGATAAGAATAAGACTTGAAGTAAGAAAGAGACTCTGGAGAGTGTCATTGGCTGAGAGGAAAAATAGTGTAATGTACAGGGGGTATTAACAATTAACTAAATCTGGAAAACATCCGATACTTCAAGCTGATCTTCCGCAATTACTCCACCTTTCGGGTGACCGCACGAAGATTACCAAAAGGCAAGACATCACTGATACGCTTAGCTCCTGTGAATAGCATTGCCAGTCGGTCAATACCGCATCCCCAGCCTCCAGTAGAAGGAAGACCCCATTCCAGGGCTTCGAGGTAACTCTCATCCACTTCGCCTGATTCTCCGGCTGCCTTGCTGAAGCGTAATTGGTCTTCGAATTTGCGGCGCTGCTCGAAAGGCGAATTCTCTTCTTCGTATGTATTCACGATCTCTTTGCCTTCGATGAAGAGTTCTCCGCGTGCAGCCACGACCTGCTTTGTGACGGGGTGTATGAAGGATTTGGAGAGAGGGGAAAGACATTCGGGAGGGTTGATGATGAAGGTCGGATCCTGGCAGTCGGGCTCGACATAGGTACTGCAGAGCTCGTCGAGGAGGTGAGGGAGGGTAGCCTTTTCAGGGAGAGGGAGGGAAAGGTCGTGGAATAGAGTGCGGATATCATCGAGGGCAGAGGGGGAAGCGAGGTCGGGCAACTTGCGTTGAATGCGTTCTTCAATGCCGCCGATGAAATCGATGCGACGGAACGGCGCAGTGAAGTTTGCCGTCGTTGGGTTAAGCAGGCCATCCTGGTTGAGAGTTTGAATATGTGAGGCCATTCCCGAGAGAAGTTCCTCGGTGATGCGCATCAGGTCTTCCAGGTTGGCGTAGGCGTGGTAGAACTCGCATGTCGTGAACTCGGGGTTGTGTGTCTTGTCGATTCCTGTCATTCATGAGTGATTGTTTCTCATAAATACTCTCTTTTATGTCTTTGAAATCAATCTTACCTTCATTTCGGAAAGAAGGGCCAATCTCGAAGACCTTGTCAAATCCACCCACGACTAACCGCTTCAACCATAACTCCGGCGCAATTCGCAAGGATAGCTCGCGATCCGGAAATTCTGTAGCTGAAGTCGAGAAAGGACGAGCAATAGCACCACCAGCCTGACCAGCGACAATGGGAGTATTCACTTCCATGAATGATCGATCCACAAAGAACTGGCGCAAATATTGTGTCAAGGATGATCGCGCACGAATGATTTGAGCCGTTGTCGGATCGGCCAAGAACTGGACATGGCGAGGGTAAGGAGAAGTCTCGTGGGAGTTGTCTCGAACAGGCACATCGTGCAGACATGGAGCAAGCAGCGTAGGAAGTTCCGTGGCATCAACGGTGAGTTCACCTCGGCCAGTGCGGTGAGGTTTCCCGGTTACAGCTGAGAGAAATAGGGTCAGTACACAAGGTCCCTATTTCCTATAATTTTGGGACACGCAAAAGGCCGACATACAAAAAGCATCGCCGCGACGAAGCAGACGATACAATTTTTTAAATTGCTCTGGCGAGACGCCTTCGAGCTGACGCTTGTTGCACATAACTTGGATCTTATGGCCATCTTGCACGATATCGAAAAAGATCAATTTGCCTCCGGCGAGTCTGTAGGTACGAATTCTACCTAAGCTAATCTAAGTATACGGCATATAGGACGCAAAGGCCTAAGAAAGTGACCTACCAGAGACCACAACCGGCTCATCTACTGATTCATTGTTGGCCAGGTGGGCATAACGCGTGCGAAACTCGTCGCAGCTGATTGTGCGTGCATCTGTTGCCAGGCGAGGATATGGGTCCGGGCTGACTTTATAGATCTCTTGCACTCGCTCTTGGAAGACCCTCTCTGGGGATGCAGTACCGCGAGCGGACTGGTGGGTTAGTCGGGTGGTCGTTGCCCGGAGAGGAGACTGAGTCCGGTAAGATGATGCTGTACTGAGGACAAGTTAGCTAATGTCCAGATGGCAATTTGAAGTAATTCAACAATGTAAGAGAAAGATAATTGATCAGTATTTGTATCCGTTGCGTTCATCTGCCCGAAGACATCAACTGCAGCGGTTCTGAAGCAGGTGGGAAATATCATCACATTAAAAGAAGAGAGGTAGAATAAAAAAAAAAGAGGAAGACCGAAGTCAACCATTGCAAATTCTTACCTATTAGTTAAGCCCCCCAAGCCTCGAAAAAAAGCTCGAGGGCGAATTGAATGCATCACGAAGAGTGCAATTGAGGGAGAAAAGAAAAGAGAGAAGAGAAGAGAAGAAGTCGGGAGTTGCAGAAAAAAAAAGAGGAAAAATAAGTCTCAAAGGCGGAGAGACAAAATAAGTGGAGCCCCCAAAGTGCAGCTGTGAACCTCGAGACTTCCAGTCCGCAACTGAACAACATCCACCTTCATCTCCATCTTCATCCGTAAGTTGTTTATCCCCACCCATCTTTGGAAAAGAAGCTTCTTTCTAATCTCTTTATATGCTCCAGTTTATTAAACCTCTTCAATAACCATCCACACCATCCACAATGTCTTTCCTTTTCGGTGGTCAACCCAAGATGTCCTCGGAGCAGAAGCTCCTCGCTGCTGAGACCGAAGTCGAGATGATCTCTGACATGTTCACCCGGTATGTAACCATCATCTTATCTCATGAAAGAACCAATCTGGATGCTGCGCCAGCTTTCTCCCATTCCACCTTGTTCAATGGCTAACCCGTCGCGCAGTCTCTCCGAGTCCTGCACCAAGAAGTGCATCCCGGCCGATTACCGCGAGGGTGACCTCAACAAGGGCGAGTCCGTCTGCCTCGACCGCTGTGTCTCCAAGTTCTTCGACGTCAACATCAAGGTCAGCGAGAAGATGCAGGGTGAGGCTGCCGCCAACGCGCAGAAGAGCGGCGGCATGGGCTTCGGCATGTAAACTGCTGAATCGTCGCGCGGAGACCTACGGGAAGACAAGAAAAATCTTGGTCAATTGGAATATAGAGATTGATTGAAGATCTTCTGTCTTTGATGATTGTGATTTTTTTTTTTCGATGAGCCTGATTCCACTCCTCAAGGCGGGATAGCTCCGGATGGGATGGCCTGGAAAAGGGTTCGGTTCTGTTTGATGGACACATTTATACCCGTCATATGTGGGGGCGAAGGACCACCGATCTAAGGTCTATGTACAATAGGATAAAGGAGAAAAAGAAACTGAAGAAATGTACCAAAAAAGATAAACCAACATAAAGAAGGCAGGAAGAAGAGGACAAAATATCGTACAAGCGTGTTTCGCGTAATCTTCCGCTCATTGCGCTGGGAACCCGAATGATTGCCGTACCCAAGCCATCCAGGAAATGCTACTCTGCTCTTCTTCACCCTGTAGCATGCCTTTCACTCGCGTTTCCACGTTGGCGATGTGACGCTCAAAGTCCGTCACTCCCTCCTCCATGTCATCGACCTTGGACTCGAGGACGTGGAGCTCATAATCAAGTTTCGCGCCGAGTAGTTCGACACGTTTCACACTATCGGTGAGATTAGAGTGCTCGTCGGTCAAAAGGTCACTGGATCTTTCGCGAAGTCGCTGATAATCGCCAAAGCGTTCCAAATAGACTGCGTTGAGCTCTTCATGACGCTCGTAGAGTGTTTGATTAACCCCATCCACGGAGTCGACCTGGCGTTCAACCCAGGGAACAGTTTGCTCACTAAGTTCCAAAATTCGCGAACTGAAGATTCGTGCATCAGATGCCATCATGTCTTCTTGCGCAATGGCTTCCTCCAAATCTGCTGTGTCTTTGACTCGTGGCTGGCTACCAATCGGATCCCAGTTCAAGACAACTTCTTCAACATTGCTAAAAGACAAATGCCTTGGGCATCGATCATCATCTCGGTTTGCGTCTCCGTGGAGGTTGCGGAGCTCTTTGCAGCTCTGGGGTCGCCGGAGAGCCATCATGGCTAAGCCAGACATTGATTCATCATTGTCTCGGTCTCTTTCACTTGACGCCGCAGTGGAGCGGGTCCGTGTTCTTTCAATATCGGATTCATCTTCTGCGCTTCGAATAGGCTGAAGCTCTGGGACCTCATCTACCTCCTGGGCCTGTATATCCTCCTCGGTTGCTGGAGGTGGTGAATCGACGTGAATTTCGGGAGGTTTTGTATCGGCATCCGTGGGATCATCCATTGGAGCAGTTTCGTGAGGTGTTTCCTCTTCGCCTTTCTGAATCGCTGACCCATCAGATTTTGCTTCTGAAACTAGATCGGTCTGGATTCTTGATCTAGTAAAAGGTCTTTCTGAGTCTCCCTCGAAAGATGGCCGGTAAGCCGCATCATGGGTCAGCTCGATGCTATCACGAGTATGCTTGTGGTGCGAGCGAAGCCCAGAAATCCCAACTGCATCTTTGAAGCGACCAAGACCAGCCCGGGCATCGGAAACGCGGCCACTGACACCCTTTTTTCGATGCTCTTTCTCTTCTGTAGTCAGCGACTCAGGAGTCTTCCATTGCCGATCAAGCCCAGAAGCGACTCTCTCGGCGTGGAGATCTTCTGTTGAGTGTTTCTTTCGACTGGTCCAGACATAACCACCTTGGTCGTCTGTTGTAAACATCATCTCTGAGCCTGGAGCCTGCGTGAAACCGTTGTCGGCACGAGTCTTGCGAGATTTTCCTAGCCAAAGCCACTTGGCTCTCGATCCATAAACACACTGTACAAAGGTATCCAGGTCGAGAGTTTCAATATCGGCAATGCCGCCTTTTTCTCGCCCACGGACCATACCCATGACCATTTCACCACCTTGGCCACCAAGTTCAGTCATGGTAGATTTGATAGCATCGGTCCATCCTTCTGAAGTAGCTGCCTTGGCCGTAGCACGATGTAGCCGATCCAAAGTCCGTCGGTCCAGTCTCCTCGAGCGGTTCATCTTTTGCGATTTTTGGAACCCGCCAATTCCTCTTTTCAAATTATCAATATCAAATGCATCTTTTCCAACGGGTGCTCCATATGCATGTAGACGGTTTCGAGCACCCAACAGGGTTCCCAAGAGGGCGGCCACAGTCGTTGGCCCTAATACCCCATCGCTAGGTTCAATATTATACAAGTCGGTCCCAATATCAGCCCACCAATCACCGATAGCTTCTTCGGTCACATCACACAAGAGACCATCCACATATTCAGGCGCGAGTTTGTCAAACACCATTAGAGCAATTTGGCACTGTTTGACCATCTCCATGACGGCAGCGTAGACAGGAACCCGCTCGCTTGCGCGGTATAGTTGATGAAATTTAGCTTCAGTCGCAGCCAAGGGCCGCTGGAGCTTCAAGCCCGCGCGACCAGCACACCCGAGCCGCTTCAAGTTCTCATTCACAATGAAATCATCCCGGTGTTTTTTGAGATCACCCTCGGGAACCGGGATAACCATAAGTGACGACGGGAACGAGCTGAGATCAGTCACCATGACCGTCCCTAGTGGTGTCTCCTTGCTCCGAGCATGATATTGTTTGACGGCGTCGAAGTACATACGCAGACGAGGCGACCATGTGGTTTCATCTGTCGGGACACTCAACACACCCACGAGTACTTTATGCGATGGGTCACCGGTATAAGTGGATATAACGAAAGTGGGATGACTTCGTGAACAAGCCCATTGTTCAACAATATAGCTCTCGTATCCCTGAAGCACGGCCCTTCGCTCAAGCACATCTGTCGAAGAATCCTCCTCGAGGTATCGGAGAGCTACCGGGTCTGTAAATACGAGGCGTTGGTGACCATGTCGTATGCGCTCTGGGACGGGGTCGTTCGTATTGGAGGCGGGGCTGCTTTTGATGGGATCGGGCGACTTGACGGAGTCGTGGCGATCAGCCGGTGGAACGTGTGTGGCGGGCTGCATTGCAGCTACCTATGAAGTGAACGCAACAATGCGCAGCTGGAGAGAATCAAAAAAAAAAAGAGGCCGCAAGGTTGAGCAAGGATCATTTGAAAGGAAATGCAGCAAATGCACGCAATCTTCCCACACCTCGGCTTCCTCTCTTGTTAGGGAGGCGCTGACCTTCCTGGGATCCTCCGAGTCCTACACGAGCTGTCAGGTAGGAACCACGGTGACATATCCTGTGAATGACAGTCGCAGCATGTCAGCAGTCGCAGATGTAGGGGACACTGGACAGATGGAGCCAGAATAGGTTGTGGATCTCCTGAGAGGTTCAAAGGTATGAATGCCCAAAGGCTGCAGAATTACCGACGTCACTACGGGCGGGCGGTGGAGCATCGATATCAGATACTCAAAACAGGGGCAGCTGTCCCATGCTCCGTACAGCGCACAGAGTGGGTGCAAGGGACACGAAAGGGAGGGTACTACGAGGCCGCTAGTGGAGGGATCCATGGTCAGCGAGAATAGGAGAAACAGTGGTGGCTCTACGGAGTGCTATGTACTGGTGGGACAGTGCTCCATAAAAGGTTCGCTGCATTAGCGCGTACATGCTAGGGTAACTGAGAGATAATCTACATGCTGTTTACATAGGAGCTGTCACAAAGCCGACAGACTTGAGAGGACAGTCAATTTCCTTCTCTACAGGCCACCGACATGGGCAGCACAGTAATGAAAGAAGACCGTGCGGTACATCAAGATAGAGTCATCAAGGACACCAAATCAGCACCAGCGTGAACACGATGGAAGACCAAAGTATTCAAGGCAACTTTTTGCTCAAAAATTCCCAGACGACCCGAAGGCCATTTGGAGTGGTCACGTAGGTAGTTTTCAACTAGCAAAAAGACGATCTCGGATTTCTCCTCACTGATGCGCCTAAAACCCGTGCACTAGGATGGAGAAGAAAAAGAAGAAGAGGAAGGGCGGCGGGAAGGAGGAATTATTTATACTGCAGAGTGACTTACGCTAGTGTAAGCGAGAGTGGGTCACCAGCCAATCAGATATCAGAGATCCGAGTCTCCCTTTGGGCACAGTCATAGGCTAGTCCTATTTAGGAATAGTCTGCCTAGCAGCTGCTGTACTCTAGCTGTAGTTGCCATACTCCGTAGAGTAGTCACTAGACACTCAGAGTATACAGTATACATGCCATTTTCATATCTTATATGCTTACCCTTGATGCAACTCGGTGAGCTTGAATTATATCCACGACGCATTAACATGTACACAACATTGTTTGCAAGTCAATATACATACAGCTTCGATTCCAGGAAAGTATCCTTGAATGACAATCAAAGGAAAGTTTCAGTCACGTGGGATGTCGTAAGGAATGGCGATCACCCGGAACAGATCAACTTAACCCGGTGACATCGGCTACTCCATGATTCCAATTTCCAACCTTCTACAGCCACGGTCTCTCTATTCATGCCGTGCTCTTTAGAATCTCGGGGCTCTTGATATCTGTGCCTCAATACATCACTCCTCTTGGGACACACTCTCGACTCATACTCCTATGGCCCTCAAACTGATTGAGCGGTAACCTCATTGACTCCGCATTCGCCCACCTCCCCAGAGCCCTCTGCCACCATGGAGCTTGTCCAGAAGGAGCATGAGCGGCTTCAGAAGCGACTGAAGGCCTCTCATGGCATTAAGAATGTTGATTCTATCATAAATTTATTGCAGTCCGCACGGGACTCCATCGCTGACGGTTCGTAAATTATCTGTGATAATCTTGATATGCCATCCGTTCCGGTCCAACTGCGGGGAAGATGGCAGGGCACCACCCCATACCTAGGTACCTTGAATCCAAACTAGACGACCCCAACACTAACCAAACTTTTGATCTATTAGACCCAAATCAATCTGCCGTCACCTTAGCCAAGCTTCAGAATCCTATGAAATCTCGATTCGACTCCATGAACGACAATCTGAAAGAAACTCACAGCGGTCTAAATAAGTACACCAAGTCTCTTGATAAGGTATCTTCACTTAGCAAGTTCACCTTTCATCGCTCCCCTGGCTCGTGAGCTAATTTGTCCTCCTCTCGTCATAGTTGTTCAAGGACCGACCCCTCCCTAGCACCGAGCACGATGCACTTTCCAACCAAGAACTCCTCATCAATCGAGCGATCGCCATGCACTTGCTCCGAGAAGGGCAGTTTGGTGTTTTAACCGCTTTCTTAAGCGAAATAGCAGACCAAAAGACGGCGATAGAAGAACTGGAATCCTCGCGATCAAGTGAACCTCCCCGATCGAGCAAGCACGAATATGACCATTTCGAAATTGACGAGATGCCCTCAATAGAAATCCGCCAGCAGTTCTCCTCGATGTACTACATTCTCCACGCAATCAAAGATAGTCGCGACCTCCGCCCTGCAATCCAATGGTCTCGCGAGAATCGCGAAGCCCTGGCTGCTCGGGGAAGCAATCTGGAATTTGAACTGTGCCGTCTTCAATACGTCTGGCTCTACCATAACAGGTCTCTCGAGCCTACCAACCGTCCTGGAGATTGGAAGTCTGCTATCGCCTATGCGAGGAAAGAGTTCCAGTCTTTTAAGCCGCGTTACTTGGCAGAGATCCAGAAGCTGCTAGGCGCCATGGCTTTTATTCCAAACATCCAGGCTTCGCCGTACGCCGCGACCTTCAACAATCCGACTGCGTGGGATGAAGTGGCACAATCATTTACCCGCGAGTTCTGCTCACTTTTGGGTCTGTCGGCAGATTCGCCACTTTTTATTGCTGCGACAGCCGGTGCGATTGCGCTGCCCACTCTGCTGAAATTGCAGACTATCATGAAAGCGAAACGTACGGAATGGACGACAGAGAACGAACTTCCGGTATGCTTTATACCCTTTTCAGAATCAAGTCGAAGAATGTTCGAGTATTTTTTAAACTAATATATTATTCAGGTTGAAATTTCGCTTCCCCCGTCCTATCTCTTCCACTCTATCTTTGTCTGTCCAGTCTCGAAAGAACAGGCAACTGACGAGAACCCGCCGATGATGATGCCATGCGGGCACGTCATTGCAGAGGAGTCATTAAGAAGGCTCAGCAAGGGTGGCCGATTCAAGTGTCCCTACTGCCCGAACGAAAGTCATTGCAAGGATGCACGGAAGATTTTCCTCTAATACCTCTTCTCTTCTCCATTCTCTCTTCTTCCTACTCTCTTCTTTTCTCTCTCCCTTTCCCCCTTTCTCTCGACTTTATCATCTTTCCCCTCATCAGGATCCTCGGGTGGGAGTATCACGGCGCTCGGATTTGGCGTTGACAAGATCAGCATTCGACTGATGGCCCGGTGTTTTGTATCTATCTCTTCAGATTCTCAGATTGTCCACTCTCGGAGCTGTGATCTGACTCTATTCCATTCATCATCATTTTCGTACCTTACATGTAGACTGTCATACCTTCCCAGTGCCTTATCCTTTCGCAAACTAAGGCCCCGGGCACCAGTTGGACCCCCAAAATTAGGAAAGCCAAGCTAACTAGTCCCATCGCACCTGCCGCAATTTCCCGCAACTCCACCCAGCCGAATAAGGCAGGCACCTCATTGGTGGAAGTCCCGTGACCACGCGACCATTTGGCGACACCAAAACGCGTTTCAAACCGGTCATGACGCGTCGGGGGCTCCTGTTCTGCCTATTGAGGTTATATTGATGGGTCTGATCGTCTGTATCTGTCCATTCGATACCAGGAACAGTTTGTAATTATACTCATCTCGACCAGTCTGCCCCAGTTCGGTCTGGGTCTTATAAATAGTCTCTGGTTACCCCTGAATCCGGTCCTGTGGACGCAGACCCTTTTCATTCAAGCTTCTCAGGCTTCAATTGCTCGCTCATTGCTATCTGCTATCACACATACTACCCTAATATACGAATAAAATTCCATCATGCTATCTACACGAACTCCTAAAACCCCAGATAATTTCTCCAGGTATCGCGCTGGAAAGGCCTCAGCAGTCACTGGCACTGGCAGACCTCGTCGAGCGCGAGAGAGCTCTTGCGCCAGCAGTTCTCGCCATGCGCCCATCCCTGAACGAAGACGCACTGGCAGACTTGCCACCCCTCCAGATTCAAAGTATGTCTCCATCAATCACAGCTTTCCTACCTACCAAGCAACCCCAAGAAGACCAATTGATCCTCCCACTGAGATACCATCTCAAACCATCTGAAACGACCAAGCTAACATGAATAACCCCCAGCTTACCAACCAAAACATCACCCATAGTCATGCTCCGCGTAGGACCCGAACAGCGCCTCTTCGCCGCCCACGAATCAATCCTAAGCGCATCGCCATTCTTCGCCGCATACTGCGACCCGCAAAGTCCGACCCCCCTCAACATCCCCACTATAACACACCCAGGCAAACGCATCGATCTACCCGATGAATCACCCGAGGTTCTCTCCTGTATCCTTGAATTCCTTTACAAGGGTGACTACTACCCACGACTCCGACACAATGCTCGTCATCGGGCATGGGAGCTTGAAGATGCGCGCGCGGATGGGAATCCGGGGGCTACTTTACAACATCATCGGGGAGGATTGATATTGCGGGATACAGCCATTTAGTATGTCCTCAACCTTTTGAACTCTGCGAACCCAGCTCTAGGGTATCACAATGGATTTGTAAAAACTAACAAATATTTCCTTTCCAGCTGCGCAGCGCATAAATACAAACTCCCAACACTGCAAAGACTGGCACTACGAAAACAAGGCCTGCACACCGGTATCGATTGTAGTACCATTTTAGCCAGCGCACGCTACGCCTACGCAAACACGCCCGAAACCGAATCCAAGCTTCGAGCGCATTATCTTGCGCTGATTCTTCGGTCTCGGGGTACGTTCAAAAGGAGTGGGACTATGCAGGTTGAAATGGAGCGGGGTGGGCGGTTGTTTTTTGATTTGTTTGTTGCTATGTGTAATCATATGGTGGGTTCAAGTTTATTGCTTCCAACTTCAATCTTTCTTACTATGGGCTCCATTCTTCATTTGGGGTCATTCAAGTTGGGGTTGAGGTTCTTTGCTGACTTTTATTAGGATGGGGATTTTGCTTCGGAGTTGTCGGCTTGTAGTAGTTCTTTGCGACAGTAGGCCTGAGAGTGGCTAGGTTCTCGTTGCCCATTCAAGTTGTTTCATTCCCGTGGATTTTCGGGGGTTTTTTATCTTCTTTGCACCGTTTATACCCTTGTACTATCATTTTATCTCAATTGGTGTACAGGAGAGGAGTTGGAGTTTGGTAAATACTATTCATTGCGACTCCAGTCAAGTTTATCTATGTTGTTTCTTTTCAGTGGCACCTGAGTAATGCTTTGAGCTCTGGTTCGGTATTTGTTTGGCGAGCCAACATGCTTTCTGTTAAAACCAGTGAGGTGGTTTTGTCGTCAAATTCCCACCAGATATGGATACTGGGGCCACTGAATTATTGTTATTCATCTATCCATGTTGCCTCGATAGTAGGCGGAAGCCTTCGTGCTGCAGTCAATTGGGAAGCGGCAGGACCCTTGGTTAGGTGCAAGGGTGGGGTAGGGTAGGTCTGCGAAGCAGAGAATCAATATTGTTCGCCGCCGCTGTGTCTGCGTCTTGCTGGAGAATCTCAAGGTAGTGCCCAAATAACCCTCCAGTCATAATTTCTGTGAATTCATTATCTGCAAGAAAGGTGCCGATATGGCTTTTCAAGGGTTGAATGTGAGCCATGATGGCATCATTTATACGCCGGTCCCTGGGAAGGCAGCGTTGTTCTTGCTCAGAACAACGATACCACGCTCTCGAGCAATGTATCCTTTCATAAGGCCCTGTATGAAATTAGGATCAACTGAAAGCAATCACTTGAACTACACGTGTAACGAACCTTGTATATGAGATTGGCCAGTAAACACTCCACCTCGTCGATGTCCACTCGTGTCCGGCCAGTTGCATGAGTACCAATGCGCAGAGCCGCCGCAAACTCGACAACGGGAACTCGCGTTCTTCGGATCGGAGGCTGTCCATCCTTTGATTCTTCAAATCCGCCCGCGATGTAGACTTTGCGGAAGAGATTGCGTAACGCAATATCGCGTCCACGTTCGAGAGGTAGATAGATGCGCCTCTTCACGAACTCTTCTTCGCCAGCGGACATGGCTTTGTCGAAACCAACCAGATCACCTTTCCGGATGCAGTTTGATAGGGGCCGGAAAAGCTTCTCTAGTCGGGGCGATGGAGCTAGTAGTTGATTGCTGGGCAGAGTATGCGTTGTGACCAAGTGACAGGGAATCAGATAAGTCAAAATCAACCTAAAGAGCTATTAGCAGTAGCTTGGCAAGTATTCATGACGCGGATACTAACTCTCTGTTCTTGTTTGCATGCCGATAGCAGAGCTTCCATGCATTAGTGAGATGTTCCTCGGCCTGCAAGCGAGTCATGATCAGCTGAATGTTTTCAAAAACGAAACACGAATGATTCCGCATACCTCTGCATAATTTTCATCCAAGAAGTGTATAACGCCAAGATAATACTCGAATGTTACAATGTGTGACTTGGGAAATGCTTCCAGTGGGGGGAGATCATCTGATTGAGCGTTGATGGCCCGAATGAGATTCTTGGTGAGACCAACTCCGTTGATCTAGATCCGGTCAGCGATATTCCCAGTCGGTAGTTGTGGGTGGCGGCATATGTTTACCTTGAAATATGTCTTGAATAGCAGGTTGGTCGTATTGTAGATCCCCCACTTCCGAGACTCTTCTATCGGAGCCCTAGCTATTGTCAGTGAAAAGTCACCCGACCCTGACCGCTTCCAAACCATCATAGACATACCGATCGCTCAAACACAGGGTGAACATTCGATTGATAACTCGAGCAGCATCTTCTAGATTCGCGTTCTTCTCGAAATCGGCTGCGTCATCGTCCTGAAAGCCAAGACCTGATGAACCTTGAGCAGCGACTTGAAGATCGGCTTTGATGGCAAAGGTACGTAGGTACTTGCCGATGGTGTACAAGCAAGGCAAAGACCAAGCAGGAAGTCCAGAGGCAATGGAGTACCCCCGGATGAGGGCATTCGCCACCTTCTTCCATGCAGTGAATATTGCGACTGCGCTGGCTCCCGGGTGACCTCCTTCAACCTTCAACACCTCCCCTACGGCATCCCAATACGCAGCGAAGATGTCGATCCAGGCATTTTGTTCGGCTTTCGACACCCTTGGGGTTTTACCGTGGAAGAAGGTAGAGGATATATCTTTGTTCAAGTATGCGGGATTCGAGAAGTTGTAGAAGGAGCGTAACCGATTGGGGTCATCCCGGGTCGCAACTGGAGTTAGCACAGCTGCAAGATCTGGGCCCGCTCGATTAACGTAGGCATGTCGGAACTCATTCGCAAGAGTTCCCATGATGGTTCCACTCTACCAAAGATCAATCTCACGTTCGAACAAAAAAGGACTTCCTAGAAATGATAGAATCAATCTAAGGGTCGAGAGGGAGGGGGGATCTTATCCGAGCCAGAACCAGAAGCGCGGTCAACGAACATAAGAACATAAGAACATGGGATATTCCCATGCCGCCCGGAGAGAAGCCGCGTCTTTCGGGCAGTTGGAGATGTGGCGCATGCGGGGGTAACTGTGGCGATGCTCCTTCCCGTTTAGAATAGATGTGGCTAGTGAATGGAGTCATCCTCCTTTTGGACTAGTGCGCAGGTGACTCCCTCCACTTCGGTTAAGCGAAGGGCGGTAGCCCTAAGCACTTTGCAACACACTCCCAGATTTCTCTCCACCGACGGCTAACTGACGACTCAACCACGACAGCGACAATCACAGTAGGTGACCCCTCTATACAATTCAATTTTGAACGTTCGCTAACATTTTCATTTCCAGATGGGTAAGTGTCCTTTTTTTTATTTTCCGATTCTCCCTGCGCTCGACTCGAAGACGATTTTACGGTGTGTGCGAACGGACGAAATATCATGCGAACTGAACAAGTCATCGACAATTCCCATTACCCCCAAGAGAGACAATAGACGAAGAGAAAGGATCGCTTGAACAGAATCGAATTGGATATTTTATGGAGGAGGTTTCACCACGCTGTCGATTACAAGAATATGGGGGCTCTCAATCTCGAATTTTTTTTCTCCCCTCGCCAACACCACACAAATTTTGTTTCCCCCTTTCGCCTGCTAAGAGACTTGTCCAATTGAAAACACACACCCGACTATCGTCAAGAGACCGAGCGCAAGGAGAATTTATCGACGAAATTGTGTCGGAACAATGACTGACGGAGCCTTCGCAGGGCGTCTTACTGAGTACCAGGTCATCGGCCGCCACCTCCCCACGGAGGCTACTCCCTCGCCGAAGCTTTACCGCCTCCGCATCTTCGCCCCCAACACTGTGGTCGCTAAGTCCCGCTTCTGGTACTTCATGGCCCAGCTCCGCAAGCTGAAGAAGGCCAACGGCGAGATCGTCAGCCTGAACGTGGTATGTGGAGAGAGACATCGAAATAGCAGATGGACCACCACCATCTATGTGAACTGGCGCTGATTACTCTCATCACAGATCACCGAGAAGCGTCCCCTCAAGGTCAAGAACTTCGGTATCTGGATCCGCTACGACTCGCGCTCCGGTACCCACAACATGTACAAGGAGTTCCGTGAGATGTCCCGCACTGAGGCCGTCGAGGCTCTCTACCAGGACATGGCTGCCCGCCACCGTGCTCGTTTCGGCTCCATCCACGTACGTTTAAACTCTACAGGAAATATCAATTTGCGCGACGAACCAAATCTAATTCATTTCCCTGCAGATCCTTAAGGTTGTTGAGATCACCGACAACGAGACCATCCGTCGCCCTTACATCAAGCAGCTCCTGACCAAGGACCTCAAGTTCCCCCTGCCCCACCGCTCCGCCAACCCCGGCAAGAAGGTGTTCGCCTACTCTCGCCCCTCCACCTTTGCTTAAATGTGATGTTTTTGGGATTATGGAGATGGAGTGTGTGGATGAATAACTGCGTTATGGCCATGGAATGCATGAAATACTGGCCGCGCGGATCGGCCTCTGTATCCCAATGACCTGGGAGACAGTTTGGATGTCTCTAATCCCGTGTAGTGATGTCTGAGGTTTAAATTTCAAAAAAATTATCGGGTTCATTTGTTCAATTTTGTTCTGCCGTAATTTCTTCTCTCATCCGCTCCGTATCTAGTTTGGTCGCGGCTCAAGTGATTTGCGCTGTAGATACAGCAACATGTCTGATGTCTATTAGACTGACTTGTTCGTACAGCCATCTTTAACAATCAGGGTTAAGCTGTGGTTTGTAATGAGGCCTACTGGCAGTACATACCTACCTAAGTGGATTGGCCAATTAACCACTGGCACCTAGGTATTCGATTCAAGAACGCTGCTAGTCAATTACTTCGCTCAAGACTCGAAGTACATAGTACTACTCCTACCATGTTCTTACAAATCTTTATACATTGGCCCCGATGTTCGTACTTAGTTCTAGCCTCGTCCCCGGGCTCTCGGGGTTCTCTCGACCGAACTTATATCCGACTCGGAGTTTCGAGTGATCAATAATCCTCCACAAACACAATTTTTGAGACAATTATCTCCAGTAGCAATTCCTAAATTATGCATAGCCTAGAACAAAAAGGAATAAGAGGCCAATGCTGTAGACCCGCCTCCGCAATGGCCCGAGAGATGATGTGCTGCAGTCAGGAACCGCTAATTGCGTCATGCGAAATGGGGTCGGCAACCGACCGCGTCCGCTTTGGTAATCCGATTTCTTCCCCGTTTTACTTAAGGTCCTCTTTCTCCAAGCCCTACCATCTCTCTCCCTCCCCATTGTTACACTGAAATCAACCGCAACAATGTTCGCTCGTCAGACTTTCCGTTGTGCTCAGCCTCTGAAGCAGGTTCGTTGGATTCTTCCCATACCTTGCCCCTCCCCAATTCGTCCCGCTAAAGACAGCTGACATCTCCCACTTCAGAGCTTCCGCAAGTACTCTGCGGAGGCACCCAAGGCTGCTGAATCTGCCCCCAAGCCTCCCAGCCCTCCCAAGAAGGCCAACCTCACCCCCATCTACGCCGCTGTTGGCCTCGCTGGCCTGGGTGCTGGTGTCTACCGATACAGCACCGCCGCTGGCGCCGAGCCCAAGGACCGTCCCAAGGTTTTCAACGGCGAGGAGTGGATTGACCTCAAGGTCGCTGGTGTCGAGACTCTGAGCCACAACACCAAGAAGCTCCGCTTCGAGTTCGAGGACAAGGAGGCCGTTGGTGGTCTTCCCGTTGCCTGTCAGTTATCCCCGGCATGCGCGGCATGGCCCAATTCCAAGCTATTTCACATACTGACATCGCAATAGCCGCCCTGTTGACCAAGTTCAAGCCCGAGGGTGCTGAGAAGTTCGTCATCCGTCCCTACACCCCCACCAGCGACGAGGGTAAGCACCTACATATCTCCGACTTTACAAAATATGGCATCGTCGCTAACCAGCCTCTAGACCAACCCGGTTTCCTCGAGCTCGTCGTCAAGGCCTACCCCAATGGCCCCATGTCCGAGCACATCCACTCTCTGAACGTTGACCAGCGCCTGGCTTTCAAGGGCCCCATCGTCAAGTACCCCTGGGAGGCCAACAAGCACAACCACATCTGCCTGATCGCCGGTGGCACTGGCATCACCCCCATGTACCAGCTGGCCCGCCAGATCTTCAAGAACCCCGAAGACAAGACCAAGGTCACCCTTGTTTTCGGCAACGTCAACGAAGACGACATCCTGCTGAAGAAGGAGCTTCACGATCTGGAGAACACTTACCCCCAGCGCTTCCGCGCCTTCTACGTCCTGGACAACCCTCCCAAGGAGTGGACCGGCGGTAAGGGCTACATCACCAAGGAGCTGCTGAAGACTGTCCTGCCCGAGCCTAAGGAGGAGAACATCAAGGTCTTTGTCTGTGGTCCTCCCGGTCTGTACAAGGCCATCAGTGGTGGCAAGGTCAGCCCCAAGGACCAGGGTGAGCTGAGCGGTGTCCTTAAGGACCTCGGCTACGGCAAGGAGCAGGTTTTCAAGTTCTAGATGAGTGTAAATTATAGAGCTGGCAGTTTGAATGCGCGAAACTGCGATGGGTAGATCGTTTGCTTTTGAGCGTGTTCGCCTGGATATCTTCGGGTTAACTATGGGATATTTGAATAGATCATCACCTGTTACATTAGCTTTTTTTTTCTTTACCCAAGTAGATTCTGAGGGACTGGTCCATTTTTGCCTGGGTTGTATTTTCGAGGTTATAGTACTACTATTGGTGTTAAATGAGCTGCATGGGGGAGCCATGAATGCTATGCTTTAAGACAGGAGCTTCAAGCTCTTGCTGGCAGTACGCTCAAAGTAAAGCTCGCTAGGTAGCAATAGTAGGCGAGCTTAATTTTTAAATTACAAGTTACTTACTTACTACCTACATTATTGTGCAAGTAGTAGGTAGAACTTGAAACCCTGCTAGAGAAGGCTAGAGTAAGCCCTCCGGCACTTGTGAGGTGGGGGTGGTAGGCCTACGCTAACCCTCGGGCGATTTGCAGCTGCCTACCCGGGCAGACTTGAAGTTCAAGTTGAAGGGTCGTTGCACCGTGACTGCTGGGCAGCTTTATTTGGCCTAGGTAATGCCAGTGGCCGTGGCTGGTGCCCAAATGTGGTCCGGGTGTTAACCCTACTCGTGCACTGTCAGTGGTGTCTGTGGAGGGTATTATGTCAAAATGGAGATGCCCATTCGCAGGCGATGGTATATAGTGAAGTACTACTAATTGCACTCAGCTACAGTCAATCAGTTTTATTTGAACTTTGAAAACGCCAGTCAAGTATAAGTGTATTAAGGCTGACACGTATTCCTTAGATAGTAGCATACTATATAGACATTATGGATCTAGTATTTGAAATCATAGTGCATGGCGAGAGGAAACTAATTGATATTTTTGTAGTGGCAGTGGTTATGTCACTGATTTTTAGGGAGGGGAAAAGAGAAGGGGACACCCGGGCATGGCAAGGCCTGGGTGCCCCGGGTACGGAGGACGGCAGGACTGCGACCCCGTTAAACACTGCAACAGCCTGAGTGTGAGGGCAATTGTTGAGGGAGGGCAGGCCTAAGCCTAAAGCAGCCGCTGGGCCGCCTTTTTGGGGGTGGAGGGGGGGAAGGGAAGGGCCGGCATGCTCCCTCGTTGTGTATTTAGCCCTCGCCCC
>KB644891.1:0-237252 GCA_000347475.1 Penicillium paxilli ATCC 26601
GGGGGAGGGGGTTTATGCGTTCCAGTGGCTTGGTAAAGGTTGGTTTGTGCTGAGTTGAGTAGTGCTGGGCTAAGTACTTGAGGGGATGGGAGTAGCATGTGCTCTGGTTTAAGGGTCACTCGTTTATTGTAGTACTACTAGTACTAATGAATATCATTTAGTAGTCTGGGGTATTTATGTACTCGGGTCAGGGCTTCATGGGCATATACTAGATACTACTAGTAATCGTTGATGGTACCTAGTACCATGGGCTGCATTTGCCAGTATACTGGCGATAATAACTGCATTTTCTAGGGTTTGCTTGACTCTCAAAGTATTCGGATGGATCTTAATCATGAATAGATCAATAACACTTAGAGAGTAGTACCTACTTGAGCTGCTGGTTCTATCTTGAAGGATGTCTTGAATCAGTGATCCAATAAAATACTAACATTCAAGCCCATACCATCAAAATTGACTTATTTTGAATTTTGAATATTCCAAGTCTTGAATTTCAAGTTGAAATTTAATCTAAATTTACTTGATACCGTGTAGCCTTTCAATTTCTCCAAAAATTGCAAGGCTTCAAGTTGCCAGAATCCATTTCGGAGGTTTGTTTTGCAATAAAGTTATCCATGGATGGTGGTGCTTTGTATTGCTGAAATGGTCCGCTTCCGCTCTCTCGATATATAGCTTACTCGCAAAATGGATCCATGGATCCATGTTACAAGCAAAGGACCCTGGAGTATCAGTGTACCAATTTACATTAGTTCCAGAGCATTCATAGATTTACAGCCATTTCTTGGTTCGATCATTCAAAAGTATCAAGGAAAATCATAAAATTTCTACAATACCAGTAACTACACACGTGCGGGTTTGGCACCAAAATCAAACCGGGAGCAGAGTCATCGGATATAGTTACTGAATGCTCCTCTTGTTTCTGAATAAGTTCCGTTATGGATACTAGCTGTATTGGGAGATCTTACGTGCCCGGGGGAATAGCAGAGACGCCCCATGTTAGTAGGTACTACTAGTACTAATTTCCCCTGTACACAGCTCCAGTATCAAATGGTGTGATAGAGGAAGGATAGAGTCAAATCGCAAATTAAGACACAAGATCACTAATATATAACCCAAAATAAACCCTTTCACTCTCCCACGAATCAATCCAATTCAAATTTAGCAATTTAATAGAGGCAGTAGTATCGACAGATGCATACCCACTTCTTGATACCAACTTGAAGGTTTAGATATTGGTCCTGTGGCTTCAAGCTTGTACTATCTGTCGCCTGTTATGTTATGCAGATGATTCTATCCGATTATGCAGATCCAGGAATAATTGAATCGAGCAAATTTACTACCATGGCTCATGCATTGCGATATTGGGAATACATAGCCTAGTGAGGTTTCAACGAAAATGCTGATAGGAATAGTCGGGTCGTATTAGGGCTAGCTGCATGGGATACTCGGGAATATCACTACGCCAGGTAACTACACCATGGCTATAGGTATCTACCAGTGTATATCTCAACTGGAAGAGATGTAATAGATTGCCTGGTTTGATTCTAGAGAGATTGGATTATTTCGCTCGAGTGATGAAATTATAGTAGGTGATAACTCTGATATTGTCACCATATCAAATTGTGTGGCCATTCATGCTTGGTTAGTTACTAGTCGTACTCTTTAATGTGGTGCTAAAAAGAATTCTGATAACTTAGACCACATCCCTGGGATTACTTTGAATTGAATTATACTAATATTTAAGAGGCCATAAGTATAAAAAGGTAGAAGATCGAGATTATTGAATGTTGCAGAGTACTATACGAAATGCTACTTTCCAGATGCTCAAGACCAGCTGGCATATCCTCAGTCACATCAGGTTTTCAGTTTTCAATCTGACATTCGGGCAGTTTCAGGTTCAAAGCGAAGAAAAAATCCTCAGAAGCCCATTGCATGTTCAAGTTTCAATGTCCACGCTCTGGCTCTGTATAAGTACATACGTTGCTGCTAGTATAGTACATACTTTCTCCAAAGTCGGCTGTTGAGATATGAATCAATCAATACCTTGCCCTAATCTTTCTTCAACTCCTGAGGTTTAAGATAAGACATCTGGGTCGGCACTAAGCCTCAGGCTGTAACTCGTACCCACATGTGTCCTGGGGCACGGTCCTGCAAGAGCTTATCAGACATAGCCGCATGGGCATCTCCACCCCCAACATGGAATAAACACCAAGCACAAACACAGCCCTGAAGCGGCTCTTCAAAACAGCCCCATTCAAAGCCTTGCCTCCACAAGTTCCAACCCCCCTATTCGCTCGTTATCCAGGGGGGCGAAATCTCGCTCTTCGGTGCTATTGGATGTTTCAGGGCTATGCTTACAGCTTGGAAGCCACCTTGGATTGGGCGCATCGCCGATCAGCCTCGTGCCAGTAGGATTTGGGACTAACCGCCTCATCTGGGGGCTCTGGCAGACTGACAACGAAGTGTTTGGCTTGATAGCGTAGTCCTTGACTGGTGTGTCGTGTCTGCAGGGGTTTGGCTCGGGGTTGCATTGTGGATTTAATGTGTGTTAACGGGTGGGAAGAGTTGTGAAGTGGAACTTGAATTAGCCTCGTGCCCATCCTCGTATATCTTGACTCAGTCGAGATCTTTCAGGCTTTCTTTGGGTATTAGTAGTATCTACTACTAGTAGTACTAGCACTGCAAATACTATCTAAACTTCTACCCAAACCTTTCCTTCGCCGCGAAGCCTCTTAAACAAAATGTGTACTAGCTAGTCGTTAATCATGGCCATTTGACAACTGCTAGTTCATTTACCAGATTCTATAGCTTCATGAAAGACAAGTCAGTACGCACTAGCATCTCACTAGATCCAAAAACAAAACAACTTGAACTAACAATACAAAAAGACATCCGAACTCAAACCAAAATGTCCCGAAAATCCTCCCAATTCATAAAACACGCAGTCTTCGCCCTCCGCTTCATCCAACTAATCTTCGCCCTAATAACAATCGGCATCTACGGCACCGATATCCGCAATGACCTCCAACAACAGAAATCCCACTGGTCATCAAAATGGGGTTTCGCATTGATCCTCGGCATCCTCGCAACATGTACAGCTATAATCCACATATTTCAATCTCTCTTCAGGTTCCTACTAGAGCGTGACGTCCCACCATCGCGATATTCAAGGCTAGATTGGATTGCCTTCGCCTGGCAGACGGTTCTCTGCATCTTATGGCTAACTCTATTCGGGATATTTGCGAAAATCTACGTTCCGGCCAACATTTCAAGTTCTGATGCGGACTCGGGCTCGGAACTAGGCGATGAGTCGAAGATCAAGAGGATGAAAGCGGCTGTTTGGATTGATTTGGTTAATTGGATTCTGTGGACTCTTTCGACTATTCTGAGTTTCCCGTTGGAACTTCAAGACACCGACTGTGATAGTGAAAGTTTCACGCCGTATAGTACTACAGCTACAGCTACAGCTACAAGTACGACTCGGACTCGGACTCGTGCTGCGCGCGATACAGATACAGAGATGGGAGAGTGGGACATGAACTTGGATTTCTCTTCTCTTCGCAGATCACCTAGTACTACTACTGCTGCTGCTGCTATACCGACAACTCGACGAGATATTCGAGCCTGGTCTCGAACTTTTTATTCTACTGCTACTAGCACGACAACCAGTACGAGTACCAGTAGTAATGGTAGCAGTTACTATGCCAGTTCCGATATCCCAAGAACAGGCCGCTTCCCTCTAACGATTCCATCATATCTAACACAACCAACTCCAACGCATATTCCAGCATCACCATCATCGCCTCGTCCAGCTAGCGCAAATTCACATACAAGTTCAATAATTCTAGCTGCGCAGTTCTACCCCGAAGACTCGATAGAATCATTGCAACTACCTCGTCCATCACCGACGTATAACCCTAGGAGGACTGGCACTGGCACTGGCGCTGGCACCCGCACCACAAGGCGCGCATCGGAACCCGTCTCTGAGCCTCAACCTGCAGCCCTAACACCAGGCATGATAATGCTTGGACGGATCCTTGAGGCGGGTAGGGACGGTCAGGATCCTACTTGTGGGATTTGTCGGGAAGAGGTAGAGTTGAGGGATCATGTTCGGCTTTTGCGGTGTGGGCATTGGTATCATGCGCATTGTGTTAGGCAGTGGGTTGAGCAGAGTGCTACTTGTCCGATTTGTCGGGAGTCTATTTCAGTTGAGTATTAGTATGAGTATTAGTATGATGCTGGGAAATCATGATAATGTACTGTTCAAGTTTGATTTAAGATTAAGTTTGCTGTCGGGGTTTACTGGTGTTGAGTTAGTACTACTCCCATAGATGAAGTGTCCTAGTAGAGCCAAACGACCAGTGAGGTTTTATAGTTTGCGCGCGGGCTACAATTATACATTCAAGAAGCAGAAGCAAAAGAATAGAAGGTAATAAGGTATAAGGTATGTAAAATCAAGTCATCAATGAATCAAAGAAACGTTATGTCCAGGTAGTAACAGTAAGTCAAAGACAGAGAAAGAGACGACATAAGTAGATCCCGTAAGGATCGAATTATGCATTATCTAGAAACAATCGACATATACGCAAAGCGTAGAGAATAAGATATCAAGAAGGTTATTGTAAAATAAAAAAAGGAGACCCAAAAGCCATAGCCAACGCCGACCGACAAAGTGAAGCCTCAGCAGATACCCTTAAAAAAAGGGTACAGCAGAGACCATCACAGTCAATCACCGGTGCTCGCTCAACGCACCGAAAACACATTCAGAATTCACACAATTGTGAATACTGATGGCATTTACAGAAGGAGAGCGGCGGCACCGAAGACGGCGGCCAGACCGGCACCAGCGCCAGCGGCGTTCATGGCACCGGCGTTGAAGGCGGGCTGGGAGGGAGCGGGGGTAGAGCCGGAGCCGGAGGCGGCGGGGACACCGGTGGCATCGGCGCCGGAGGGAACCAGAGGGGTGGAAGAGGAGGGAGGAGCGCTGGGGGAGACAACGGGGGTGGTGGGGACGGCGGAGGAAGAGCTGAATTGAGTTAGTGATGGGTTCATGGTGATATATTAATCGGGATGATGAATTGGCTGCTTACCACTTGTTGCACTGGGTCACGGTCTGGGTGATCAGAGGGCGAGTGACAGTGTAGGGGCCGTTGGTCATGGTGACGCTTCCGGGCTGGGAGGAGTTAGTGATGAACTGAAGAAGGTGATGATATGCGATCTGATTCATCGCAATGCATCATCGAGAATATAGGATAGCACATACGGCGGAGACGCTGTAGGTGTGGCTGCCGTGGACAATGGAGGTAGCCTCGGGGCAGAAGGTGGTGTAGTCGGTGACGGTCTCAGTGACAACACCAGCGAAGGCACCAGCGGCCAGGGTGAGAGCGGTAGCGATGGAGAAACGCATTGTGATGGATTGGTTTTTTGGTAGAGGTTGAGGTGGTAGAATATAAGGTTGATCGAAGAATGTTCGAAAAGATCCGACAAGTGTCAAAAGAGTGACTGGTTAAAGAATGTAATCGGTAAAAAACCGGGATTTGTGTATAGCGAATGTGGATGGAGAGAAGAAGAAGAGAGGAGGAAGAGAGGAGGAACGGGAGGTTTATTATAATCGGGGGGACTCCTGGGGCTGTGGCTTAAGGGTTACCACGGGCCCAGACACTTTTCTGGTAATTTTTCAGGTTCATTTCAGGTACAGTTCAGGTACCCGGCATAAGGAGACCCGCTTTGGCCCATGAAAAAGGGGGCGGCCGTGGTTATTGCGGAAATTACATGCTGTCACCGCCTGTTGCCACTGGACTGGAGAGTGTTGTTGGCTGCATTCATCCAATCAGAGAGTGTGCCCAGACTATGGACACGCGCGAACTGGTTTGGGTGAGACGACAATCCCTGCCCACTTGGGCCACGATGCTAGGGCTTTGCTTTGTTGATGGTCTTGGGACGGTCTGGATTCGTCATCGCTAATTACTATCAGCAGAACCAGCAGTATCCTAGACTAAGTGATGTGCAAGAAAGGGATATAATTAGATTACTACTTTACGGTAGACACTTACTAGCAGTCAAGATCTACTATAGCTTACACTTAAACTGATCTATTCACACTACAGCATACGGGTGCTGCTAGTATCGTATCCCGCAGTTTGCCTCTCTTGACAACGCTCATTTCCACAGTGGGGCCGAACGAGTTTTCCCGGCCCAAAGCACAATGATTGGACTGTCTAGACCAAAGATCAAGGATATCCATCGTCCAAATGCCCTCACAAGGGCACAAGGGCTGGATGTAGGGCCGATGGGTTTCACTCTGCGACATCTCCGGACCCAGCAGTGCAATTAGACTCCGCAGGGACGGGTTCACGATGACGATGAACATCGTCGATTCATGCGAGGGGCACTTTGTTTTGTCTATCATGATATTAGCACCGTTCACCTCATCCCTCATCCCCTGTTCAACTGATAGTCAACTGATCTTAGCCGATTCTGCCTGTAGTCATTCTGCACGTGCAGTCCCAATTTAGCACCCCTTAAACTTGAGCTTGAACTTCAACCTGAACTTGAAGATGGGCACGCGAGCCATGGATTCCAGGGTCCAATTGATGGACCTGGCAGATGGTTTTTGGCAAACTTTTATAGCGTGTTTGAGGTGAGAGCTAAAATGTGCCTGTTTTTAGGAAACTGTAGGGCCAAGAGTCCCGTGAGTGTCACAAATAGAAGCGGAGCGGGAGACTCCTGCAGCTTGAGTGCGGTGAGTACCGGCAGGTTCAAGCTACATCGTCGATCGCGGCACTCGACATAGATTAACTTGATTAACTTAATGGCTCGATCATGATATATTAGTACATCGTAATACGAGTAATCAAAATCTCGGGAAGTATAGAAGTTCGAATATGATCGACTTAATATCGAATGAACGTCTGGTCTGTTTCGCATCATTTTTAGCCCGACAACTTTGCTCCTCGCTGGGTCTTGGCGATACTATCATCGGAGAATCTCCCGAAATATATATTTGGTCCGCGATAGGAAAACAGCTGGAGCTGGCATTGTTTAGCACCTGTCTAGTGTGAAGTAGGTAGGCATTTTGAGAGCTGCAGCTCCAATGTTCGAATTTTCACATCCACTGCTGGCATCACAATAGATGGCATTACTCCATGTCCAAACATCTCAAGGCTATTCTAGGGACAACAATGGCAATTTCAAGTTCAACGCCGACTCGTCGAACATTATCCTGAAGTTCGGAGGGGGTCTGCTGTGCGCAACTGGGCGAAAATTCTACATCAAGAGGCCGGGACACAACCTCCAAATTTTGGAATCATGAGAACTTCCAACAATACTAGTAATGAAACTGAGATTACAGGGCACACGCGAGGACTTGAACGAGCAAGGTTGAAGCTTCTGAGATCAAAGCCAGTACGAATATGAAAGAATTGGTCAGATTTCTCAATGAGTATCATGAATTAAATGTTGTTAGTATTCGCAATGACTATCAAAACTATGATCTGGATCCTGGAGTGGACGGTCGCGTCGAGCGAGGCATTATTAGGCAAGTAGGATATTGGTGTGAAGGTACTGCAAAGCAAATCTGCAGAGCAATCGCCTGTCCCAAGTTTGTCCCAAGCCTGCCCGAGTCTTTCCGCCACGTCGCGACAACCTCCGCGAAGCTATTCAGCATAGCTACACAACGTCCAATCAGATAATAACTGATCCCTAATGGATGGTGAAAAGGCGCGGGACCTCTCAGCAGCGCCCGTCCAGCGTCGGCCCAAAGGGCCAACACCGACGAGTGCTGATACAGATAGAACGCCGTCTCGTCATATTGGATTTAGTTGTGTGAAGAAGAGAAAGGAGACGGAGGGTTTGTGGGCTTAAAAACCCAGGATTATGTCAGCATACCAAATGGTCTGTGCGGTTATCGTTATCTTTCGGTGCTGAGTCATGCAATGCTCGTTCCGGACTAGCGTGGTTTCCCGCTTTCCGCGGGTAACGGAGAAGGTGTGACCGCCGGGTCCCGCGATATAAAAGCTACCCCGGCCGACTTTTCGATCCGTTTGGCTCTGTGTTTGACGTGTGGATTCTTTCTCTGTCGTGTTGTGCCAATGTCTCTCTCTCGTTGTGGGCGTCTTGCCCGTCTGTCCCTGGCGGGTGCTCGCCCAGCTGTTGCTGTGGCTCCCCGTGCCTTTATCGCCAGGTCCGTCCCCCTCGTGCGGGGAGTATCCTCCTCCAGCCGCGATGCGCAGCAGAAGGTAAGAATTCGAGCCAATGGATGGACGGAATATCGCCTGTGAAATACTGACCACTGTGACAGCTTCTCGCTTCATCTCTGAAGGACTCCGACCCCGCTGTGTTCAGCATCCTGGAGAAGGTACGTCATGACTCGCACGCAACGGAGCTTCACGTCTACAGCTCCGGAAAACATCATGAATCGAAAATCGCTAACACCAATTGTAGGAGAAATCCCGCCAGCAACATTTCATTAACCTGATCCCCTCTGAAAACTTCACATCGCAAGCCGTTCTCGATGCGCTCGGCAGTGTTATGCAAAGTAGGTGATTTCCCGATATGCGGCAGATAAGCGGATCCTAATCGCATGACCAGACAAGTACTCAGAGGGATACCCCGGTGCCCGTTACTATGGTGGAAACGAACACATTGATGCTTCAGAGCGTCTCTGCCAGCAGCGTGCGCTGGAGACTTTCCGTCTCAACCCCGAGGAATGGGGTGTCAACGTCCAGCGTATGTCAAATTGATTCCCACATAACCCTAGGCCCCTCAGTACAAACTGCTAACCTAACATGTACAGCTTTGTCCGGTTCCCCCGCTAACCTTATGGCCTACTCTGCCCTCCTGAACACTCACGATCGTCTGATGGGCCTGGATCTCCCCCACGGTGGTCACCTGTCCCACGGCTACCAAACCCCCACCAAGAAGATCTCTGCCATCTCCAAATACTTCGAGACTCTGCCATACCGTCTGGATGAATCGACCGGTCTGATTGACTACGATGCCCTCGAGAAGCAGGCTCTCCTGTACCGCCCCAAGCTCATTGTCGCTGGTACCTCCGCCTACAGCCGTCTGGTTGACTACCCCCGCATGCGCGCCATTGCCGATGCCGTCGGCGCCTACCTGTTGACCGATATGGCTCACATCTCCGGTCTCGTCGCCGCCGATGTCCTGCCCTCCCCCTTCCCCTACTCCGACGTCGTGACCACCACCACCCACAAGTCCCTCCGTGGACCCCGTGGCGCCATGATCTTCTACCGCAAGGGTCTCCGCCGCACCGATAAGAAGGGCAACAAGGAGATGTACGATCTGGAGAACCCCATCAATGCCTCCGTCTTCCCCGGCCACCAGGGTGGCCCTCACAACCACACCATCACCGCGCTGGCCGTGGCCCTCAAGCAGGCCCAGTCTTCCGAATTCCAAGAATACCAGAAGACCGTCCTCGCCAACTCCGCCGCTCTGGCCGAGCGCCTGGGCGAGTCCACCAGCAACGGTGGTCTCGGATATAACATCGTCTCCGGCGGCACAGACAACCACCTTGTCCTCGTCGACCTGAAGAACCGCGGTGTTGATGGTGCCCGTGTCGAGCGTGTCCTTGAGCTGTGCGGTGTCGCCAGTAACAAGAACACCGTGCCCGGTGACAAGTCCGCCCTCAAGCCCGGCGGTCTTCGTCTGGGCACCCCGGCCATGACCTCTCGTGGCTTCCAGCCCGAGGATTTCCGCCGCGTCGCTGAAATCGTTGACCGCGCCGTTATCCTCACCCAGAAGCTGGACAAGGCTGCTCGTGAGCATGCCCAGTCCCGTGGTGCTAAGAACCCCGGTACTGTTAAGGCTTTCCACGATTACCTCGGTGAGGGTGAGGAGATTTCAGAGATTGTGTTGCTCCGACAGGAGGTTGAGGACTGGGTGGGCACTTTCAGTTTGCCCTGGGCTAAGGATCAGTAGATGGTAGATTTTTCTTTTTTCTCTTTTCTCTTTTCCTTTTTTTTTTTAACGGTTATCATTATGTACATTTCCCCGCATGATTCAACACGAACAGAATTCAATATTTCATCAATGCTATGAAGCAGCAGGCCTAGTAAGAACTGTCAATTAGATATTCTCTCAAGTATAGATGTTCCTAGTGTAAAATTCTCCGACACCCCAACACTGCCAGTTACAAATTCCATTGTTGACTTTGACCTGACCCCCGCCGGATGACATCACCCGGCGCTAACAAATGCGGAGAACCGAGCCCCAATCCAGCAGTTCAATTGAGTTGCCATTTGATCTCACCATTTCACCACTGCCACTGGCACTAGCCCTATTGTTCCCGAGGTCTGACTCGGACTCGGATCCCTTACCGAGCTGTATATATGTATCCTCTCCTCTCTTACATATACGAATGGACTGAACCGAACTTGAATCCCTCATCCCCTGACCAAAAGCACCGTCTCCATTCCATCCAACATGCACATAAGCCAACTCTACATCTACCCAATAAAATCCCTCCGCGCAACGCCCATCAAGGAGGGAACGCTTTCCTCGCTGGGCTTGCACCATGATCGACGCTTTATGTTGCTGAAAGTCGACTCGACGGTGGATGCTGATGCTGATGCTGATGCTGATGCCGGACCCAATGCCCTGGCGGAGACGAAACAGCGCAAATTGAAGAATATGCATGTCCCGCATTTCCCGGAGATGGCGCTCTTTGAGACGGCGGTTACGTTGCCGAGTGAAGGTACGAGGGGGAGTATTAGGGTTACTTATCATCCCCCTTCTACTGCTACTGCTGGAAAAGATGAAAATGCAAATGAAAATGGAAATGCGGAGACTGGCAAAGAGCAGCGATACCTGGATATACCCCTCCAACCAGACGAGACATCATTACCCCGCATACCAGTAATGATGCACCAGAGCCCAACGGTTGGCTATGATATGGGATCTAAGTATAATGACTGGTTTAGTGAGTGTTTTGGGTATCCCGTCGTACTGGCTTATTTGGGTGGTAATACGCGGGGTGTACTTGGGACATTGGGACCAGTCAAGATGAAGGAGAAGATGATGAAGAACTCGAAGAAGCGGGGCGGGGTAATGATTGAGGGGGTCGGAGTGATAAGAGAGAGGATATTATTGACGGGGTTGATTGTTGCGGTTTGTGTTTCTGGGGTTTCGGTTTTGAGGGAGTGGGGAGGGGGAGATGGTCACGGTGGTTTTGGTCATGGATATGGGATCTCTCTATCGGGGGTGCCAACAAGTCTGGGCAGTGTACCGGCCATTGCTATCGGGATACTACTACTTTTCTTGTGTCTTTTCTGTGGTGTTGCGATGAGAATCTATGGGAAGATGGCGGGCTCGGACTCCGATCCGGATCGAATTACGTTTGCTGATTGTGCGCCGTTTTTGGTTATTTCCGAGACGTCGGTGGATGATGTCTCGGCGCGTCTTCCGGCTGATTCACCGATGGATCGAACGAAGTTTCGACCGAATATTGTTGTCTCGGGTGCTGAGACGGCATTCGAGGAGGATTTCTGGTCTGAGTTGGCGATTGGGACTGGATCTGGGACTGGGGATACTAGTGCTCGGGTGAGGTTACTGTTGACGGGGAATTGTGTGCGATGCCAGAGTTTGAATGTGGATTATGATAGTGGGAAGATGGGGGCTGGGGAGTCGGGGACTGTTTTGAAGAAGTTGATGAAGGATCGGAGGGTGGATAAGGGTGCTAGGTTTAGTCCTGTCTTTGGACGGTATTCGTTTTTGGAGAAGGGGTTTGATGGGGTTCAGGTTAGGGTTGGGGATAGTGTGGAGGTTGTCAAGAGGGGCAGTGAGCGGACTACTTTGGGTGAGTGTCGTCCCGGACAGAGAAACCTGTCTTACTAGTCAACTGTGTTCCTTTTTGATTCACAGTCAAATGTTGCAGTGTGATGAGAGCTGACTTTGATTTAGATTGGCCGGGCCTTACTAATTAATTAGTACGAATATCCGATGCCCAGGTGGAGGTAAAAGTTGGCATTGTTTCAGACTATTTCTTGCGGCGTACATAAAGATGACTTGAAGTACTACGGTTGCACTATTATCGGTGATATAGAAGCTTAATCGACCCTTCTAATTAGTCCTGAAGTAATAAGTGACTAGCTAGTAATCAATTAGTGAATTTCAGCCCGGGCTGGACATGTCGGTGAGCCTGACACTCAAAGTGAAGTGAAGTTGTGGAGCTTAGTAAGAATATTGAAGCCCTACCTAAACCTCCCTCGGGTACTCTCATGTAATCACTCGAAGTACTCCGTAGAAGGGCTCGGAATGGATACATACTGTACAGAGCAGTACTACTCCGTATGCATAGTAGGTCACTATCTGCCGGGACCTCCGATGCCGATTCTTCCATTCTTCTTCAGCTTTCCCTGCATCGATCAGCCCTACTCCATACTGGAGTGAACCTTCTGCACGTCTCCACTTGGATGCGAATCCGCACAAATCACGGTGTCTTCTCCGTCTTCCAGAAAACTCCAGCTAAACTGCAAGTGTGTAAGTGTGCAATGCAGTGTGCCTGTATGTGTACAATGTGTTCCCCACTCTGACTCACACAGCCACAATTACGTCAGATACAAGCACCGCCACCAGTCACCTGACCCTCCACGATCCATGGAAATCGCCCGGATAGTTATGATTATTTCCAGAAATAACATTAACACATTTGATCAGAGACCTGTGTCAGTTTGTGATATCCAACGTCTTTTCTCATTCTACTCAATCGCTTTCACTTGAGAGTGACAACTCCGACAACTCAACTTCTCTCTTGTACGGTACGAAGTGTGGCTTGCCCAGCCAAGCCCACCCCTCCAATTACTCTTACGCCGCTGCCTACCCTTCGCTATCATATTCACTTCTTTCTGTATATCCTTGCCTGTTGACCCCATCACACTCCCCCCAACCGGTGCCGCATTCGACCGCGCGTGGTGTCACCAGTGTCACGCTGCCAATCTCCAAGCTCTGATCGGATCGGTCAGGCGTTCGCGACCTCGGTGCATAAGGCGCCGCTCAGCCCCGCGCGGGTAAGGTGCCGCCGCTGCAGGAAAAAAAAAAGTTAGCAGTCGGACCTCAATCACTCAAAGACCAACCTGTTGGGTTTTCGCTCCATCACAATGGACGAAGCAACCCTGCGTCGCAAAGACACTACAAAGGGTCCGCCGCTGCGGATCCTCTCCCTAGGTAAGCGCAAAGCCCATTCCCCGCCTCCCATCCTCCATCTCCGATCTGAGCAGCGCTGACAATGAAATCCAGATGGAGGCGGTGTCCGCGGCTACTCCATGCTTATCCTTCTTCAGGAACTCATGTATCGCACTTATGTTGAATGCGAGGGTAAACCCCCTCGTCGCGACCAGATCCCTAAGCCTTGCGACCATTTCGACTTGATTGCCGGTACGGGTACTGGCGGTTTGATTGCTATCATGCTCGGCCGGCTCCGCCTCGACCTCGAGACCTGCAAAGAAGTCTACGTCCGTATGACCCGCAAGGTATTCGAAACCGATAAGACTATCGCCGGTATTCCCTATCGTTCGACTTTATTCAAGGCTTCGAAGCTGGAAGAGGCGATTCGAGAATGCGTACGGGAACATACGGTGTGGGAGGCGGAGGGAAATGACATGCCCAATAACAATAACAACCCTAATACCGATCCAAGATCTTCGATGGCGAGTCTTCCGTATAGCCCCGCCAACTCGGTACCGCAGCGTTCCGTCAGCAGAGGAAGTTTCAGTACTTCAGGACAGTCATATTCTCAAGCGCCGACGAACCAAAGAGGGTCTACTTTTTTGAATGGGTTGCGCTGGGGAAATCCGGAGGCATTACTTTATGATAACCGGGAGAACCGGACGAAAACGTGAGTTTGAATGAAATATCCGCCCGTGCTTGACATAAATATGGATTGCTAATATATACCTTGCTTAGTGCTGTTACGGCTCTGTATAAGGGTACACCGAAGAATTCGCCTGCGGTATTGCTACGCTCCTACGACTCTCGCCGTGAACCTCCTCCCGAGTTCGACTGCACGATTTGGCAAGCGGGTCGTGCTACATCAGCTACTGGACTTGCGTTCAAGCCGATTCGGATTGGTCAACACAACTTTATCGATGAGGGCCCCGGTACCTACAATCCGGCGCCCCAGATCCTCGAAGAGGCGGTTGTCAATGAGTGGCCGGGTCGAGAGGTCGGAGTCTTTATCAGTGTCGGAACTGGGAGACGGCCGTCGGGAACCAACAACCGACAACATGAATGGTGGGAGGACTTCTTCGGTGACGCGCTGGGCACATTCGCCGAGGCGCGACGACGACTTATCACGAAAATCGAGGGCTGTGAGGATATCCATCAACAAATGTTGCGAGACATCCTTGCCAAGCGAAATGTGAACAAGGACGTCTACTGCCGTCTCAACGTCGAGGTCGGCGTTGGTGAATTTGGCATGAACGAGTGGAACCGACTCGCCGATATCAGTACTAACACACGACGCTATCTTTCTCGACCCGAAGTCAAGAAACAGATCCTGGATTCTAGTGTCCGCTTTGCCAAGATCGACCGGATGAACAAGCGCTTGGCCGCGCACGCGGCGGCGGGGGGTGATCGAGATGACATGTCGTTTGACCTTGAGCGCGAGGAGATCTCCGTCTCCACCCACGCTCCAGCAACATACTCAGTGCCACCCCCCTCGAATCAGTTCGCAGTTGAGCTGCCCGCCGAGCCTTTGCCTCTGGACCATTTCCCCCGTCCGCCAATCTCGACTCCGCTGCCTGCCAGCGTAACGGTCACGGCGCCGCCAGGCGAAGACTCGCTCCCTGTGCACCCGACACCTCAGGATAATGTACCTGTGTCTCCTACACGACACTCGAGTGGTGAAGTTGGCAGTTTCCGACCTAGTCACGAGTACTCGCGGCCCTCGTCGCAACAGCAGGGATCTCCCCATCAGAGCGCTGAGCAGTTCTCTCCGCTGAATGGTATGCCCCCGCCTGTGCCACCCAAGACGCCGATTCCGTACCCATCGCAAGATGACAATGGGGGGATATCTATGCCGGCACCCTTATTCTCTCAGCCACCCCATCCTCCGTCATCGAGTGGAAATGGAAAGGTTCGACCACCGTATCCCGATGACGAAGAACCGCCCGTGGCGAATCGACAACGTAAGCCAAGCTACCACGTGC
Organism: Penicillium paxilli ATCC 26601; assembly: GCA_000347475.1. Classification (NCBI taxonomy): domain Eukaryota; kingdom Fungi; phylum Ascomycota; class Eurotiomycetes; order Eurotiales; family Aspergillaceae; genus Penicillium; species Penicillium paxilli. Next base: position 15,165 of record KB644891.1, read on the forward strand.
GATGATCTCGCATGGCGTGGAGTAGCGGGGAATGCTATGGAGTGTTAGGGTCAAGCCTTTTAAGGGCTGATTTCCTCTCTTTTGTTTTTATTTCCTTTCTTTCTTATTCTATTTTGATTTGTTTCCTGCTGGATACCCTTTGAAAAGGTGGGTGGATTGTGGAGAGTGGACTATATGAACTACTATGTACTACCAAGTACGGAGTAGTTAGTGTATAGTTTAGTTTCGGAATCGGCATGAGTGACGACGTTAATGACCATAAAGATATTGGGTTGCGTTGTATAGTACAATAATATACTCCATGATTCTTTTACTCTGTCTGTACTGTACCTGTGTAGATGTACTCCGTAGATGTACTCCCGTATCTAAGATGTACTAGTATAGATCGTATCCTAGGTAACTGAGTAGAGATACATCTAGCTACATGTAGTTAGTGTCTACTCTAAGTGACAAGCATCGACCCACTTGTACCAGTCTCGTAGCTGTACTTGTTCCTGGATTGTGTGTATGTTGTATACTTCCCCACACCCAGCCTCTCTTTTCTTCTTTTCTCCCATCCCCTATTCACCACGGAGTAGAATTAATAGACTTGACTTCCAAGGTTGTCTGCTTTTCTCTTCTCTTCATCTATCTCCCTCAACTCTCTCCTCTCTCCTCTCATCCCTGATTACATCCCCTACTTGACCTCCCCCTCCCCCTCTCCCACCTAATCCAATCTATCTGAACCACTGGCATAGCCACCACTGCTGATCTTTGCCCCCGCCTTGATTTCCTCGTGGCCACAACCTTCCAGAATCGTTCCAGATCAGCATTTCTCAATTCTTCCCCTAATCTTGTCATTGTCTCCTATTCTCGATTCACTTCTTCCTTCTTTGCTTGACCATTGCCTCGACTCGACTCTACTCTGCTCGACTCTGTCTCTCACAACTCATATCGTCCGATACTATTTGTGCTTACACCGTGCAACAGTGGCTTGATCAAAGTGTCTCAGTAGTCGCCGAGTAACGTCTTCGGACGACTCCGTCCCTGCGACACACTGCTGGCCAGTGCTCTCTCCTATTCTTCCTTCTCTCTCCTTATCTTTTACTTTAAGCCTTCTTCGAGGGCCTTTGCTCCACCCGAAACCACCTTCATCATGGACCTTCACTCCCACACCATGGAGCACGCCTCGACCCTCCTCGCCCGCGCTGACTCCTCCGGCCGCCCACCCGTCTACAAGGCTATCGGAATTTCCCTCGCCGTCGCATCAGGCGTCTTCATCGGAATTTCCTTCGTCATGAAGAAAATCGGCCTACTAAAAGCAAACGTCAAATACAACGAGGAAGCAGGCGAGGGATACGGTTATCTGAAAAATGTATGGTGGTGGTGCGGGATGTCGCTGATGATTATTGGGGAAATCTGCAACTTTGTCGCCTACGCCTTCGTCGATGCGATTCTAGTCACCCCACTCGGTGCGCTCTCTGTTGTCATCACGACTATTCTCAGCGCAATCTTCCTCAAAGAACGACTCAGTTTTGTTGGAAAAGTCGGCTGTTTCTCATGTATCATTGGGTCCGTGGTTATCGCTATGAATGCGCCTGAACAATCGTCGGTCAGCAATATCCAGGAAATGCAGCATTTTGTCATTGCCCCGGGCTTTTTGACTTATGCCGGTGTGATTCTCGTTGGCGCGTTCATTACGGCTGTTTGGGTTGCCCCGAGATACGCGAAGAAGAGCATGTTTGTCTATATTGGTATTTGCAGTCTCGTGGGTGGATTGAGTGTGGTTGCGACGCAGGGTTTGGGCTCGGCCATCCTGGCTCAGATTAATGGAGAACCGCAGTTCAAGCAGTGGTTTCTTTATGTTCTGTTTGTGTTTGTTGTTGGTACGCTGTTGACGGAGATTATCTATCTCAATGTATGTGTGCATCCCCCCGGATCGCCATGTATGATTCCCGTTTAACTGACTTCCTTTACAGAAAGCTTTGAATATATTCAATGCCGCCCTCGTCACGCCTACTTACTACGTGATGTTCACTACCGCGACCATCGTCACCTCCGCCGTCCTATTCCAGGGGTTCAAAGGTACCGGTATCGAAATCGCCACTGTCATCATGGGCTTCTTCCAAATCTGCTCTGGCGTTGTCCTGCTCCAGCTATCCAAGTCCGCCAAGGATGTCCCCGACGCTGCTGTATTCAAGGGCGACCTGGATCAAATTCGCGAAGTCGCCACACAAGAAGAACCCGAATATGAGCCCAAAGCAGACTCCATTCGCGGTGCTGCATCTATCATCCGCCGTATCTCGAATACCCGCCGCACTACAGAAGCCGATGAAGCCAAGCGCTATATTCACGAAAAACAAGAGGATTATCTCAAGCCGCCAACCGACAACGAAATCATCGAATGGGATGGTCTTCGTCGCCGCAAGACGGTCGTTGGTGAAGGTCCAACTATGTCCCGCCCGCATACTCCGCGCTCGCCTTCAATTAGACAACAGCTGCCTCCTCTCGGCATGTCCCGTTTCCCGGACGCTCATGATGAAGACGAAGAAGCTCGACCAAGTACTAAGCAAAGCGGTCGTTCGTTTTTCAGCGATGTCCGCTCTCGAGCTTCTAGTGTTTTGCATCCGCACTGGACCCCGTTGAACGAGCAAGAAGAAAACGAGAAACATATGAGTGGTGGTGTTGTTGTTGATACTGAGTATCACGGCGCAGACCAACCCCCGGTTCCAGCACACCGTATAGGTCGCGAACGCAGCGACACACCCCGATCAATCACCTGGGCCGACGATAAAGCCGGAGACAACAGCGCAGAACTACAACCAGGTACCGCGCGCCGCCAATTCTCATTTAATAACATGGTCAACCGTATGCGAGGACACCGTGAACCTTCCCCGCAACGCTCCACAAGTCCACCCCGTGGTATCCTCCGCAGATCCCACCTCGTCCCAGGCGGCGATCTCCGTCGAACAGCTACCGAAGAAGAACAACTTGGTCTTGTAAAGGGTGACTCCCGAACCAGACAAGCCGAAGGCAGCGAAACGCTCGGCGAGAAACTCGAGAGATGGTCAAGTAGTGAATCTGATAGCAGCGACCACCACCGGGGTCAGGATCGTCTTCCACCTCCAGGACCTATCCCAGCTGCTAGACCGCACGGAGACTCCGTTTCTAGCATGTCAACAGCTGCATTCCCGCCTTATGAAGATCATCATGCTTTTTACGCCCAAGGAAATGCTCACGCTCACGCCCACGCCAACGTTTCAAACCCATACTACCTCCCACCAGCTTACCAAACAGCCGTCTCACCCGAACGAATGAACGAACAAGATTGGCATGGCGGTAATCGAACCCGTACACGGACGAATTCATCTTCGCACCGCGCACCGCCGCCTTCGCAGTCTTCATTCTCGACGCACCGCCATCCGAATCCGCTTCCTCCACTCCCGGATCGAGAGGAGCCTCAGGGCCAGCCTGCTGGTGAGGGTATGAGGTCTCTTTCTTCTGATTCTTCGGATTTGGGCGTTACGTCTGTTTCGTCGGATGATCATCATGAGTACGCTCAGGCCCCTGCTACTACTTCTGCTACTGCGGCGCGCCAGACGAATCTGGTTCGGTCTCAGAGTGGGTGGCGGAGACATATGTCTAAGGGTAGTAGTGATGGTGAGACGTATGATGAGCATGGAACTGGCCATGGTCATGGTCAGGGACAGGGACAGGGACAGAGGTAGAGGTAGAAGAAGAGAAGAGACTTGGAGGTGTGAATGATTTGATATTTACTTTGCATTTATGCATTTGCGATGGCGTTGGGATTTATTTGCTTTGCTTTTCTTTTTCTTTTCTTGTTTTGTTTTGGATTTCTTTGTTGATCTAGGTGGATCTGGTACTGGTCACGGTACTTTCCAGGTTGTGGATATTTTGAATGCAGTATAGCACTAGTATACTATTTGCATTAGTGTATTATATGGATGATGATAATGTGATAATGATCATAGTCCGAGTCTCCAGGTGGACTTGAATCTGAATACGAGTTGAATTATGATTAAAACCTCACATTGGTTCTTAAGTTTGTAGTAGAGCAGCATAGAGTCTATCAAGTAAAGCTCGAACTCGAGTCACGATGTCATCAATAAGCTTGTCGTCATTATGAAAGTACGCCTATTCTAAATCTATTTGAGGCAAGAACTTCAAGTTGAATCGTAGCCTTTCTCTTAACCCAGAAAGAACTTGAAAGTATGCCGCAAAACACCACGCAATGCAAAACCCAACCATGCAAAACCGCTAACCCAAAGAACCTCAAAGCAATGACTCCAGATAGATAGAGAGAGAAAGAAAGAAAAAAAGGATATCAAGCCGTCCCAAAAAACCCCCTAACACTCCTCTGCCCCTTCGCCGCAACATTCAACACCGAAAACCTAGACTCAGAAAGACGTTTACCAGCCTTGATACTTTCCAGCGCCCTATGCATAATTGAATTAGCCACACCGTATACTCTCACAGTCTGATATTGATATTGATATTGACATATGGATATGGACTGGATCCTTGGGGGAAAATTTCAAACTCACCACTCAACACCAACAACCCTAACAGATCTCAACCCACCCCTTTCAATCTCACCCTGTAATTTCCTCGCAGCAAGACCGCCTCCAGCTCCGGACCCCGTTGTCCCGGGTTTCGCAGCGATGATGTGCGTTACGCCTTTGCGGGCCATGTATGTTGCGACGTGGGCGCCGTTTGCGACGAGGAGGTGTTTTAGTTTGTGGTCGGATATTTGGGGGAGGGTTGTGCCGTTTATGTAGATTGAGGTTCCGGTTAGGATTTTGGAGGTTGGTTTGTTTGTTTCTGGTAATGGTCGTGGGAGTGGTAGTTCTTGTTGTTCTGTTGATGTTGATATTGTTGGGTTGGTGATTTGGTCAATTTTTTCTGGTTGATGGTCTGGTTGTTCTGCAACTGATGTTGATGCTGGCGTGTCTTTCGGCGTTGAAGCTGACATAGGCGTAGATGTAGACGTAGTTGTAGATGTAGGGGAAGATGAACCCGCAGAGCCAGAAACCCCCTTCGCATCCTCAACAGGATGAACGAATTTCAATTTATTCTCAGTCCAATGCACAGCTTCCGCCTTGCGTTTATTGACGCCCATAAAACTGCGAATATCTCGCACACCCAACTGGGATCGTTTAGCCTCCGCATCCGAAACCCATCGATATTCCCCAGCACTGGTAGTATTTGAAGACTTTGAATTATTGATTCCGCTCCCGTTTCGCTGTGTGTATGGATCTATTCCTATCCTTGACTCTGCCTCGGTCTCGGTCTCTGCATCAGGCCCCGGTGTCCCGTCAAATGCGCCGGGGCTATTACTATTACTACTCTCGGAATAGTAGTGCGCGGAGCTCAGGCTGGAATTGACAGGCTTAGTTTGCGGGAGACAGTCGCCGGAAGTAAATTGTCGCTTCAGCTTTTGAGCCCGTGTATCGCGCCATGCTGTTGTGTTCGAGTATGGGTTATCGGCTATTTGGTGGCCGGTTGAGTGGGTGACCCATGCATCTTGGATTGAGTGGTTTTTGGGGATTGGTTTGGGTGGGGGTGGCATTTCATTCACTCGGACTCGGTCTTGGTCTCGGTTTCAGCCTGGAGTTGGATTGGATCGGGTTTGGTTGATGATAGTGCTGGAAGTTGTCTGCGGTGATGTTTGTGTTTGTCGGAGGTTTTTTCGGCGAGGAATTAGGCATGACGTTGGAGGGGAATGTGAACCGTGGTTCAAGTGTTTGGGTTTTGCTGTTTTGGGCTAGAGTGTCACGTGAGTGATATAGTAGATGGGATTACGGCGAGGCTCAAGAAGTAGGGTACAATTGTATCTGAAGGGTCAACAATAAAACTGTTTTGGTGAGCCATTTCATGTTTGAATATTGAATCAAGACTGTTTGAAATTCATAGAGGCGGGTGCTTGTGGTTTGGTACTATTCGTAGTAGTATTGATGCGACGAGGCATAAGTTGGAGCTAACAATAGTGGAAAGCCTTGGAGGGCTTTCAAGCGCAACTGGGTGCCCTTAATAGAGGTTAGTAGGAGAAAAAGGGTGATTCGTCCTTTTCCTAGAACTTTCAATATATTCGACGCTCGTCAATATTCTCGTCCCAGGAATCACACCGGGGTTTGGCCAAGGACATCGGCTTACGGTAACTTCATCGAATCACAGAGCAGAAAAACCGGTCATTCGTGTCTGCAAGCGCCTCAAATCGCATGATTCAGCTGTGGCGCGATAATAGATTGGGGCCAAAATTGCCCCACGCCTGAGCCCGTCATCCAAGACTCTTCAATACAACACAACCGACTTCTCAACATCTAGCTCTATCAAAATCTCGATGATGCAGCCTTGACAGAATCAACCCAACAATGGAGAAAAAAAAGAAACTTGAACTTGAAACAAGCAAATTCAAATTTCTTTGGTGAAGGGTATACAACAATAAGTTATCATCCTTCTAGGAAAGTGTTATGAGAGCCCTGTGTAAACAACTTCAATCCATTATTTTGAGGGAAAGTGCGGGACTGTAGTACAATTTTATAGGGTGCATAACAGTAGATAGTCATTGGAATAATGATGCAAGCCGCCTCGCCAGATGACACCGCTGACCCATGAGTAGGGAGGGCCCTTTGAGAATCCCCATTTTACAACATCTCATGCCTATTATCGCCCTCCAATGGCTGTTTTAAGGTCCTCTGGGCAATTGTTAGTCGACTGTAAGTGAAAAATTATTGACGCCACTCACTCTCAGAGTTGATGAAGATAGCGATGCAGCACGCCAGGTCCCCCGCTGTTAAGATACCACCAGCAATCTTCGCCTTCGGGTTCCTCATCATGAATGCTGCCCCAGCACCGCATGTCAGAGTTCCACCTATTATCTCGGCGATCTGTGCACCGCCCTCCTCCAGCCAGATCGCGGTGATGGCGTTGCCGAGTCCGTAAAGGATATTAGACTGTGCCGCCATCCTCTCGTTACCTCGCCAGGACATTACCGTGCACAACATTGTAATTACCCAATGCGCTGTACGAGATTTCCCCTGGACAAGTTAGTCTCCCCTCGTGGAGTGGTGAGGGAATCGCAACTTACAGCCATGACCTCTTTGGCGGATTCCGTATACATCGAGTCTCGGATGATCCATTCCACTGTCACCCCGACGAACGCGAGACCACTGAAGAGCCGCTGCCAGGCCTTTAGAGGATCAGCTCCCTCCCGGCCTTGTTGGCCATTGGCTGGCGCGACTTGATGACCTCCAGATAGACCTGAGATTCCTTCCAGCACAACACACATAAGACGAGATCCTGCTGTCAAGGTTCGCATCAACGCAATAGCCTGTTGGTGTTAATAAGGTGATTATACTAGGTGGGACGGAAAACTTACCTTAAGAACACAGTCCGGTGTCGTCTCTTTCCCGGATCCTGTGGCACCTTTGGAATCTTCCTTGACGTTGGTATCTTCCGAAGCAGAAGCAGACGCGTCATTGCTGGCTGCGGCGTTGCTACCTGAGAGTAGACGCAGATTATCATTTGGAATTATCCTGGATTCCATGCTGGAGGTTAGGAAAGTCGGAGTGGTGCTATTCGCTCTTGACGACCGACGCAAGGTACTAACCACCGAGTTTGTCTGAAGCTTGGGTTTCTTAGAGGGCTCCTCAAACACTCTCGAGTCTGTCACTGATTGATGTCGCTTTATACCATTGGATTCTGACTCTTCATACTTTTGAGAGATATTACAGCCTTCTAGAACTTGTCGGAACTCACGAAGAATTCCCATCAGGTTCTTGTGAGAGCCAAATATCTCCAGTACCTGGGCACCGACGTAGGTAATGAAGTTGATAGCCGAGAAAGGGCAGCCTGTCAAGTCTTCCCAGAGGTCGGTCAAACCCGGTATCACCCATTCTTCTTTCAAGAAGTCTTTGAATGCGGTAAACAGCTCCGACGCCGAGTTAAAGACAACACCGGCCGCCTTCTTGAAACCATCATAGATGGTCCAGACGGATGACCGCAAGCACTCCATAATGATTTTTCCAATGGTACCGGGGTCTGCCACACCCGCAGCAAGTCTTTCAAGAATGTTAAGTACGAGTCGTCCAAGCTCATCCAGGACACCGCTCATGGCTTCCATGGCGTTGGAGAGGAAGGCAAAACTCGTTCGGGGAACTTTGATACCCAATTCTTCTGTCGCAGCCTCGAGTATCCAAAGGACCGGGTTAAACTCGAGCAATCTTGAGATAATTGGGTTGTTAAGAATTCTTGTTAGAATTGATTCGCGAGGTTTGGGTTTCTCTTGATGGCCGACTGGTCGGGAGACGATCTCTTCGAGGAACGGATCCAATTTGTCCACTAGTTTAAGCAGGATGGGGATCTGGGCTCGAACAAACTCTGCCGAAAGATCCAGAGACTTATTAATCGCCCATGCCAACTCCTATACATGCGTTAGCGAATTCCTCTATGGTATGGGTAATGTTAGCGGCGTCTCTTGTGAACATACCTTCTGAGTCTCTTCGACTTTAACATAGTGAAAGGACAACCAATCTCGCAAGGCTGAGACATCGATGCCAAGTACCTCGAGGAGGTCGGGAATGCAAGAGAGCACCTGGTTGATGGCCTTTAGTGCAAAACGAATAACTTTGGCACCGATCCGGATGATGAAAAAGATGACCGGACCAGCGATCTTCATAGCCAACCTGACGATGAATTTGACGCCCTTTTTAAGAAATTCCAAAACATCTCCTAGAAAATCTCCTGCTACGTCCATGGCATCTGAGAGCCAACTTTGTTCCTTGGTGGTAGACACACCTCCCGGCGCTTTCTCCCAGCACAGAATGATGTCTTCCGCCTCCACTCTGGGAGCGACCAATGTATTCTGGCCCTGTGATACGCTTGGGATCATCTTGAATATGCTAGCAGCCGAGTTCAAAGACTCGTCTGAAAGGTTCTTCTTACTTGATTCGTTGAAGATAGGTCGTCCGTCCGTCGTGACGGCATTTTTGATATCGCTCCCATTCTGGATGGAACTGAATGTATGTAGAGCCCGACTGCATGATCGAACCAGATGTGTACGGCCCTGTTCCTGTGGAGGCTCCGCAGAAACAATTATGTCAGTAGCATTGATACCATTCTGCAATGGAAGCACGATCTTCAGCTGGCCCAGCTCGTTAGTTGGAACCTTCTGTGGTCGAGCGTCGAGATTATAGGTGGAGCCGTTAATCAGAACCATCGATGGCTCTGCAGTCAGATAAACCTCGAAGCCTGGCGGAACCGAGTCACCGTCACCATCACTTAGAGATACAGTCGAGATGGAAGCCGGCCGCTTGATCGTCTTGGGCCGCTTCCTATCGACGCCCGAGGTGATTGAAAGCAGATTCTCAGACCACATGGATGAAACGGGATTGCGAGATAAATGTCTAATCTCGTGATTATTACTTGATACGTAGATCAGCTCACACGCCCCGGATAAACTGTTGTAATGACATGCCATGTGCATGACTCCGGTCCGGATTGGTACTCCCGACTCGGTCCAGGATACCTCTGTCTTACTTGTCGTACTGCGGCGGCCCTGGAAGAAGAATAACTCATGGTGAGATGAGATGGCAACCACTTGAATATGAGCTGTATCTTGCTCGGGCCCGATTGACTCTGAGCAGACGACCTCTTTGAAACCAATTCCGGCCCCAAGGATCTTTGGTGGATGGCCCAGCCGGGCATGGTCGACGAAGCAAATCCCATTCTCCGTTGCTATGAGAAGATCGGTATATCTAAATACTAAGTCAGCTTATACTGGGAAACCTTGGAAGGGAATGGTGATTCTTACCCTCGGTGGTTCTGGTTCGGGCTCACGCTGATCGGTCTGCCAGCACCGGTCAGGAAAAGTTGCTTAGCTACCCCATCGCCTTGGAACAAGCAACTAATAGCACGCTCGCTGCTCTCTGATTCCACGAGAAGAACTCGGCCAGATCCAAGAGGTGCTCGAAACCTCGCGGAGACACATGCACGTATTACCTCGGCGGATGTGGGCATGGCTACAAGCTTCCACGATGAATCCGCCGAAGAGAATGTGTACGGTGCAGCTTCGGTATCTTTAGTTGCCTCCACCGTAGCAACGAGTTGAAACTGAGGTTCATAAGAGCCGTTTTTGGAGGGGGCGCAAGCGAGGGTGGATACATTGTAATTGGAAATGTTCTTCTCGATCGAGGTCCAGGATATCCCTGCCCAGACGATAGGTAATTAGCACTGACTTCAACCAATGGCCTCGGAAATGCTTACCATTGAAGGGGCTCGATTCGACACTATCCTTGCCTTCAGACAGGATGGAAAGGGGGAAGTGTGTGTGTTGGATGACAGTGGTGGTAGACCTGCTTGCAACAGCAATGAAGATGCGATCTGCGTCACGCCCAACATCAAATGCCTTGACCTCGCAGCCGGAATTAGGAGTAATATCAAAGGATTGCCAACCATTTGACATCCCATTAATATAACCCATCACATATAAGTGCTTTCCCGGCAAAATCAGCATTTCATGTAGTAGTTAGTCTGGGAAGATGATAAACGTACTTGATCTGTACAAATGGAAAAGACTAGAGGTTGACCGATCGAGTCATGGATGAGCTTGATAGAGCCATTGCTGGTGAACATGCTTCCAGGGAAATCATAGTCCATCATCTCGGACACAGATTCGATGACAATCTTGCGATCCCGAGAGTTCTGAAATTCAGGTTCTCCATCGCTTCCTTCCACCAACTCCTTGAAGGGGACATCGGTCCTGGTTCGCAACGTAGGGGTGAGTATACTCGGGCCTGTCATATTGGCATTTAAGTTGATCAAACACACTTATTCGGCGGTTGATTTCAACCAGTGAGCTCGTTACAAGACCGCTCGGGTTATATGTACAAACCGAACCGTGTGAAGGAGACCTTCAAGTTGGTCAGGCTGGAGGCTGCGCGAATTTCCATTGGTCGGGGCATTGCTTGAAAATGCCATGGTTAGAATCAGCAAGTCACTAAGTGACGAGGTGCGTGCGGAACAGGGACCAGAGACGAACGAGGTGACCCCATCCAAGCTAAAGCCCGAACGGAGGGCTGCTGAAGGAGAACCACACGTGGACTGCGGGGCGGGCCGTCCCCAGATGACCAGATTAGGCGACATCGAGAGTGGAGAATGCCCGTGGCGCTGCTGCATGTTTGCCACAAGTTATGGCAGCCGACAGCCAGGGAAACAACTTGAGAGGCTCATTGTTGGCAAAAAACCAGGCTCCTGTTTTTTTTTTTTTTTTTTTTTTTTTTCTTGAATGTAAGAGCGTGGTCCTTCGAGCAACGCACTGCCTTTTGGATACAAAAAATCCGATAGAGAAATATTCAGTTACTAATTCAACCAAGGTTAGGTGATCACAACTGGCAGCCACTAGGTAAATGCTCCTAAGAACTGAGCCAAGCTCCCAAGGAAGGTTGGACTTGCAAAAATCTGGGTTCGTTATGTGGCTGGCTGCATTTTCCAAGGAAGGTTCCCAAGCCACTAACTTTCTCCTGAGGAAGTTTAATTGTGGTTCTTGCAAGTGACCATTTCGCCCCAGCCCAAGCACTGTCGGCTACAATGCCTCATGCTTCGCTTTTGTGGCTGTAAGCTCTTATCTGCCACTCGTTATTCGCTTGCAACACCAAGCTTTCTGCACCTACACGCCCCATTCAACATTCGGCGAAACCCGGTCGGTGTGTATGGTCACAGATCAAGCGTTCTGGACGCGAATCGATACCAAGATTGCTCCGAATGACCAAGGACGCGATTGTGCTCCACAAGTCAGCTCCGCAAGTCCAGAATGCTGCACTTCGTATCCGTTCTTATATCCGCATATCGGAAGGTCTGCTGAATGTGGGAACTATTCGTCTCGTTGTCATCCAATCATACCACTTGGGTGAGAAGGTTGACGCTTGCCTTCTCCAGGTGACGAGTTGTTCTGGAACCTCTAGGATTTGGTCGGTAAGACCTAACAACCCACAGCAGCTCTCGAAGAACTTCTCAGCTCGGCTTGACCATCTCGCGAATGCTAACAAGCTGAATCGTGACAAACGCACCCGCCTTCGAATTTGCGATCACCTGGGCATCTGAAAAGAGTGCTATCTTGCCGACAGACTTACTTGAAGACCATATATTATGGAGCACCCGTTACATAGGATAAGGTGGTTTTATTTTTCGACTGGTACAATAAGACTCCCTCTAACCGATATTCAACCTACTGCTAGTATCTTTTCTCTCGGTCATTATGGGAATAGACGCAGGAACACTTGGAGGGTTTGACCTCGCCCTGGCTATATCCCAAGAAGCCGTCAACGTCCAGCTGGAAAAGCTATATGAGACGAAAGTTGAGGCCCCGGTTCCCGGCGGGCCCAAATATTTGATTGACCACGAGTTCCACTTGCACAAGATTGTCACGACGAAAACTGGAGAGCGCAAGGCTGCTCGAGCGGGACTGGATGCTTTTGTCTACTGCCCGAAGATTGATTTCCAAGGCGATAATCAAGCAACATCGGGCATCGCTCGAGTAACTTACAAGTTCCGAAAAGCTGTTTCCGGAGAGGTCAGCGATGAAGACCTTGAAGCAGGAGTCTCAGAGGACAGTGTCATCCGCTACCAAGTTCCCGATGATGTGGATGATGAGGGAAACACCATCTATAAACCTGCGACAAAAGTTGTCAACGACTGGGAAATGTCATGGGAGGCAGTGGTTACAAAGAAGGAGATGAAAGATGTCCTGAACAGTAGGAAAGCCCCCCGGACTTTCAGATTTCCTAATACTGACCGAATCAGGCATCGTCAAGCCCTCCGAATCAACTAAAAGTCCAGTGGCCGTGGGCACCGAGACCAAGCAGAAGCTGGAAGGCTACAAAGATTCAAGTGTTTTCCGGGTGTCGACCATTTTCTGTGCCTTTTCCAGTGCCCAGATTGCCAGTACCTTTCGCCTCGTTGATCCTAGCGCTTCTCCCGAAGATTTGAAGAATCCCGATAACAAATTGGCCATGGTAGACGAAATCGTCAACCTACTCAACAGTCGTTTCGGCAGTGAGAGTAAGGATCTGGTGGATGGAGTTCCAACACCCCACAATCCGTTTGTCTTGGGCTACACAGTCTCGGAAAAGAACCCCCCTGTGGAGCAGTATAATCCCAAAGCTGCGAGTGGAAAAGGTCAGACTTTCTCATACTTCACTCCGTCTGATTTCCGTTGTACTCTCTCCAAGGCGGATCCGGCATACATGACCAAGGGAACGCTCAACTTCTGTCTCTTGACAAAACGGGACCAGAGGCCACCGGATTTTGTAAATCCTGACCCCGGAAGAGTTTTCAATGAGAACATTGATACTCCAGGAAGGTTTGACCCCAATCTATTCGGAAAGATGAATATCAAAGCTGCACCCGGATCCGCGGATGGGATCCTCGCCATTTCACAAGATATCTTCATGAATCATTGGATCGGCAGTTACGTTGCCCCTCGCTTCTACACTGAGCCTGAAGGGATTTTCAAACGGATTGAGGAAGGTTTGTGGGAGCATTTTGAGAGCGGATACGAACGATCTCCACATGGTTTTGCTCCGCATGACTGGGTCGTTCACAAGAATAACCGGAACATCTCCCGGGACAAGACGTATAAAAGAGAGACCGAAATTAAGACCCGGATGATCGTCACATCAGTGGATGCGGCGAATGCGGATCCTTTGGAGTTGATGAGAGTCGAGCGTAAGATCCCCACAGGCCCCCTCATCTATGATCACAGGCTCATCTTGACATACAGTGAAGACATCCGTGGATGTCAGCTACAAAGACCGCGAAACCAATGCGACAGAGAACGAAAAGAGAAGAATTGATTTCGAAGTATCCCCTCGAGTCTGGCTCAAGATATCCGGCTATCGCAAGCGTGCGAAGGTGCTATTTCGTACGCCTGATATCAATGGTAAGCTTCAAGTTTCAGTCCTGTCGCATCGTACACAATCGCTAAGATACTTGACACGCAGATGACGACGACTGGGAGGAAATCCATGTGACCCAGTCTTGGACCAATCTACGATACCGTTTCTCGATCGGGACCGACAATCTCAACCGGGGCACCTTCACCGTCTTCGATCAATTCACAGACCATCTTGACGGCGACAAGATAAAGTCGTATAATGGCGCTCCCACCAAGGAAGGTGAGCCAGGTACATGGCGAACCCAGACCAAGGGCGGCTGGGCCGCGTTTTGGAACTTCACTGGGATCTGGGATGAAGATCTCAAGGACTTGTCCAGCATGCCCGAGAAAGTTGTCAAAGACTTGGCCGCTACTTCGTCCAATGCCATGAATGATCTTGTCAAGGGGCTTCAATCTTCGATCATCCTACCTGCTGGTGATGTGTTTATGTTCAAGGGAATTGGAACATTCGATGAGGGGCATGTCGCTACAGTTGTCAACTATGACCTCTCGACCGAGAGTGACATCCAACTTCGGGAGGGGAAGACGTTGGCGTTTGAGTCGTGGAAATCGCCTCCCGCGAAGAAGACCTAGTGGCGGGATATTTATGGTCCAAAGTTTTATTCATATTCCGAGAAGGGTGTTTATTAGAAGCAGAAAAATCAATTTCTAGCAGCACATATGCTGTCCGATGTGTTAACTCCAGGGGAGTTGACGGAGACTCCGAGTATTTGAATTGGTATTCAGGTTACAGAATGTATATGAGAAATTTTCTTGCGAGAGCAGGGGCTGATCGTACTAGTCAATCGAACAGAACAAAAGGCTAAATTACCATAAGACCAAACAGGATCCCCGTTATCAAATCTAACCCAGTTACTAGGGTAGTGTATGGGACAGGGGCGATCATGGTAGTAGATCAAATATGGTCAACATAGATTACACTAGTTACTACTATCAAATACTAGTAAGCTTGGGACATAATAGTACCCATCTACCCAGCTAACTGCCAGTGGACACAAGTTGCTATCGAATTGGGATATTTCTACCATGAACTACTATGTCTCATCTTAGCTTCGCCCGAAGGCTACTAGTCACCGACCCTGCGTAGAAGGGTGAGACTTGCGTCGGTGTAACTACGAGCTACGAATAACAACTTGAACGTGTATTTCTATCAACTATTCTGATCCATAATCCAGGACGCTTAGATCAGGATGCATGGCGCTCAACGACCCACAAGGAAAGACACAAACCAAGACAATCAAAAAGTCCTCAAGCCCCTTCTTAAACCATATCCCCCGTAGCGAGCCGAGTTGTCTTTTTGGTTCTGCCTCATCGTCGTATGGCTTTTGGTGGGCGGCCACTCTCAACTCACTGGGAAGCTGATCGACCGCGGGTATAGCCTAGTGCTCGTAGCTGTGATGTTGTACAGCCACGCCAGCCACGGACAATCATAATGATAGCCGTTATAAGCAAGTATGGCGGTATCGGTTCCCATCCATCTTGCAATGCCTTTGGTACCTTGAGGGAGAGAGACTCGAGGACTCGAGACAAACAAAAGAGGGGCGGGGAGTGGGTGGTAGAGGAAGAGTTGGGAAGTTCAAAGACAGAAAATCGAGGGGAATTTGAATCAATCAAATTCAGGTTTCTTTGGGAAAGAGCTTTCACCACCATCAAATACATTGAGGAAGGCGCTATGAGTGGTGGGGAATCGACTGATTTTTATTAGGAAAGTGCGGATCAACCACATAGATCAGTTCCCTGAATTAACCCTATATCCATGGATGTCTCTGAAAAGAAGTCTCATCAACTTGACTCGGATTAGTATGGAAATGCCTCTTTACTCTATACTTCATGATGTGCGTAAATATGGAGCGCAAAACAAGAGATCTTCACACTAGACGATGATGTTGCGGCTGTATTACACAGTCCGGTGTTAATCCCATTCGGATCACCGATCTGGACAATGCTCAGTTGCCTACATATGCCCACGGAAAATGTGATCACAACGAACTTGAATGGACTGTGCCTGTCGGTTGCCCGGGTGGAAATTCATGTGTGCAAGCCCCTGGCACAGAATCCTTTTCGTTCCAGGTAGAATGTCTATGAAGGAAGGTCGCGATCGGCCCCTGCTAGACAGTATGCGTAGATGGAAAACAAGCAGCGGAGTAAATAATCCAACAATCAATCACTACTATTTGGTGCAGAGTTACGGTGAACGTCCTGTTCAGTCAGCGCTTCTGCCCAAAACCTGTCGCCGAATCGGCTTAAAGTGATTACCCTTGTTGACTGGAATGCTGAAACATTTTCGAAGGGCTTTCAAACATCGAACAAACAATTCTTGACGGCCACGCTCAGGCATAGGCTCATACATCAATGTTCGGCAGCCGGCAATGTCGGTCTTAAGAGATCGGCCGAAAGCCATCGGGTTTCCGAAAATCAATGTATACGGTTGCGTCATGGCGTTCTACCACCCGAAAAACGACCCCCCCCGCGGGTACCTAGGCAGCCTTTAAAAAGCACGCACGCTGTCTTGTCAGTAAAAAATAGATCCAGAATTAGGAGCTCTGAAAGAAAGTACAGTGAAGATTGATTTACCCCACAAGGCTTCAATCATGTCCGAGACAATCAAGACCGTCAGCATTCCGAACATTGCGTGGAATACCGCTGCCGATATCCATTTTCCACCCAAGTTTGAAGAGAAGAAGAAGTACCCCGCCGTCGTCTCTGCTCATCCTATCGGCTCCTGCAAGGAGCAGACCTCGGGAAACATCTATGGAAAGGCAATGGCAGAGGCAGGATTTGTGGTTGTCACCTTCGATGCGTCGTTCCAGGGCGCCTCAGGTGGTAATCCCCGATTTATTGAGGATCCGGAGTTCCGCGTTTCTGATTTCCGCTTTGTTGTCGACTACGTCCAGACACTTCCTTATGTCGACGCTGAGCGTATTGGTGTACTTGGAATTTGCGGAGGAGGTGGCTACGCCATCAATGCAGCTATGACCGATTACCGTTTCAAGTGTTGCGTCGGTATCACTCCTGTCAACTTTGGCCGGCTCTCCCGCGAAGCATTTGGTAACTTCGACCCTGTGGATTCATTGGAGAAGATGGCCAAACAAAGAACCGTTGAAGCACAGGGTGGCGAACGTTCTGTTATCAATCTGCTACCTCCATCTGTCGAGGATGCCAAAAAAACAACCAAGGACATCGATGTTATCGAGGCTACCGAATACTACAAAACCAGTCGCGGCCAGGCACCTAATGGCTGCACCAGCGGTCTTTTTTCTTTCAACAGCGCCGCACTCGCATGGGATGCCTTCAATCATGCCGAAGTACTTATGACGAAGCCGCTCATGGCTGTCGTCGGTGACAGACCCGGTGGCTTCGGTGCTTACCGTGATGCCCAGGAGATTTACGGACGAGCTGGCTCCAAGGAGAAGCGCATCGTCGTGTTACCAGGGATTTCGCATTACATGCTTTATGATAACCCGGAAGCAGTCAAGCCCGCATTAGACCAGGTCCTCCCCTTTCTTAAAGAGCACCTTGGTGAGGCTAGATAAATCGGAACCTTTGTAGTTTAAAATGGGATAAAATAAGGAATTATAACTAAACAGTGGTAGCTTATGCCTATCCTAAAATTCAATCAATACAACTTTTCGCATGCGTTGGAATTCTGCACTCAACTAGTAGGCCGCTGAATATTTATCTATTTAAGTGGTCTGGTTCAGAGGATTTCATTGTCAGGCTATCACTGCTGGCAGTTTGTTGCAAAACAAAATACAAACTGGTGCTGTCAGTCCTTCACGCTACGCAAGGCAACATACGCCCCCGGTAATGGGATGACCCGTTCTCCAAACGGTGCGGTGTGGCGAGCAACATCAAAATGCTGTCTTGTAGTAGTAAGTGCCTGCTTTTTTATATTAGCATGCTCACTGGATTCAGATGAATTACTAACATCCTACACACCTCTTATATGCTTCTTTCTTTCAAACTGCGGCGTGTGGCAAATTAAGACAGACTTTTATCTGGACGTGGCTTCTCTTGACGAGTCGACTCATACAGCTTGCTCATGCTGCCATAGAGCGTGAGCGTTTCATTTCCACTATGTACGCTCTGTGAATACTACGCGTGATGTATTTATAATAGCAGTATCCAATAAAAATTTAATTATTGGCTCCAAATGTCGATCTCGACTTCAAACACCTCAATGTGACACAGTGATAACAACCTTTCCAAGGCATTGCCCAGAGTAGAGATATTCGAAAGCCGCAGGTGATTCAGTGAAATCAAAAGCTTTGCCTATTATCGGTTTCAAGGACACATGTTTTTCCTCTAGAAAACGGCAGAGATTCTCTTGGTCAATTTTGGAGCCCACTTGAATCGCCCTAGTAGTAGTCGTTTAGTTCCATTTGTCCAGGCTATTCAAAGACCTGTATATTTTATATTTTTATACTCACTTCAATGTACCGACTTTCAAAAAAAGCTCCCCCAAAGGTTTAACAAAGTTGTCAAGTTGTAGCCCTCCCAGGAACCCAATCCAAGATATCTGGCCACGGGTAGACATGGAGGTGATACTCTGCATACTCTTCTCCCCAACAGTTTCGAGTACGGTGTCGACTCCTTTGCCATGGGTCAACTGAATCACCTTTTCTTCCCAATTTGGATGTTCACAATAATTGATCGTGTCAACAATACCATCTGAAGCGAAAGCTGTAACGTCCTGCAGCTTTTTATCCGAAGATGATGTAATTATTGGACGAATGCCGGCGGCAAGACAGATCAACAATGCGAATAAACTGACGCCTCCAGTTCCTGCGTACATTTTGAGGATTAGCTCGTTCGGGAACTTTATGCCATCGTTGCGAGAGGGATTTGGTCCTACCAAGCATTAGAGCACTCCTTTTGCTGTTGTCGTTTTGATTCATATTCAAGGCATTCCAAGCTGTAGTGCCGGCGCACGTTATACACGAAGCCTAGAAATGGGTTAGATATGGAGCTAACTGTATAGTACTACTATAGACTCGGAGAAATCAATGTGATGCAGTATTGATTACCAAACCAGGGAAACGAAAATAGGAATGATGAATAAAGTGAGTTAACATACCTCAGCCCAAGAAAGATGTTGTGGAATACGAACAAGCACATTCTCATCGAACACCGCATATTCTCGAAGTACCCCATCGACGTTTCCGCCTACTTGAGCAACCTTGTTTTCGGCATCTATGCCATCGATATACCTCAAATCAAAGATTGGCGACACACGATCTCCCAATGATACTTTGCTGACAGCTGATCCTAAAGCAATTACCTCTCCAGCACAGTCAGATGCTGGAATCCCTTGATCTTTGACTGAAACCGGATATTGGCCATGTAGCATGCCAACATCTCTATAGTTCAAAGAAACGGCATGGATACGAATCAGAACCTCGTTTGGTCCAAGCGGTGAAATCTACTCGAAAGATGAAAGTATAGTCCCACTGTTCTCGCCTGGGGCACATCGAAACGCCCTATAGGAGTTCGACACTGTCGTCTGTTCGGAGGCAGGCATCCTTTCAATTCGTGTGTGAAGGATTGAAGATTTGGCAAGATGCTAAATTCGACATATACTACATAAGACCGGCACCTTGGGAAGATTTAAATAATCGTACCCATATCTTTAATAAAGGCCAATTTGTCATGATTGATCATCAACTGCTTCAATTGTAATTGACTATCGGATGGTTCAGAATTTGTTTTTTTTTTTTTTTTCGTGGCCGTCAAGCCGAAATCCGACGGGCTGTCGGTCCACATTGACTTTTCGGCCGACGATGCAGCAAAACGCAAAAGGAATCCGCTCTACCGGGAGCGATAAATAAATTAAACGTTGGAGTACTCGTAATAGGATAGGAATGAGTGTTTCCAAATCTGAAAAACTATCTTGAACCACCTGGGCACCTATGATGCCAAATCAAGGATCTAATGGGAGGTGGGGTAGGGGGTAGTCCGCATTTGATGAGTCGCTCAATATCGCCAGCCAAAAAAAAAATAGAAAAAAAAGAAAAAGCAAAAAGAAATTGTGTCGTAATTAAGCGAATGCTATCTGGAAAGTTGAAATACGTCGCCGACGGCCGTTGCTGCTTTCATACTTGACGTTAGTTCACTGGTGGCGGGGTATTGTTTGTCGTCGGCCGAAAATGAACCACCCGAAATGATTATATCGGCCCAAATGATGACGTCAAGATTCTCGAATGGGAATGGCAGATCTACAGCAACCACGAGTACTTGATTAAGTGAGTAATTATTGTGATTTCTTAATTGAGCTCCATAGAAATTGAATTACTCAACGGAGTAATGCCGGAATGGCAGAATTTTACCATCTGATACCTATTGGTCTGCCAAAAACTGATATCAAGTGACACAACCATAGACGAATGGGAGAACAAATTGAGCCTTACGTGAGGATATAGTATTCCTCCCGGAGTAACCACCCAGGAATAGTTAGGTAGTGTTATGTAAACTTATCCCGTTGTTGAGTAAATAGAATTAATTTTTGCTATTTCTTGGTATTTGACGCAGCCGTTGATCGCCTGAGAAGTATGATTGTCGTTGCTTCCGATTATCGTTGCAGGAAACCCGATCTGAAAGGCCCTGGCTCAATATCATGAACATGGGTATTGAATGACCTCAATTCAAGTTCCATGCCCATGTGGCAAGTTCTTCCCAACTCTCTTCAAGTCACCACATTGCCGCATATTGTTACCGGAAGCTCCATACTTTGATCACAGGAGCCGAAACATTGTACTTCATTCGGCCGATCCGATAACCCCGTCCTTCGACTGTCAGCATATTTTTACCTATCTCCGAATGTATCGATAAATCCAGACGTATTATAATTGATGCAACCTCGGAACATACCTCCTATTTCTGCCTATCAACATATTCCACCAGGTGTCTTTCAAAGGTTATAGTATTGCGTTAAACACCCGTGACAAAGAAATCAAATCTTGGGAGATGCACGGAACAAGTACTGTCTGGCTCGGTATATACATTCCAATCCTTTCATATTGAAGCTCCAATATAGTCTGACAATATAAAAGTCACTGGCTGTTCATCTGGTGTGGGCAGATCATTGGTCAGTACGGTTTACGAAGCTGGCCACCGGGTTGTTGCAACTGCTCGGAACGTGGCCTCGCTCTCCTATATACCTGACGGCTCCAATGTCCTGAAGCTCAAACTTGATGTTACATCAAGAGCCGACATCACCAATGCTCTATCTACAGCCGTAGAGAGATTTGGACGTGTTGATGTGGTCGTCAACAATGCAGGATACGCGGTCATGGGGGACACAGAATCTGTCCCCGAATCGGAAGCTCGGCTGCTGATGGAAACCCTTTTTTGGGGACCAGTATTCATCACTCAAGAGGCTATTCGCATATTCCGCGAGACGAATCCCCCTGACCAAGGTGGTACAATTGTCTAGATCTCCTCCATTGGTGGATTGATCACCTTCCCAGGCAGCGCATTTTACCATGCTAGGTAGGCTACGTCAGATCCCGGTCAACGCAAACCAAATGAGACAATTTGGATACTGATATATGGAACAGTAGATTTGCGCTTGGTGGATTCACTGAATCCTTTGCGAAAGAGATGAATCCGAATTGGAATATTAATTTGATGGTAGTTGCACCAGGAGGCATGCAGACTAGTTTCGGGTCCAATGCCCAATTCACTGCTCGCCATCCTGAATACAATAGACCTGCATCTCCATTGAACCAACTACTGTCGTATATGACCGATGCGGAAGTTCGAATGGCAATTGCCACTCCAGATAGTTGCGCAAGGACCGTGTTTGATGTCGTTGTTGGGCAACATCAACGGCCTTTGCCTCGCCGGCTATTGCTTGGTGCAGAGACAATCCCGTTGATGGAAGCAGATATCAAAAACACGGTAGATGAGATGCAACCTTGGAAGGTGGAGACCCAAAGATGCTGGGCGAAGAGCAGTTACGGGGAAACCATAGGGAAAAGGATGTGAACTTGAAGTCTGCTAGGATTTACTTTGGTCAACAGTAACGCTGTAGAACATTATTATACCATGACTGTCTTCTCAAAATACCAAAAAATTCAATATCTATTAACAATACCGATATTGCCAGGTCTTATGGCAATTTTCCCTGTGTGATAGCCAGAGTAAAGATATTCACATCCAGCAGAAGATTTCTCAAGAAGAAATCAAATACCTTGCCAATGAAGCCTCAACTAAGTCACTCCTCAAGAAATAGCAAAGTTCCCTGATTACGCTTTGAACTGGTCTTTTTTTGGGTTATAGCAGGGATGTTGTCATCAAAAGCCCCAGTAATATGCCCAAACTAATCAAGTCAGCCCTCAATCAAAACCCAAATTTTCCCACAGATTTCCGGAATCCTGAACAGATAAAGAGGGATGAATCAGATTCAACTGATCCAACCAATATGTCTGATTAAAGCTATTTGGAAAAGACTCCAGAATATGGGGCGAAGGACTGAGAGCAAAAGACGTGTTGGGATGAGAAAGCTCGGGCTGAGGAACAGGAAATGGATCGGAGCCCTGGAAGGCTAGATCACTTATGATATTGTTGAGTCCATCACCGGGTGTGCCACATGAGGCTGTTCTCGTTTGAGAACTACTGCTTGGTGATCCACATACAGCCTTGAACTTTTGATAGCAACGTTGGAGGACGTCTAGCCCTGCTTCGGCTGTTGGACTGAAACCTTTCATAATGGAAAGGCTCTCAATCGCTTGCTGGAGGCTGTGTTCGATCTTTTGTTTGACTTCGTGGTCCTGCGGAGGAAACAAGATTGTAATAATTGAGACGAGAAATGAAGCATCAATTGTGTAGAAGGCAAGGCCGAATAGGCGATAGTGATGTCTTTTGGCTTGTGTGAAGGAGCGGTATTGGGAATCAAGCGTTTCGAGTGCCGCCTGCATAGCGGCTTTCCGGCTCTCTGAGTTAGATATAATATGTGGCCGATGTAATGTCATGAGGAATAGGTTCGCCATGACCTGCAGTTCCTGACGGAGCTGGGGGAGATACGGGTACTCCAAGTCCCAAGTAGTGTCTGAATTGTTCGACCGTAAGAAGGCGGGTAGTTCATCCAATAAGAATAATAGGCCCACATGGATCTTTCGGACAACAGAATAGTCTTTAGGGTGAGGACGATCTGCTTTGAGAGCTCGCATCTCATGCATCTTGCATGCAAGTGCGTACCGGAACAGGGGCGCAGAGACAGTTGTAATACCGCGATTGTCTTCGGGGCGTATGACCATTGGTACGGCAGTGGAGGGATTCCTAGGTATATTACAATTCAATGGGGGTTTGACATCGCAGTCATCCATATGTATCGTCCGAGGGCGGCCAAGAATCATAGCCATGAAACTGGTGGAGTCAGACAACAGAAACTAATAGCGTTTCTAAGGGCTTCTTCAACTGACCTATCCCAGACGAATAGGTTGATCCATACCCGCTTCTTATTCTCTTCGTACCAGAATAAACTCAGCGTCTGGTCCATATTGATTTGATCTGACTGATGAACTTCGTGTTGCCGATGCAGTCCAAGTTCCTGGGCTTGTCTTGGAAGTACTATTAATAAGTTGATAACAAATTATAGTATGGTTCAAACCAACCTGATAGCAGAACCAATGACATGCCAAGCTTCAACGCCTCTACCACAGTTTTTCAGCCACGAAGACCTGAGAAACTCCGCTTGTACTGCAGTGAGGGTAAACCCAGGTCTGCCCAACAGCGATAATATCTCGTGACCCAGATCGCTATAGGTCTGTGAAGAGGTTATTTGCGCCTGAGACAACTCAACAAACATATCATGATCAGGTGGCAGAAATTGCAGGGCCAATGCGATAACCTGGAATAGTAGGGAGGGAAAGTATTGCAGTTCTGCTGTAAGTTCTGCAGGTTTCAGATAACGCACAGGCTCTGTTTGCTCTCCAGGCGGCCAGCGTGAAAATAGGTCATCGAAATAGAGCCGCTCGAGGATAAAGTAATGCCAGTTTACCTCCTCAAAGAAGAAATTAACTAATGCTTCAGTCACAGTCCTCGGTGGCAGCTTCGCAATAAGCAATTTGACATCTTTGTTAGATAGAGGAATTTGATGGGTGTCATTGTAAGTGGCTGCGATCTCTTGATAATCGCCATTTCCGAGAATCTCTTTTGAGTCAGCGAGAATCTTGACCCCTTGGACTGGCAGTATCCATATACTATACATACATCTCGCAAGCCCACGAAAGCATTGTTGCCAGAAACCAATGAGTAACCTAGGTCAGCCGAAGCCTGAGGCCTTTCGCACGGGGACTCGTGGACTTGCACTTGTTCGGCTTCGGCTTGATCTGCGGAGGTTGACGACTCCGGCTCTTTTGCTCGTGCAGTCCTAGTAGGGATAAGGGTTAGGCTTGTGGAGATGACGGTGGTATTGAAGGAAGGGGCAGTCCAGAAAATATGGAAACCAGACTAACTTACGCGATTGGACCATCGAAAATGCATTGCGTCGGGATGTTTCTTGATTGGCAATTGCCACAGGGATGTTTACGATCACACTAGTAAATGAATAACTATCAGATGAGGTAGAGGTGTGTAAGGATCTGTAAGGTAGGGGCGGAACCTTTTGCTTCCTGCGATAACATTCCGAGCAAGAAGTCACCACTCGTCTGCGTTTTAATGGTCGGTCATCGACAGAGGAAGGTCTGCCCATTGTTATCTGATATCGATAGCTATGGAATTGAACCCTCATATACATGCACGTCGCTAAAATTGATGGCGGCGTGGATCCAACCTGGAGGCTGGGAGTTGAACGATTACCTAATCCAAACTCGGCTAAACCCGAAACAGTGGACTCTAGTAAATGCGATAATATACACTCATGCAAAGTTATTTTGGTGAACTTGACACCTATTCAATCCTAACTATCAAGAGTTAATTGTATTGCCTTGATAGATATTTGATATATCTGTTTCGAATACTATTTTGCCGGCGTGTCATACATAAGTCCAAGGTTAGTAGAAGAGAAGCAAATTTTGTTCCTGGTCTGCAGATGTATCATTCGGAGATAACGGCCGATGGCCTTGATGACAACATTGTGATCAAATGGTCCTTCGGCCGAAAACTACCTAACCATCCTAAAAGTTCAATTCGAGACCAAAGTAGCCACAATTGTCTTCGGGGTTAGGTGGAAATAGCGAGAAGCCAAAATGATCCACTTCGCCCATTAGTGATCGAAGATGCCTTATGAAACATTGAAGTTAGCGGGTAAAGAGGACCATCCCTGCCATTATCGATCTTGTCGCGCAGAATATCCCCCGCCTGGAACTTATGTCTTGCGTTTCTATTCCATTCTAGGCTTTCAGGCAATCAAAAGTTTCTGCCATGGAGTCCAAATATGCTGCCCTCCACGTGTCTCCAAGGGGACCCGGCGATGCCCGTCCAACTGCTGGGCAAATCATCGAAAATGAAATTCTTGTGGGTGAACTATCTGGCAAGGCTATCTTGATCACCGGCTGCTCGTCAGGCCTAGGAGTTAGCACGGCACACGCACTATACCAAACAGGTGCTACACTCTACCTAACGGCCCGTGATGTTCGAAAAAGCGAAACACTCTTTAGGTGACCTTGGTAAAAGTCCTCGAGTTCATTTTTTGCATCTTGACCTTAACTCCCTTTCCTCCGTTCGCAATGGTGCTAGAGAGTTCAATTCAAAAAGTCAGACTCTGAACATTTTGATTGCAAATGCCGGAGTAATGGCTTGTCCAGAGGGCCAAATAGCCGACGGATTTGAAACGCAGTTTGGGAGCAATTATCTCGCCCACTTTTTATTGTTCGAGCTACTCAAACCTGTATTGTTGAGCTTGTCAGTCCTCAATCTCAATTCTCGTGTTGTTTTTGTGGCTTCCAGTGCCCATCGAGTC
The DNA here is from genome assembly GCA_000347475.1 of Penicillium paxilli ATCC 26601. NCBI lineage: Eukaryota > Fungi > Ascomycota > Eurotiomycetes > Eurotiales > Aspergillaceae > Penicillium > Penicillium paxilli. The sequence goes on from KB644891.1 coordinate 41,018, forward strand.
TCGAGTGTTAACTTCGATAATATTACCCTGGCGGGTGAATATGAACCCTGGAAAGCATATGGCCAAAGCAAAACCGCTCTCGTCTGGGCTGCCAATGAGATCGAAAGACGTTATGGCTCTCATGGGCTACATGCCTTCAGTTTGCATCCTGGTGGAATTCAGACGGAATTACTACCCCATGTGTCGGATGAACAGAAGTTCGCTTGGGCCGAGAATGAGATCTTATCAAATTACTGGAAGAGCCCGGAACAGGGAGCAGCCACGACTGTATGGGCGGCCGTGGCAAGGGATTTAGAAGGCCAAGGAGGGAAATACTCTCATAACTGCCAGAAGGCCCCACGACACCACTAAAGGGGACTACGCCCCAGGGTATGCTCCGTGGGCATACGATGTAGATGGTGCGTCGAAGCTTTGGGACGAGACACTACAAATGCTACAGCTGGAGGACAATTAATGTACAGAAGCTTGTTCCGTGTTGCTTGGAGAATAATGCAATCAAGGTTGGACACAACAGAGAAACTCTTTTCAATACCATACTACCAGAACGCATTCATCAATATGCGAATTTTCTGTGAATATGGGGCTTCGCGTTAGTCTTCAATCGGCCGATTGGAATACAACACACTAAAAACTGGATCTTCGATTATTGGACCAAAAGCTAGAACATATTGATAGTTTCTCCAGGTAGTACTATCAGAATTCCCAGCATTACTCTAGATTGACGAAGGGCCCTTGATCATGATATCCCAAGGTTGTTGACAGTCGAGGCTCACATCCAACGTCGAGTGGAGCCAAGTTTATGTCGAAGTAATTTGCGACCTACTACTATTAGATAATAAAACTAAAATAGTATTGATCTACAGCGAGCATAGGAAAATTGATAGTACTCACCAGAATGATATCAAAGAGCATTTCTTAATCGAACTGCATACTAAACTAATGAAGATCAAAACTTTGAAGAGAGGCAGTCAGAAACCAGTTATTACGCTAATCGATTACCTTCCAATAAGATCATGATAAAGGATTGCAATTCTCAAGGCATAATGAGCCTAACTGACAAGCTGCAGCGATATAATTACACTATGGTCCTATAGTTGCATGCCGTGAGACTTCCAAGGTTCCCCTTAACGTATTCCTTCTTGTTTCAGATTTGTCCACTTCAGAATAAGCTCCTCCAATGCATTGCTGGGTCTATTTTCACAGTCTAGTAAGCATTTGGGAGTCCGTGGGTGAACATGGTGTTCGAAAAAAAACCTGGAATTCGGTGGCTTTATCATTCGGTTTTTTGATATCTTACTCATCTTTCGATGATGCTGCCTCAAACTCCAGAATCGGACAGGCTGGTTGGTCGGTAGGGAGATATTTTAATCCAGTATGATACTCAGGTATCCCTGCACCTATGGCATGTGAATGAGAGTTGGTTCCACTAACAACTTCCCTAGAGCCTGCCCAGGTGAGCTTTGTTTTGCTAGTTTTTAAAACCTGCATGGCCAACTGCTCCATGCGTTTTCCTAGGTGGATGGTAAGCTTCTTCTATGAGCTACTAAAATTTCCACAGAATGGACAGAGACAATCCATGGATGTTCCGCTATCCCACATAAAAATATGTCCAACTTGAAGGGTTCCGTATGATCTTCGATTAGATCCATTCAATTTTCGGTGTTTTCCTAGGTAAATATCAAATTTCATCTGTCCTCTGTTACGAGGTTTTCAAAAAATGGCCGCTTCTAAGCCTAGTCGCCAGGTGAACAGAGTATGATTCTCACATCGGCTCACGCCATTCTCACCTGGGCACCCTGTCTATTGCGCACTCGCCCTAATCACCAAAGTCGCGCGATCCTAAAGCGGCGTTATTACTTGTTATGGGCTATATGAGCCTCTTTCCAGCAAATTCTAGTACATACGACCATAGGGTGTGGAGAACAGGGCTTCCCGTCCGCTCAGCCGTACTTAAGCCACACGCCGGCAGGTTAGTAGTATGGTGGGTGACCACATGCGAATCCCTGCTGTTGTATGTTTTTGTCTTGTTTTTGCATCCCTTTTTCGACGCGCTGTTTTTTTTTTTTTTTCACACTCAAGGCGAGTCTTTTTAATCATTGGCTGACTTTTCAGATATCTGGTTGCTGGCACTACCCTCTAGAGCGGCGCATCGACTTCAGAGAGGTTTTCGGTATTGTAGAGGTCAAGCACACAATTTGGGACTGTAAGAGCTGGCCGGAGCTTATGTGGCAGGAAACAGGAGAAATGTCGGTTTAGATAATAGACGACGCTCGAAAGGGCAGGGCATGTATACCCAGAATTCATCTCCTGGTGGCCTAGGATAGGCATGAGATTTTTCTCGTCAACGCGATCTTCAATGACCAGTACGTCCGGTATATGGTCGGGCAAATAAGCCCAGAATTTGCGTCTTCTATTACACCCCCGGCTGGCCCAACCATTACCATCCCTGGAGAGGCAGGAATATGGGCCCTGGAACTCACAATTCCCCAGTCACATGAAGAACTTGTCGGGCATCATGACAGCTTTTGGCGGCAGGTCACAAGAAGATGTTAAGTTGGGATCCATTGAAATTCGAGGTGCCACTACCCCAAGCATGGAGTTACATTCTTCTCTTTTCGACGAGTTTCGTGGTTTCACTGGCGGCATTTCTGCTATTTCGTTGATCGTAGTTGTTGTTCCCTTTTGCATCCCCATCTTCATGTGTTTGGCATGAGCAATCTTTCTTTTGCTAGCCCCGATTAATACTTACCCTTTTCTCTGCTATGCCTGACAGCGAGAGCATCGTCGCTTTGCGTCGGCATCCTGTCGTAAGTGACTCAGGCATCGAGCCTGCCCATCCTTCACTCGCCCACTCCCATGCTTGTTCTTGTTGTCGTAATTATGAATCAATAAGTTCACTCTTAACCTATCAAAACTTCAATCGGTGCTAAATCTGCTGGTTAAGGAGATGTTGAAGCCATTTATGCGGATAGAATCACCGTCGGACAGATTGACAAGTTTCCCCGAAGTACTGTTCTCCGCACCCTATGGTCTATGGTCGTACGTACCGAATAGCCCTAGAGAGACGAAAATAATTGAATTTGGTAGAAAGTGGAGATTTAAAATTCACATCCAGAGCAGTTTGCTTTTTCAATGGGGCAGGGCGTAGGACTACCTATGTAAGATTCATAAAGTATAGTAGTACTGTAAAGACGTCATCTAAGACCCTTTCAGCCAAGTCCTTCTAAGATTTTTCTTCCTGATGACAAAAGTATATGATACTACCACTGCCCAAACGTGTTTGATATACCTGCTCGATCAGCGAGGTGAAATACGTAAATATTACCGGATGAGCCCTAATATAGTCAGGCTCATCGGAGGTTCCGCGTCCGTTCTGGGTTGCGGCTCTGGTCCCAAATAGTAACACGCCCCGCCTTCTTTTTGTTGATACTTTGACCATCTTCCCTCACTCATAACTTTCTCTCTCTCTCTCTCTCTCTCTCTCTCCCCCACCCCCCTCCTCCCTTATTGAAAACGAAGCAACTCATCAACAATTTTCTTTTGTTTCTATTTTTCTTCAACATGGCCCAGTCTCGCTTTGGAGTACGAGATAAGCCCCGTTACCAAAATCTCAATTCAATCGCGCATTTTCCAGAAGTGGCATGGGATGCCAAAGCCAACACCTTTCGTTAGCATAGAAGATTTCACACCGTGAGGAAGTACGGTTTGCATGGCGATAATCGACTGCATTACGGCCATATTCCATTTGTTCACAAGTACGACCGGGTTCACTTTCTTGGGCTTTTCATCGACGAATACAACCTCCGAATCAACATGCAGGAACAAGACAGAATCGAAATCAGGTTGAACAGTCTATTAGCACCACTAGAATCCGATGATGCTGAAGATTTTGATCATCCCGACGATGAGAAATGGGTATGTGATGTTTACGAGGCCGGAACTGATTGCAGTGACCTATCACCATTGCTCCACCATTCGTCGGGTCTCTCGTGCAAATACCACCAGGTGGAACCAAGCACCACTCAAATCCCGACAATCCAGAAGACCCTCCAACCCCGAGTCGCCAAATCCCGCGAAAAGGGTGACAAGATCTTGCGGTACAAACTTGATGATACCAAACAGCAACACATCCTGCTGTCGCAAAAGCTATACGAGATCGAGTCCATGCTTCCGGATCAAGTGAAACGGAACTATGAGTCTATTCGAAAAGATCCAAAATGGTACATGGGTCAAGAGTTGGCGAATGATTGTGGCAATCGAGGTGGATGTTGCGGTCGTGACTGCGGTTGTTGTACATTGCGTGCCAAAATTTCCTATACAAAGGGTGTTGGTCATTGCACGGTTGAATGCTTTTGTTGTGTTAAATCTCGAGGTCGCAGGCCATCCCTGGAGGAGAAAAGGGATATACTTAGCAGGATGACGATGAACCTCAAATGTGACATTGCAACGCATTTTGTGAGAATGGTGAATGCTTATTTCTCTAAGCACTGAGTAGTAGTTCAATGAACACCACCCACGTTTTTAGAAGCCCTGGAGGCCACTCTAAATTTTCAAAGACATTCATTGGCACTAAACTCCAAACAGAAGTACCCAGGATTCATTTGTATTTCACTCTCACTTTAGTCGGCTGCCATAGTAGGTACTAGCCATGGATGCTGATCTTTCCAGCCCTGAGTACTATTTCTTGTCCATCGGCGCCCGATTATGATAGTATATTTGAATGCCCAGGTGATTATCTGCGATATTGATCTGTAGAAGAACCTTCAAGTTGTATCAGTGCTGGCAGTACCCGTTGTGCATCGGACTCTATGCCCGTACAGGCCTGGAGATTATTAAAGAATCGACCGAGTCACGGCGAGGCATCGATACTAGCAGCAGGCAGGTAAATACTACGAATAGGTGAAAAAGAGCGAAATCAACTTTTGATTATGTTGAAATTCACGAATGCGACTGGTCTTTCTTATTTGTTTCTGTAAATGCAAGTGTATTGAATTTGGGCAATATCGTGCATATCAAGATAATATTTGAGATTGATCACTGGTATGAATTTTCTGTGATCTCACATTTCCTTCCAAGGTTGCTTGCGCCTTGAAGAACCAAACCCAGTGGCGCAATCAAATACGAGCTGGTCCCGCGTGACTTCAAGTTTGAGTTTGGATCATCTTTGGTTCACAATTGGGGGTGGACCCCCTATTTAAAAGGTTAAAAGGACCACTACATCTACATCATTGAACACAAGATCATTCTAAATCCATTTGCCAGACAGGTTTTCTTCTCTTCCTGACAAACTTGAATGAAAGCGGCAGTCAACGGCCCTCATATTTCGAGTGAAACACTTCGTAAATCCACATTCTAACCTTGGAAGGTTACAAAAGCATCAAAATCGCTAATGGCATCCGACACTCAAGCACCGGAATTCCCGGTCGCCTCTCCTTTTAGCGAAGGGTCTTACAAACTCGTGTCAAAGAGTAAATTTAGCGCTTTCCAAATCTTGAGTTCTGGTCCTACTGCCGACTCGATATTCTATGTTCATATCAACGAGTCATTCAAGAATAAGTTCGATGTCCTACTCCATAAAGGAGACTCAAAGAGCGGGGAAACTCTCGGTGTTGCGAAAAGACACACAACTGGCTACACGGTTGGACTGGGCGACCCAGCTGGAGAAATAGAAGGCCAGGAGATGATTTGGGAGAAATTGGAACGACCCGAGAAGCATAACCTTAAGGTATGGTGTTTTGGGTTTGGAACAGGGGAACAGAGGAAAACGTATACGTTTCGGAAAACGAACGGCCGAAGTGGGAGGCTGAAGAGTATGGAGCTGCGTATTGGAGGAGCTGATCAGGAGGATGGAGATTTATTAGCGAAGTGGGTAGGAAGTAGTCGTTGGAATATGAAAAAGGGAAGCTTGTTTGTTTCGAATGCGGTGAATACTATATGGGGAGATCCAGGTGAACAGCAGGAAAGACATTCTGATTTGGAGATTATGATTTGTCTGGCTACATTCGCGATTATCGAAAATCAAGTGAGGATGTGATGACCCCAGATAGTATGTGACTGGAGAATCTTGTCTGCGCGACAGAGCTCGGGTGTTGTTCCCGAGCTCTGCATGGAACATCTGAATATGAATTTTGCACATAAGCCTACAATTGCTACTAGTTTCTTGTGATACAGGGTGGAAAACTCGTTTCCGAAATCCCACTTTCGTCGAGGTTCTTTGAGCTGAAGATTGTTCTATATACCTACTAGGTACTCACCACGGTGCCACCGTCCGAACACTCCCTGGTGGGCAGACCCTCTGGGAGTCGGCCCCCGAGGTTGTGCTCGGGGTAATGTCATGTCGCCGATCTGCTACCAACGGTTGTTCGGTCCGAGAACGTATACTTCAAGTTCTTGAAAGAATGAACTCATTGCTTGTCGATTTACTGCTAACCCAAAATTTTCAATAAAATAATTCTTCTCGGCTACATGCCATTTTCTCTTCTTGGCATGAAACAACAACGGCGATCGATCAAAATTGAGGAAAATGTATCAATCCGCAACAACAACATTAATTCAAAACCCACAGCTTCGCCTGCTAAACGCTCTTAAAAGCAATGCGAAGCCAATTATGACATTTCTAGGCTTGCCGTCTTTTCGAACGGCCCAAATAGTAGCCCAGACCGGAGTTGATGTTGGTAAAATCCGGTTTCCACACTTGATATTCTTTTCTAACACCGCCAGGGTATCATAATTGATTGCGAGCACGGCCATATCAGCGATGATGGCATGCATGCCTCAACTGCTGCCATCGCTGCTCTAGGCGTTTCTCCTCTAGTTCGCCTTAGAATGACTCACCCGGACCTTATCAAAAGAGCTTTGGATGCTGGTGCCCAGTGAGTTGTTCAAATTTCTGTAATTATTCTAGGACTAATGAAATTACTAGTGGAATCGTCGTTCCTCAAGTCAATACCGCCGAAGAAGCAAAAACCGTTGTCTCTTACTCGAAATTTCCTCCTCAGGGTCTTCGTGGACAGGGATCCGCGTTTCCTGGCATTGCCCACGGAATCGACATTCCAACATACCTGAAAACTGCAAATGAAACGCTGATCACTTGTTTACAAATTGAATCCAAAGCTGGCGTTGATAATGTCGATGATATCTGTGCTGTTCCTGGTGTTGGTTCGTTTCCCAATATTTCGCATACAACATTGCTTCTACAAATCCCCCAGAGTTGATATGCTGATTGAGTCTAGATATGATTTTCATCGGTCCGAATGACCTAGCCCTCTCGGTCCTTGGATACGTTCCTGCTAAAGGGGATGAGCCGCAATTTGTCGGCGCGATAGAAAAGATTGTCGCGGCTGCTAGAAGGCACGGCAAATGGGTTGGACGCTTGTCGAATGATGGAGGTTCTAGCAAGGAGCAATTGAAGATTTTCGATACCGTAGCGATGAGTTATGATATTCGTGCAATGCAAAATTGGTATACATCTGAGTTGCGAGTTGCACGCTCATGATGATGGAAAAGCATCCGAGTCCCTACTTCATAATGTAGAGGTTCATACTATTGATCAAATACACACGAAACATTTTGCTCGAAGATTTTTGCTTTCGAACTTGAAGGGTTACGAAGTCCACAGCATCCCCAAAATCCGGGGTTAAACGTTTATTTCTGGGGTTGATAGTATTCTGGTGTTTAGCTTTTTTCGGTCATTTGCAAGCCCCGGCTAACATGATGGCCTCATTCTTTCCAATACCATTCCGCTATGTTGTATGTTTTAGTATTTATTTAAATGTTCATTCAAATCATTTATTTATTTTTTCAATTAATTTTAACTAATTCCAGGCAACTTAATGGTAGTCGTGTAACTCGATTTTTTTCGTCTTCTTTGGTTTGCTAGGTAAAACAAACATTCCCTATCATCCCTTGCGTTGGAGCAAATGATACCCCAGCTTTTCTCTTGCTTCGGCAATCGAAGAACCACTGGCAATGGCCCCACGGATAGCCTCTTCGGTCTTTTCAATTTTTTTCGCAACTTCGGCTACCTCGCGAGCTCGATTTCGGGGAACAATAACCACACCATTGGCATCAGCAACGACGATGTCCCGAGGCTCCACGCGTACCTTTCCAATACCGATGGCTTCGTTGACGCCCCCAACTTGTACACGGTCTTTACCAGTGCGCATCCATCGCCCAGCAAAGAATACCGGATACTCGTCATCAATTGCACGATTGACATCTCGGCAAACGCCGTCAATGACAGTTCCCGCAAGACCACGGATACCTGCATATTGAGTCATGATATCACCCCAAACGGTGCAGTCCGTTCGACCGCCATTATCGATCACAACAACATCGCCCACGGCAACATCATCAATGAAATCCCCAACACTGCCTGGAGGATCACTGGCTGGAACATAGCGAACGGTGAAGGCGGGTCCCACCATGGTCTTTTTGTAGTTGGTCAGGGGCATGATGTTGAATGCCTGTCCACTTATTCCGAGCTTATCAAGTGCGTCGGAGACTCCGGGGGTATCGGAGCCAGCAAATAGAGCACACAACTCCTGATCCTCCGCACTCGGCCCCCTGGGACTCTTGTTCGATGAAGCCGGGGCTTGCTCGGTCGGCAAAGATGACTTAGGTGGGTGAATGGCTTCGAACTTCGTATCATGCATGACCTCGGATACTGGTGTGCCATTTCGAACATCCTGAACCATGAGGGCCTGACGACGATCGATACGCTCGCCAAGATCCAAGACCTCTTCAATGCAATCCGCTGGAACGAATACTGTTCCACATCGATCGGCGATAACATAATCGTCTTCATTGACCGTGACACCCCGTACCTGAATGGGCGAGCCAGAGTCAAGTTGCACAAGTCGGTTTCGCGCACTAATCATCGTCACGCCCCGGCCATAAATAGGATACTCGACATCGCGACTACCGTCGATATCCCGACTCATTCCATCGATGATTGTGCCCCGGATGCCCTTGACTTTTGATGCATTGGCAATGATGTCTCCCCAGCATGAGATTCCTTCCGTACCGCCAGAGATGACTAGAATTCGATCGTTTGTGGTGACCGCATCAATTACCGGGGTAAGCAGATGGGTAGTGGGAGCGGTTCCCTGCTTCTTGATGCCAACTTGTACTGTACTGGCGCGTCCGACGATCTTTGGGCAATCCCATAGTGGGTGAATGCCATATGTAGCTCCTTTTAGTTGAAGGAAATCCAAGGCATCGGAGACTGTATTGGTGTCGAGTGCGGCAAGTCGGTCTAAAATGCCTGCTTCTTTCATGATGCCGAGGATATGATGGTTGGTGATAACCGAATTGTAAAACATCAATTATATTGACTTTATTATACTAGCAGTTATAAGTTTCCGCTCGCGTGTAAGGGTGGCGTTGGGCGAACACGAGTTAGCCCGGGGAAGAGTAGTTTTGCCGATTCAGCAAAGAATACCATTCACACGTCACCTGAATGAGTTGTGACTCATTTGAAGAGCTCCAAAAGAGAAGAAAACCGTAGTCTCAAGCGGTAGCATGAAAGTTTGCCGATGCTGACAATTGATTCTGCAAGAAATCACCAAGGTTCCATAATGTAAGTGCCATTCTTGGTCATAAAACATGCCGGGGATTTACTTCGTAGCTCATGGCTGAGATCATGTCAGCGAATTATTTTTGAGACCTCGAATTTCTCTCAGTGAAGTGTGCACTAGGTATAAAAAGCCATGAGCGGCTTTCTGTTTTCATCCTTGAACTCATTTAAGTCCTCTCAGCCAAGCGCGTGTCGCTTCGTCAACATTTTTCTAAAGCATTACTCAAACTATTCATCACGAAATTCAAATATCGCAATGACAAAGGAGTTCCTTGACCTCCCAGTTGCTCCTGCGGACACTGCCTTCGGCCTCATGGCTGACTTTGACGCAGATCCGTCTCCAAGCAAAGTGTCATTGATTGCGGGGACATACCGTGACGAGAATGGAAAACCTTGGGTCTTGCCCAGCGTCAAGAAGGTTCGTTCAATGATCAATACCCAAAGGCGTGATTTGTAGCGATAGCTAACGAATAGAACACCAGGCAAAGGAAAGTCTTAGCGATACCACGCACGAATATCTGGGAATAGCAGGCTCACCAACCTTTCTCAATCTGGCCAAGGATCTCATTTTCGGTTCCATTGAGCAAGATAATTCACTCAGTATAGCCTCTGTCCAAACCGTCTCAGGCACTGGTGCAAATCATCTCGCAGCCACATTTTTGGCCCGCAATCTCCGCCCAGCCCGAGTCTTTATCCCTGCACCAACATGGGTCAATCATAAGTCCATTTGGGAAATGGCCAGAGTACCGATCGCAGAGTATCCATACTATTCTGCTGAAACGCATAAAGTGGACATAGACGGCATGCTTGGTGCTCTGGAATATGCTGAGCCCAATGATGTTGTGATCCTGCAAGCCTGCGCGCACAATCCGACCGGCGTCGACCTTTCGAAATCTGAGTGGATAAAGGTTGCTGAGCTGATTCAACGCAGGAAGTTATTTGTTGTTTTTGACAGTGCGTATCAAGGATTTGCGACTGGAGATGTGAATGGAGACGCATGGGCCGTTCGCCATTTCGCTGCGAACATCAAGGATGAGACACATCCAGGTCTTATGGTGGCGCAATCCTTTTCGAAGAATTTTGGCCTCTATGGCGAGCGCGTGGGTGCTCTGCATCTAGTTGTGCCTAAGGGTATCTCGACGCAAGGTGCCTGTGGTGAACTCATGGCGATCGCGCGGGCGGAATACTCCAATCCACCACGATTCGGCGCAAGTATAGTGGAGGCTGTACTTGGTGATCTTACTTTGAGAAGTCAGTGGGAGATGGACCTGAACACGATGAGTGCACGAATTCAGAAGATGAGACACAAACTTAGGCAGAAGTTGGAAAAAGAGACGCAGAAGGATTGGTCGAATGTCGAGAACCAGATTGGAATGTTCAGCTATACTGGATTAACCAAGGACCAAGTTTCTCGACTCCGACACGAATTTCATATCTATCTGTTGCCATCGGGCCGCCTTAGCGTGTGTGGTTTGAATGAGGATAATGTTGATTATGTGGCGGGCGCGATTGGCGAGACCATGAGAACCTAGCCGGGGCTAACTACAAGTTTTACATAGTATTGACGTGCAAATCCTTTCTCATTATGGTTGATATTGACAACCCAACGCTTAATCAATAATGCTTTTTTTTACTGTACTCCTGTGCCTTCCTGCAGGGTAATTTGGATTCTGCCATGAGGGCTGGAATGATCACCATTTGAAGCAAAGAATGATGTGAGAGATATAGCGGAAGAAGAATCTATACAGACCCAACAGGATGCTTTCATAAAACACTAAGTGGGTTATGATCCGCCCCCTGCAGCGAAAGGACAGCATACGGAGTATCATGGAGAGAAAATTTCCATCTACCTTAGCTTTGAGCGGACATTATGCAGTCGTATTCCAACGCACTGATCCTTCAGAAATCAGCCTGTGTGTGCGGGGCTGCAACTCGTTTAGACCACCTTGTTGGTAGTGTAATAGGTATTTGGCCCCTACTGAGCAACAGATTTGTGATTTTCCCAGCTGTTGTCAGTCTGGATACACGTTTTTCGTGCCGTACATTGGTATTGCATCATCTAGGGCGGAAACTAGAAACGAAGGTTCAATTGGAAATCTCATGGAAGCAAAAGACCACACCCAATTCGGGCCGTTTGTGTTGAATGCAGGGTCGGTGGCAACGCAAGCTCGGAAAAAAGGTGTTGTCGCATCGTTGACTTTTTGCTTATATCCAATCAAATAGTTACATCCATGGCACACTGTTACAGGGGTTGGATTTCGTGATCGCCTATCACGTAGCCTCGCATGATTAGTGCTCTAGCGTAACCTTCCAAAACACAATGTACGGAGTAAAGACCCTCCAGCTGGGTTTATAATCAGCGCTCACACGATGGAGCATCGAGTACTACAATGTCGATTCCTTTCGATATACTGGACGTTTTATAAACTTCTGTACTTTCTAGACTGTAATTGAAATTGTGGTTCAAACAAAGTGCTTCTGGTATCCCCTGGCAGCTCGTGTTTCTTCCTCGATTTACTTTCCCACCTCTTCGAAGTGTTCCAAGGTCACTACCCTCGTCAAGCCAGGCTTATATTACTCTTGGCTTTAGCTTTGGAGCTTCTTGTTTCCCAAGTCGCGCCTTTTTTGCATCATGACACAGACCATAATTGACAATGTCGCCGCCAATGGTGTTTCATACTATACACCGGCTCAAAATCCTCCGGCTGGAACACAGATCGAGGGCTCAGTCAAACTCTTTACTCCAATTACTATCCGGGGCTTGACACTTCCAAATCGCCTATTCCTCGCTCCTCTCTGTCAATATTCCGCCAAAGATGGCTATGTCACCGACTGGCATCTGGCGCATTTGGGTGGAATTTTGCAGCGAGGTCCTGGCATCGCTATCATGGAATCGACTGGCGTACAGAAAATCGGTCGCATCACGCCTCAAGACCTTGGACTGTATGAGGATGGTCAAATTGAACCTTTGAAAAGGATTACCGAATTCGCCCACAGCCAGAGCCAGACTATTGCCATCCAGCTTGCCCATGCAGGTCGAAAGGCGAGTGCAGTAGCTCCTTGGTTGAGCATCAATGCTATGGCGGTCGAAGAAGTTGGAGGTTGGCCTGACCAGCTGGTTGCTCCGTCTGCTATTACTTTTGAGGACGGAGTCAACAATGTCCCCAAGGCTTTAAATTTAGACGATATCGACGTTTTGAAGAAGGACTGGGTCGCGGCTGCAAAGAGAGCTGTCAAGGCCAACTTCGATGCTATTGAAATCCACGCTGCTCATGGCTATCTGCTGCATCAATTCCTGAGTCCAGTCAGCAACAAAAGGACTGATCAATATGGAGGCAGTTTTGAAAACAGGGTCAGGCTCCTGCTCGAAATTTCAGCGGATATTAGAGCCAATATTCCGGAGACAATGCCTCTTTTCATTCGAATCAGTGCGACCGATTGGTTCGAATTCGATGAAGAGTTGAAAAAAGAGTTTCCTGAAAGCTGGACCGTTGAGCAGTCTGTTCGCCTGGCTCCGCTTCTAGCTGATCAGGGTGTCGACTTGGTCGACGTCAGCTCAGGTGGCATTTCAGCTAAATCCGCCATCGCCATTAAGCCTGGTCCGGCTTATCAAGTGCATTTGTCCCAGGAAATTAAAGAGGCCGTTGGAGATAAGCTGTTGATCACGGCTGTTGGAGGAATCAAAACTGGTGCTCTTGCCGAAGAGGTTGTAAAATCCGGCATTGATGCAGTACAGGCTGGACGCTGGTTTCAGCAAAACCCCGGCCTCGCTCGAGCTTTCGCAAATGAGCTTGGTGTTAATGTGAAAATGGCCACGCAAATTGATTGGAGCTTTGAAGGTCGCGGAAAATCCGCCAACAAGAGCTCGTGATTAAATACTAGATTGTCAAATAGATTTTTCTACTTCGGTTTACTGCTGATCCTTTTGCCTTATCACTTTACATACAGTTACTCTAAGTTAGATTATGAGTAACTTACTAATGATGACATTCATGGAGCCAGTCCAGGACGCTATTGAGTCGAAACCGATGCTGTGAAAATTCCAATCGTCACCATTGTCGTTCCACATAATAGGACATGGCGTAGATATCCGCCATCGGTCGAGCGACCAATAAAATCGCCCATGAAAAGACTGGGGAGCACCTGGATAGATTGACTAGTATGTGACGGGCGCGATTGGAGAGACCCTGAGACCCTAGCAACCTAGTATCAGTTGGGGAACCTGAAGTCCAGTGAACTTGTGATTGGAAATATCTCAAGGCTCGCAATAGTTTGAGATGGAACTATCTGGAGAGATGAGCTCCGGATGATACTAGATTCTGTTCCCGATATGTCCTTAGAAAAAGGAAGTGAGAGTTGGCTGACTTCACCCAATGGCCGGCTGACCCGAAGGCCTTAGGTGTCTCAGTCAGCTATCAGTTTCTTCTATCGGGGACTGACAGACTTTCGTCTCCTATATCGAATCGCTCTTGTTTCATTAAGCCTATATCCCACGAGTAGCCTTTTTGATCTGGCGCAGGGTACTCGGGTGACTCGTGCACAATCATTAGAATGAATCCCTTCTCTCCGGTTTCAGGCTACATGGGAACCACTGCGCATCTTTAGATCGAGGGATTTCAGTAAATCAGTGCTTCTTTCAACCACCATATATCTAGATTTTCATGTTCATGATCACCAGAATTCAGCAAATTGGCCTCGTTCAGATCTCAGAGACATACAAAAATTTCTATCTGAGTTCAGCTCGTTGTACACCGCTGCCAATGAGTGCTTCAAAGCTCTCTTGACTCGGCCTAGTGACATTTCACCGATGCCAAGTCAACCTCGTTTTCAAACTCATACGTATTACTGCACTCTTTTTCCGGACCCCCCGCTTTATCAACCGGATATTGATGCAAGCGTCCGCTAATTGCCCTGTGCCAATCCCTGCTGGAACCCGAGACCTTCGCGTCAAATTGACACCCAAAGGGTGTATTTGACCCGATCTCAAAGGATTGCCTCATCCTTCGCTATGGCCCTTAAACCCCACTTCACTAAGGTCGGTAAATCCTAGACTTTCGAAAAGCTCACTCGTAATAAATTAGCGCAGTGGGTACATCACAGATCACCGACTTTTGGCCAAGAAGTTTCAATATGATATAGTATTCGGAAGAGTTTAGTGACACTTCTCCCTCTACCTCATGTTATTTCCGGAAACTTGTGACTGGCCCGGGTCACGGGGGCTCAAGGGCTCACCGGCCAACTAGGGCTTACAAATTTGGGGATAGACAATAAGATTGATAGGCTCAAAACATCCAATTACTATAAGATTACGATGCTGGAGCGTGCCACGTATCTAATAGTATCAAATAGTATAACGAAACCCTTATCCTCGACGTCGGTACGATCCGAATCCACAGAAATTCCCACACCACCATAGCTAGTTTGCTCCACGCTATATTCAGATTGCCCTTGTGAAGCCTTGGAATCTCGAGACCCGTTCTTTCTCTTGACGATGAAAACGTAGGCCACAAATACCAGGATCAAGCAGGCCATTGCAGCAATACTCAAGATACAGCCCTTTGTATAACGAGGTGCATCATCACTTGTCCAGGCCTGTGGACTAACGATGCATCCAACACAGTAGGCAACAAAGAAAGTTGTAGATACGATACTCTTCTTCGTGTTTCCTTTCACGTTACTAGCGATGATGCTAGCCGCACTGCTGAGCAAAGCTGAGCTGCATGTACCGAGCCAAGTCGCAACCACGATTCCCCACCTGGCATTTTCAACGGGGAGTGTCATAAGTAATATCGCCCCCAAAAGTGGCACAAAACAAAGCCCGATAGCTGTATAGACTCGAGTTCCGGGGAATATCCGAGGAACAATGGCACTGAGCCAAACGGTGGCAAAGTTGAATGCCCCGGCTGGAGTCCCAACGAGCATTGTCTTGTATCTAGAGTACCCGAATCCGTGTATAACGCTCGAGCTGAACTGTGCAAGTTGAAATGAATCTATTAGCTCACAAAAAACAAGTTCGGAAAAAAAAAACATACCTTCTGTATCGGGGTGGTGAGAGTAATGCAAAGTGCCATTAGGCAGTAAAGCCACATCATCGGAGACAAAAATGCCTCTTTGACCTGATGTTTGTTGAATTCTGCACGATCACGGGTCGCCCGGTCAATAGCCATGCGTTGAGTTGCCACCTCGCGCTCATGAGGGCTGAGAAACCAGGCCGTTTTCGTATCCCGGGGCATGACCGCGATGAACAAGAGACCCGAGGCACAGGTCAAGCCGCCACAGATCAAGAAAAGTGTCCGCCATGGCGCCAGAGGAACATTTGCATGGCCAATTCCGTACATCATCAGAGCCCCGATGATCTGTGATATCCCATTCATCGACACCCATGAAGCTACCCGAATCGGATGCTCTTCACGTCTGTACCAAATACTGGTTATGATATGAAAGCAGGTGAAACAGTACCTGCATGAAGTATAAGTACTAAAGTCGGAGCTAACTGGGAGTAGTTGGGATTTTTACCTTCCGTGAATCCCAAGAAAAAACGTGCAGCTGCTAGGCCAGCAAAGTTTTGAGCAGCTGCTAGACACATATTGACACCACCCCAAAGCACAATAGTGACTCCCACATAAAGTGTTATAGGAAGTCTGGAGAGTAAAATTGCAGCCGGATATTCAGAGCAGAGCTGGCCAAGATAGAAAAGAGATACAGCCCAAGAATATTCCGTGCCAGAAAGATTAAGATCTTCCCGAAGTCCGAAGATGGCTGCTTGATTGATAGCCTGCTTGTCAAGATCTGAAAACATCATGAGAAAATTGCTATCCACGGGAATAGGTCAGCTGAAACGTACACTGGAAGAAATAGACTAATGCTAGTAGTGGCAGAAGTACACAGTCAAGTTTCCATACTACTTTTCTTTCGTCTGCGGGATCAATAGTGTAGGATTGAATGTCGTTAGCGGTTGTATACTCGTGCATTTCTGACCCATATTTGCCATCACCGGCTTCATCTAGGCTAACTTTCGAACCATCACGAGTCATGTTCTAGGCTTTGAACTTTTGTTACCGTTCGAAGGACACGGAAATGGAGATTATAAAGAGAAAGACTGCTGAGTACGAACAAGAAAAGTGTGCTCTCTATATTGGAGACTAGAAAAGGGGCTTAAATACCTATCGTTCTACCGTCTCCCCGCATCTGAGATACAATGTAGAATGGAACTCTCCTTTACCCCATGGGGGTTTACCTTGGAGCTGTGGGTCGTTATTCCTCCGCATTTTCAACAATTAGCCGAGGGATCCAATTGAAACGGTCCAGATAGCAAAAACCTGAAATGCAGCTAGCTTTGAGGCGCAGTTCTTATATCGGCGAAAGTTAGGATCCCGATTTCACGGATCTTTTTGGAAAAAGAACTACTCTGCTGTCAGTCCGGGCTTCCCCGGATTTCGATATGCGGGGAAACAGTCACAGTTATCTGGTGATCTGATATACCGCATTTAAATAGTACTGATCTCTTCATGGAGTCTCTTTGTGTATTTCAGATCATGCACTGGATCTGCTGGAATCTGCCCAGGTGGTTACCTCGACTCGAGTAATGTCTATGCTGAGATCTTACCCTCGTGGTGGGCTTCGACCTACCCGGTTGGGGTTGCTGAGAAAGAACCCTTGCCCTTACCATTTCTTCAGCTCGCAGTATGGAAGGAGAAACAAAGAGACCAAGTATAATATTTCCGGAATCCCTAATATGTCTAAAAGACCCTCGATTCTACCTGTCCTGTTTATCTCGACATTCGCCGCCATTTTCGGTTACGGCGTAGCAAAAATTGCTACGGAAACTGGCCCCAGGCCCGTTCTAGATGACGCCCGACTACCGAAAGTCAAATATGCAAATCTGGGCAACATGAAAAAGGTATCTTTCACTCAAGAAACAAGTACTTTTGCGCATATCTCATTATATTCTAGGGAATAGCAGAAATCCAGGAACTTCTAGGGGACGAGGACTTTATTTCAACCGACTCTGATGACCTGTTATTGCACGGCTACTCGGATTGGTCCTCGGTCAATATCGATACTTTACCTGAGGCCGTTGCGTATCCGAAGAACACAGAACAAGTTAGCGTCATTGCTCGTGTCTGCCATAAATGGCATATCCCGATTGTGCCATTCAGTGGAGGAAGTAGTGTGGAGGGTCATATATCGGCACCTTTTGGGGGAATTAGTATTGACTTCGCCTTTATGGATAAAGTGGTCCAGTTTAATCGGGATGATATGGATGTTGTTGTGCAACCTGGACTATGCTGGACCGACTTGAACCAGAAGCTTGCTGATATGAAAAGTGGCCTTTTCTTTCCAATCGATCCTGGTGAGTTCCTGAATCTTCAATGATACTGTCAACCGAGAGGAAATTACTAACGTGATGTTTTGCAGCCCCGAGTGCAAAGGAGGGAGGAATGATCGGCACTAACTGCTCGGGGACCAATGCCGTTCGATATGGGACGATGAGAGACTGGGTCGTTAACCTCACAGTTGTTCTGGCGGATGATTCCATCATCAAAACACGAAGACGCCCTAGAAAATGCTCAGCTGGCTATAATTTGAATGGTTTAATGGTTGGGTCCGAAGGAACCATTGGGATTGTGACCGAGGCAACACTAAAGCTTGCAGTCCGCCCTCAGCATTACTCGGTCGCGGTAGTGCCATTTGATAATCTAAAAAGTGCTGTCACTGCCGCTGCAGATGTCATTCGAGGTGGTGTGCCTGTTGCAGCTTTAGAACTGATGGATGAAGCTCAGATGAGAATTGTTAACCAAGGAGGAGCAACTCGACCACGAGTTTGGCGAGAATTGCCCACTCTTTTCGTAAAGTTTTCTGGAACCAAGGTGTCTGTTCATGATAATATTGATACAGTGCAGAATATTATGAAGTCTCATAATCCTGGAGAGTTCGAATTTGCAATAGACCAGAGAGAACAGGAACTTTTGTGGTCAGCCCGCAAGGAGTCTTTGTACTCATTACTGGCAATGAGGAAAGATGGGGAAACGATGTGTACGCTGATCCTCGACCAGAAGATAAGCAATTTGAAACTGCTGCTAATGAAAAGTTCAAGGGAATACCGATGTTGCCGTTCCACTCAGCCGTCTAGCAGACACCGTCCAAGCTAGCAAAGAAGAAGCCGAGAGATTCCGTCTCAACGCTTGTATAAAAGGCCATATAGGCGATAGCAACTTCCATCAGAACATCACGTACAATCCTTCTTGCCAACAAGAAGCCGAGAATGTCAAGATTGCTGTGAAGAATATGGTTTCCCGGGCATTGGATATGGATGGAACCTGCACGGGTGAGCACGGAGTTGGGCTTGGAAAGAAGAGTGCTCTTGTTTCTGAGGTTGGCGGTGATACAATTATGGTGATGGTAAGTACAATATGCATTTTGATACTATAATCTACTTATATCTGACAAAACTTACCTCTGCTAGCGCCTATTGAAAGGTACACTGGATCCCGGTTGGATTCTGTAAGTATTTTCCGTTGCCTTTCTTGGTTTTTTTTTTTCTTTTTTTTCCCTTTTTTTTGCTTGCAAAAGTATTTGATGCCTCACTCGATGAGTATTACTAAAATTATGATTTATTAGGAACCCAGGAAAGGTCTTCGATCGTTAGAAGGATGACAAGTTATTTGGAATTGTACATGATGTGAAAACTGCACATGTGTTGATCCCACATTTCTTATACATGCCAGGAAGGGAATTTTACTGTCAGCAACCTCCGAGTGAAGTCGTATAAAGAATCTAACGAAATAATCCGCCGGGATCAACAGCGTCATTCAAATTGGCTTAGAAGAGCTAGAAAGAGAGGAAAGCCATTAATACGTCAATAGGAGTTTAATTTAAAATTTGTGTCGCTTGAACTCATCATGTACTGACATTGGCTAGTGCTATGTAAACTAGAAGTAAAGAAACGACAAATCATTCAAGAAAGCGGAAAATGTCGGTGTCGGGGTGCTGCTCATCATTTGTTGATGTTGGTAATTGAGAGCTGGCCACAACGCCAGTCCCCCCTGGTGGCACTAGACCTAGCGATGACTCCGAGTTAAACAAACCCGGGTTGACAAGTTGCCACGCCCATTCGCTAGATGGAGATAGTGAAAACGATTCTGGCAGTGCGAATTCGGCTATATGTTTCGCAAGTCAATTTATCAGTAAAGAATAGTATCTACTACCAAATCTAATGGGTCCTTACCGTCAAAGTCAAATGCGCCTATCAGTCTTGTTAAAGTATCTCTGCAGCGCATGATAGTCTCACTGCCCTTATTCAAACCGCTCAGTATCTCAATGGCCATTTCGAGTAGGCCACGGAGCTCGGGTACAGATATTGTGGCAAGTTGCCCTGAATATGCTGG
Source organism: Penicillium paxilli ATCC 26601 (assembly GCA_000347475.1). NCBI lineage: Eukaryota > Fungi > Ascomycota > Eurotiomycetes > Eurotiales > Aspergillaceae > Penicillium > Penicillium paxilli. The sequence continues at coordinate 60,983 of KB644891.1, forward strand.
AAGTCTCTTTATTTGAAGGATACCCAGGACTGCGAGGGAGGAGTTGAAAGCTATAGTAAGAGGTTAGCAGCGGCAAGCAACTTTTGACAAGAGCCAACTGCCTATACATACTGTAGTAGCAAGAAAACCACCAAGCCCCAAGCAAATTTTGATTATTCTTCGAGCTGGTCAAAATACTTTTGCTGATTTGCAGAATATCGCCGCAAGTACGAAGCAGATCGGCCAGCAAAACAACGCCTGAATCTCGCAGCCATTCCGAATGGTGTCTTTTCGACGGCAACATACATGGTAGATCCAAGAATTGACTCAGAACGGGTCGTAAGATGAGTATTTTGGTACCAAGGAAGCGGAGGGAAAGTAAAACGCGAAGCCTCATGGGTCCGACAGTTAAAGGGACATCATCCAGTGTGTCATGGGAGGTTATTATTTCTAGACCTGAAGCAAGATTATCCTGCCACTGGGCCAATTCCCATCGGAGCTTGGAAATTTGGTTGAGCGTTTCACTCATAGGGAGACGGTTGCGAAGCCCAAGGTTTTGGTCATAGAGTCGTTCCAGGGCGTCACCCATGATGTGCGTAAGAGATCTATTGAAATTAGACATGGTCGGATGATTCTCTGGCAGGTAAATGCTTACATTGTAGCATCGAAAAAAGCTAGACTGGATACCGTAGTACTGCTCGGCGCATTGCTGAATGCTAAATAGGGACTGGCCTCGAAGCGCACATGGGATAAAGGGATCAAAGGAGGCCGACCGTAACTGACGCTCAAAAATCTAAATCATAATGAGCTGTTTGGTTGCTTGTATGTGCAAAACTAATGGCACTCACCTATCATTCAAAACGCACAGATACCATGATCTCCTACGCACTTCTCGATCGACTTGCGACATCCTCTTCAGATCCATGACATGAAGACCGAGCTGATATGCGCCTTTCACGGCAAGACCATGTAGTGTCCAAGCAAGTGATGAAGATGTAGTTCCTTCAAGGTAAGACTCCATCAAAAGGAGTAATTGCACTAAGCATGTCAGTAAGTGTTGAAAGTGTTGAGCTCAAAGACTTAGGTAGCCCCATACCCATTTCTAATGAAAGCCGACCTAGTAGATCTGATTTTACCAATTCCATGGCCTGCTCAAAGTAAATACTAGCCCTTTTAGCCCTCGCAGTAGTGGGTGAAGTGGCCGTCATGACGTTCGTAGTGATGGCGAAAATGACATTCAGAGTCCCTAGCCAGGCTCTACTTAAGCTCCGAGCCCCATTAGTCTCCATCTTCCTGTGCGTATCTCGGAATGAGCTTTCATGGATACAGGGTATCATCAAATTGACAGTTGTGAAAAATAGATGCAGCAAGGAATCGGATTCAGCTTTGGAGGGAAGTGCAAAGGGATCAATGCGAGTGTGTCTCTGGGCTTCAGGTAGACCACCGATGCCTGCTGGCCTTCTCAAAAACGCATCGAAACGTTCAGTAGGTATCGATTGACCAATGTCAGTGGGGATATTGATGTTTGAGTTTGACAACTTTTGATTGTCGGTCGGATTGACCGGATGCCCGATGGCATGAATGATAAAGCGCAAGAAGGCCACGTTGGATGAAGCGCCTTTCGAATTGTTAAAACCAAGTGCTTGGAAGTGGCATATCATCAAATCAGTGGACTGCAATGAATTGTTGAACCATACCAAAATATTCTTCTTCGTCAGCACCATCTTTGAGTGCGACTGATCCCATTCCATCTACCTCGTCCTCTTGACCAAATGGACTTTTCATCTCTTGGATATTAGTATGAGGGTGCTGCTGATCCTCCGTCGATATGGGGCCATTCAAGTTGGGTGGCTTGTCGCGCCCAGAAAGCCTGAGCATATCCTCAATTGAGCGCAACCGCTTATCGAGGGGGCTCTCTTCATTTCTAGGTATTCATATGAGTATATATAGCATCGCCGAACATTCCTGATCAACTTACTGCTCGTGGCCGCTAGGGTTGGTGACCGTCACTGGCTGGCTGTGCGGTTGCTCATACTGACACACCGTATCCATCTCATCGCATGTTGAACATGGCCGCGCGCCATCACACTGCAGTGTTTGAAAATTAACTCATCAGTGCCTGGAAATATGAAGAGCGATTATATCATACACGAGATTTGCGAACTCGACAGGACCGACATGCCACCGAGACTCTCTTTCGCTTCCGACCTTGCGGTTTGGACGGTCGGATGTGATCGGAATCGTCGACGGACGGTGTTGAGATGGGAGGTCGTTGGTCTGCCATGCGATAAGGCAATAGTGAACGAATCTCTCGTTCAGAGAAAGCCGAGATCTTGCACTTTCGGGAGTTGTGAAGTTGGATGGCCGGGGACCGCTTTAGATTGGCTGGCTAATCACCGAGTTCCGAATCTGGGGAATGTCGAGTTGCAGAAGTGGGGAAACTCTTATTTTCTCTGCTCATGTCGATTGTGCCTGGTACTAGAATGCAGGCATTACGACGAGCTCTTAGTGTCATGAAGAGATTTTCCTCGTATTTTGCAAATACCGGTACGATATTGTACAGTGGTTCTTCTCAAGTGTTAACACTTCGCAGCATTTGAGTGTGCAGGGTCATCCTGCGACCCCCTTCTGCGTCCTATTCGAGGGGCCCAAACTCGGTGGTCCACGGGGGGTCCACGGGAGCTTGCCTGCGGCCCAGAGACCCCAAATCTAGTGGCAAACATAGAAATATTTGGCGTCGTTCAATTTTGGAAGGAAAATATTCTGAACATCTCTCCCTTTTTTAAAAATTTCAAAATTCTCTTCCGGCCTATTAAAATAATTTCCCTAGTCCTCTCGTGTCAAAATAGATGATAAATTGCACACGCAGAACCCATTTGCAAACCAGAAGAAGCCGCCCCACTTCCGGGGGTATCGGGGGTATGAACTACACGCTGCATCCCCGGTATTCCGGACAGAAAAAAAAATAGACATCAAAACGTTGGTTAAAGCCCGCTATTAGATCAGGGCTTTCTTATCCGAGAATCCAATAAAAGAGTTACCAACTGTACAAGAAGACATTTTCCACCGAAGGAAATCTGAGAATTCCTCCTGCAACCAAAAATGGCTGTTCTCTCTACAAGGCCAGCCAAACACTTTCCCGCCCGTCCGCAATTCTCGGGGTTCATGAAGCCATGCGGAGTGGAAGGAGAGATTTTGAATTTAGAACTGTATGGTGAAATTCCAGAAGATATTGACGGGACTTTCTACCGGGTGATGCCCGATTCCCAATTCCCTCCTTTCATCGAAAACGACCCAGTAAGCCGACGCCTTGATTCTTTCATAACTTCACAGATGGCTGATGTGAGAGCAGTGGTTCAACGGCGATGGGAATATCAGCGCGTTTAGAATCAAGGACGGCTCCATCTCCTTCAAGCAAAGATTTGTTCGAACGGAGAAATTCGTCCGGGAACGCGAGGCTCAAAGAGCACTACTTGGTACGTCTTCATCCATTCATACCTAGGTAAGTTGGCATGAATACTAGAGTTAACCCCAGTATCCCTGCAGGTAAATACCGCAACAAGTTCACTGATGCTGTCGAATTCAAGATTCGCACCACGGCCAACACAAATGTCGTTCACTTCAACGGCAAATTGTTGGCCCTCAAGGAAGATGCACCCCCATATGCCTTGGATCCTCATACCCTTGAGACAACCGGAAGCTACGATTTTGATGGACAGTTGCCCAGTCTGACTTTTACTGCACATCCGAAATTCGACCCGCGTACAGGGGAAATGATCTGCTTTGGATACGAAGCAAAAGGTGATGGAACACCCGACATCTGCTATTATCGCATTGGAGCCGACGGCAAGTTTTTGGAGACTGTATGGCTCATTGCACCTGTTGTTGCCATGATACACGACTTTGCCGTTACGGAGAACTGGGTGAGTGGTTACTTGTGAATTTCAAGAAGATCCATTCTAACATTGCCTCTATTTTCTGCTCTAGGTTCTATTTCCGATCATTCCTCAGCTCTGCGATATCGAAAGAATGAAACAGGGGGGCGAACACTGGCAATGGAGTCCCGAAACTCCATTCTACATTGGTGTGCTTCCACGACGTGGGGCAAAGCCGTCTGATCTCAAGGTACCGGCCCTTTGAAACATTGTATTTTCTGCACTGCGCGATGTGACAATTTGCTAACTTTACTAGTGGTTCCGCTATAAAAACTCATTTCCGGGTCATGTCGCTAACGCCTACGAGGACGAGTCGGGAAGGATCCTACTCGATCTTGGACTGAGCGAGAAGAATGTCTTCTTCTGGTGGCCAGATGCACAGGGAAATGCTCCCGAGCCGAGCAGCATTCATTCCCAGCTGATGCGATTCAAAATCGATCCCAATTCCAAAAACCTTGACTTGGATTCCGAGAGCACAACAGTTCTCCAGGCTGATAACTCGGAGTTCTATCGTATTGATGATCGCTTCGCCACTCAGCCATACAAGCATTGTTTCTTCGACCTCATGAATCCAGCCCTAGGAACCGATTTCTCTGCTATCATGCCTCAGCTGGGTGGTGGACATCCGCTCTATAACGCCCTAGGACATGTTAATGTTGAAACTCAAGTGACTGAGGTTTATTTCCCCGGAAATACTCATATGGTTCAAGAACCCATCTTCATCCCGAGACGAGGATCTAGCGCTGAGGGCGATGGGTATGTCATGGCTTTGGTGAATAACTACGCTTCCATGTCTAGTGAGTTGCATCTACTGGATACACGGGATTTTACGAAATCGCAGGCTATTGTGATGCTGCCGCTTCGGCTGAGGCAGGGGCTTCATGGCAATTGGGTTGAGGGTGAGGATTTGGGGTCTGAGGCCGAGAGAGGCTAGGATGTTATTGGACTAGTACTATGAAAAGCATTCAAGCGCATGACCTGATGCATTCTTTTTGATCCTACATAGACCTGTGCAATGGGCGGCCCATGGGCCGAAATTTGGCTACCCGCCCAAATACCTATTTGGCCCCTAATTTTGCTAAGAAATTATGTTAATTTTATAATATTACTAGCGGTTTTTTTTTCTATGTTCTAAAAATACTACTTAACTAAGGTAAAATACTAAAAATACTTAATTTTGGCTTATTTATTTAAGATCTGTTCACTACCAGCAAAACACCAGCCTGAGGAGACACGTGCCTTCAGAACCCAGAACGCGACGTAGGGCATGCTGTCAACTAACCCTATTGTCCACTGTCATTTATTCTTCAGACGTGAGAGCAGTAGTACTCATCGTGCAGCCTGAGACCTCTCAGTGTCAGCATTTACAAGGCTTAACACTATCGTAAGTTACTAGGAAACTCAGAGTTCTCCGGTCTCAATCTACTACTAGTATTCCGCATTCTCACCTACCAAGGTGCTCGTAGAACTACTATAAAAGAGTGGTAGGGCTGTGTATTATTACTACTAGTACCTACATACGCTGGCGTATTATTGTATAAACGATCTCAAACAAGCTCTAGTACCCAGGTAGATGAAAATTTATCAAGATCCTATAGTCACTTATTTCATGGCATAGAGGAGCCTCTTATAAAAAATACCGTGAGGTACTATTGATCCTGGCGTTGTATACTAGCACTAGTAAAGACTCGGATATTTATTTATACTTGAATAATATAAGAGATTAGGTACTAGAAAGTCTTCTGGAACATCCAAGGTTGATACCTCCGAGGTCCAACTTGAGTCTGCAAAAATCTGAACTTTGAAGTCCTTTCAAGGGTTGTATTAGTATCTCCTGCATGCAGCATGCTATTTGAAGGATAGCCAGCAGAATTCCAACATAAAAGTAATAGAAGAAAAAAAATTATTCTAGCCTATGGTACTTCTGCTTCTCCCTATTCGCAAGCCGAACAGCAGCCACTGTACGTTCAGTTCAAAAGTTTGCGCTGTTGTTTTGGTCTCCGGAGATTTTGCTAGTGGCCATAACCTTGACCAGATAGGTTTAAATACGAGTTTCTTGAGAACCCCCCATAATGTAGATGGCTCGTCATATCGAATGTACCATAGATATGGGCTATCCTTTGTGTAAGGAAACCCCAATTTGTATTCTTTGTGACCAAAGTACCAGCGATTGGAAATTGTTAGTTTTTTCCATGACCTGGAGGCTTTTTCTTCGAAACAGCGGCGGGCATCTTTGAAATCTCGTAGGTTTTCAATTCTCTCAGGCCGAGAAGCTGTGGGATCATGACGACCCTTTATGGTATCATAAGAGCCAAAAGAGTGAATTAGCCATAATGGATCCTCGTGATCTAGGCCAGTTCCTAGATTAAACCATCTCGTAATGACTAAGGCAATCGGGTATTCTGGGTCAACCCTTTCTTTGCATTCGACCATTTCGACCTGCCATTGCGCCGTACATCTTGGACATCTATCGGCCAATACTCGCCTTCTGCCTTCTGCTATTTCGTCAATACCTTCTCGGAAGCTTAAAACCGAATTGTGCTGACAGAACTCATAGTATCTAAGAGGATTGATACAATATTCAATTTTCGAATCTTCCCACGTTTTATATAGCAAGATATCCTGTGTCCGAATATAAAGACCGGGTTGCTCAGGGCAAATCAGGGCCTCTCTTGAGAATAGCGTAGGGACGAACTGCCACTGGCGTTGCGATAAGTCAGATGGTCGAGTACCATTGGTACAAGTACTAGTAGTAGAACTAGTAGGTTGGATAGGGCAAGCGTAGGTGCGAACTTGTGTATATGATAGGGATTCAGTGCTGATACCAAAGTTCGCACCATAGTGGAACCTCCTCATTGCAAGCTTGACCTGGAGATGAGAGAGGCGGCTTTCTGAGTGAGAGTAACTATTGTGAGTTCTAAAAGTCATTGGTGAAAAACCATATAATTCAGACCAAGGTTCATGACCCTTGTAGTCACATAGAAGTGTTGAGGTTTTCCTGTGGGCTAAACCGCCTAGCCCATAACTGCTATCATATCCGCCAGCGTCATACCAATGAAGCTTGTTACAAATATAACAAGCGAAATATTTTGGCAGGTCTCTCTCTATTCGCATTAATAATAAAAACTTTTCCCGCCCTGCGAGCGCAGGTAATCTGTTATAGTATGCCCTGTATAGCTCGTAATGTCGGCGATTGCAGAGCGAGAAGCAATTTAGATCGACTGGTTCTGGTAGAAGAAAATCACAGATAACCAGTAGAAGTTCTGGAGGGAGCACAGACAGCATAGCTTTCATAGTCACGGTGTTCAGGGATCAGTTTCTCTCGCAGTCGACCATATGTATCACGACTACTAGTAATATAGTACTAGTAGCGGGATCGCACGTGGGTTCGCTGTGAACTCGAGATTGAACTTGAAGCCTTGTCAACGGTACCTAGGTAGTTAAGCGCTCAAGGTAAGAGGTGATGCGAAATCTGGATATTTGATCAAATCTTCGAAAGCAAAAACCAGTGATGGGGGGGGGGTGAAAATCTGAAATCAAAAGTGGGATATAATGAGGGAGCAGCATGAAATCTTGGTAGTTACGAAAATAGCAGGCCGACAGCTACTAGTACAAAAACGGCAGAATTAATCCCCCACTGGACCCTTAGCTTGAGACTTCGCGTCATAAATAAATAAATATTTAACATGATTTACGTATGCATAGTAGCCTGTAATTACGAGGCATTGATAAGATTTCCTTTCGCTCTGCGCGGGATCACGGGATCACGTGACTAGGATGCAATGGGTCGTTCAACCGATGTTCAATGCGTTTAGCTCTCTATGAGGCAGGTGAAGAAGAATCTCACTAGGAAGGGATTCTGCCAATACAATTCTAAGATCACACATAAAGTTGTCAGCTTGCGAATCATCGAGTCGTTACTAGTACTCAGAGGCGAGATAAAAACTGCGTGGCACACAGACGCAAGATAATGTCACTGCATAGGCGTTGGATGTCCGAATAAAGAAAATAAAAGACATCAACTTACCTTGGCCGCACGAGGCCGACGAAAATCCCCGAAATCATGGCCGCGAGGAATAGGCGGAGACGCTTCCCGGTTCCGGTGTGTACTCTTCAGAGCTATGCCTCGAAGTCAGCATGCCTGAAAAAGGAATATAGAGCACATTGAGAACTTACCCCGTAAATCAGAACAGTGGCCACGAGGGCTCACAGAAACCACTTGATCATGTTTAATTTTTCCCCTATACCTCGAGATTAGCATGTTTAGATAACACGAGATATATAATCTTGGCAGGAATTGATTAAAACTCACGAAAAAAGACGTAGAAGCTTAGAAAACTCTGTCTCTGGCAAATGCTTAGAGGGCCAAAGAATAGAAAAATCTTTTCCAAAAAAAAAAAGAAAAAGTATCTTGAGCCAGAAAGGATCAACTAAAAATTTGGGAGAGACAGTCCTGGAGAGAAAGGAAAGCAATGTTTTCCAACAAGGAAGAAAGAGAGACCTCACCCCCGGCGCGCCGCAGTCCAGGCACCCGCGGTCCACGGGGGTTCACGATGGCTCAAGTTTTCTTATTGTTCAATATTAATTTTTCACTTCCAGTCATTTTCTATCTCCTCCCCCGGTATTCCCGGAGCCTATGCCGGCCCCTCTCTCGCCCATGCTGGACCTGATCGCGTATGAGCTTCCCCGGTACCCCCGCCCGTTGGCACTCTGTCCAATCAACCAGTTCTCAACGCATGTTCAAAGAGCTGACCATGATTCCCCAGGAAATCATTATGCATAGAACAAGTCCCCGAGAAGCCTCTTTTCAGAAGTTCCGAGATTATCATTCCACGCATTTCAAACAATGGCATCTCCCCAAATCGAACACAAAGTTCTCAGCGGGTTTTTTGACGACGTTGCGCTGGTGATTGGCGAAGATAACGTTTCCCGAAATCCTCAGCATGGCGCACTTGAGCATACTCAAGGACGGACTTCCTACGGCGATTCATTTTCAAACGCAGAAACTCATGCCCCGAAGGGTGCCGTCCGACCCAGCAGTGTCCGCGAGGTCCAGGAAGTCGTGCGAATTGCGAATAAATACAAGGTCCCGTTATGGACAGTTTCACGGGGAAAAAACTTGGGGTATGCTCTCGATACCCACCTTCGTTGCCATTCTACCTTCATATAATTAACGTCTACAGATATGGTGGTTCAAGCTCTGCCGTCAAAGGATGCATTGTGCTCGATCTTCACCGCATGAACAAAATCGTCGAGTTGAACGAAGAGTACGGATATGCCATAGTCGAGCCGGGTGTATCTTTCTTCGACCTTTACGAGGAAATTCAACGACGCGGGCTGAATCTTTGGCCATCGGTTCCAGCCATTGGATGGGGGTCCGTTCTGGGAAATACCATGGATAGGGGATTTGGATATACGCCAAATGGAGAGCATTCGCAGTCGCAGTGTGGCATGGAGCTCGTTTTGCCAAATGGAGAGCTCCTTCGGACTGGCATGGGTGCGATGAACGACAACGAAGCTTTCGCATTATACAAGGGGTAAGTGTTGATCTCCTCGGCATGACTGTACTTGACTGCCTCAAGAGTTTTATTCACCATCAAGCAGAGGCTTCGGCCCGACCCTCGATGGTCTTTTCTACCAATCGAATCTCGGTGAGGCTCAGATCAATTCCCATCAAGCTGACTACAACCACTAACAACTGTAGGGATTGTTACCAAGATTGGCATGCACATCACCCCGGCCCCCGAAGCGTACGCTACGCTTGAAGTCAGCGTCCCCAAGGAAGCAGATCTCATTCCTCTAGTCGGGACTTTGTCCGACCTGATGCGCCGCTCTATCATCTTAAACTCCCCCTCCATCGCCAACATTTTCCGCATCGCAATCACATCCAAGATCCCGTCAGTCCACGCCAAATTGGCTGAATACATGAAACCCAATTCATGCGTACCTTACGACCTACTGGAGGAAATCCGCGCAGAGCAAAATTGGGGCTTCTGGAAAGCCTATTTCTCTCTTTACGGCGCAGTCGAAATGCTCCCAGCCCTTCTCAAGACTGTCCAACGTGCATTCTCGACTATCCCAGGCGTGAAGATTGAATGGCGCGAGTTTCTCGGGTTTCCAGGCCGTACCATTACAACCGCGGAAATTAAAGAAGAGGAGATTCCGCATAGTGGTATTCCAACTCTTGCTCCTCTAGCTCTTCTCGACAGTAGATCTGAGAAAGGGGGTGCGCATATCGACTTTTCACCCATTATTCCTCCTTCTGGGCGGGAGCTGTATGAGTGGTACCTGACAGCGAAGCAGCGCACTATTGATGCGAAATTCGACTTCTTCGCTGATTTCCACGTCTATCCGCGATATGTGGTAGGTATAGAATTGGTGATTTATACACTCAGTGAAGAGGCGCGCGTGCTTGAGTTGTGTAAGAATTTGTTGCATGATGGTGCAGAGCAGGGGTATATGGAGTATCGCACCCATGTGCGATACATGGATCAGATTGCTGGCAAGTTGGACTTCAATGACTTTGCCTTTAATAAATTCACCGGACGCCTGAAGAATCTCTTGGATCCGAATGGAATACTTTCGCCGGGGAAGTCTGGAATTTGGAATTTCAGAGATGCACTCCCAAATCCTAGCTCCAAGATTTGACTGTATTGCCTTGTTTAATAGCAGCGACATCGCGAAAAGGCAGTCGAACCTCCAGTCTCAAGAAAGCATGGCTCATATTGATTGTCATAAGGGCTTTTCTGTAATATGGAAGTGCTCAGCCATATGCAATTTTCTTAGCACATTCTCAAGCTTATTGTTATGTAGTATGTACCTTCGGTATCTGATATTGCAATATTTCCGGGAGTTATTTGCTTTGATACTGAGCCACGAAGAGCCATGATACCATGCATAGTGTATTGTACAATTGGGTAGATTGACAAAAATCTTTGTCTGAAGCGAAACTTGAAAGTAATTGGTAGAAAGGTTTCATGGGCGCATGCGCATCGCCTCGAAATTCTGTCCGGCACCCGCTCCGAGCAACTCACTCCTCAAAATGACCAGCAACATGGTGCGCCACAGCAGCCTCATCTCCTTCAAAGTTGTCGCAAACAGGACACCTCACAGATGCTGCTATTGAAGTAGCACCAGTTCCCTCTGATTCACCCTCATCCCCTGCCTGTGACTTTTTCCCTTGTGGACCTTTCTTTTTTCCCTTGGCTGGACGTATGTACATATCCAAGCCAAGAGGCTCCGAAGAAGGCTCCTCGGGCCCATCAAGACGCATATCTCGCGCTGCAAATCTGTTTCGTCCTCCACTGGCACTCCCACCTCCTTCTGTTCGTAATTGCAAGCCCTCGTCTTCTTGCACACCTTCGGCTTCATTCGTCGTCGACTCACCGCCGGCATTTGCGAGACTCTGTACTCTTCCGACGCGCCCATCGGTGAGCCGCACTTTGACGCCTCGTGGATGATCACCACGTGTGAGCAGTTCGCTGACAATGCCTGATACTGTGTGCCCCGTGGGCTGATCTGCTTTGAGAATGATGTTGACGGGTGTGCCGGGGTTGATGGATCTTGAAGGCGGCACGCGGGGGTGTGAGGGGCGCGATCCGCCGCGTCCCCCACCGCGTCCGCCACGTCTTTGACGGTTCATTTCCCGCTGTTCACGGTTTTGAGCGATTTTGATTAGGAAATAGAGTGGTTTTCAATGCAAATTTCCACTGATGTTGTGGCCCGGGGGACTGGTGCGACTCGGAGAACTTGAAGATTTTTCGAACGTGTGGAGTGAGAATTGCGGGGTTAGTAGTATACAATCCCCCGGATACCTAGTCACACTTTCAGGAAACGTGATTCGATTGTGTGAGGTTGAAGTCTCATCGAATAATCAAACATGCATTAAAGAGTGAAGTGTAGATAGTAAAGCCAAGATGCTCAAACCAACCGTTCAAGCATTAACGTTAGAAGTGACCAATGAGGTCTCCGATAATCATGTGATGGCTGGATGATGTCAGCAATGACATGGCGGAGAAAATAGAAGGTGCGCGACACGGCACCTTCCCTAAACAAATCAACAGTCAAAGGTTGCCTGCTCCTAAACCGTGACCTCGTACTAGGCTAATCTTTGACTTCCTCTCATTCAGCACTCGACCTTGAGCAAGAAATGCCGCATATAGTATGGGCACATCTGCGAGGGTTCTGTTGTTTTTCCGACCAGTGACGATACCCGGTGATGTCTGAGTATCGGACTAAAAGCTATTAGACCGCGATTGAGCTTCATGGGATTTTTGATAAGGCCTGGTCCTAGCGCTATGATCTAACCTCATAGAAGATCAAGGCAATTCAACTTTCAAGGCCAAATGGTCCCTTGACGCGATCTAACATGCCATTTGATTGCCATGCACTGTTTTCAAACTAATGCATATTTGAAGCGTGACGCTGTCTCAGGCCATTTTACTTCCACCACTATGAGGCCACCTGTGAATTTCCAAATTACCGGTTGTCATTTTATGAGGCCTACTACATTTGCCTTCCCAATCTGCCTTCTGAGTGCGAGTCGTGCCTCGATATGGAATAATTATCGTACATAGGTACACATATTCTAGAAAATCGACTTCGCTTCCCCCCAAATCATACCATCACCTCGGCTGCACGCAAAGCCTCACACTGTGGAAGATATGCTTCTCATGATCATTGGACCCTCAATGAATTTTGCAGTCAGGTCGGGCATCATCAACCTTGGGAATTTTCCCTTATCGTCTGTACATCAACTCAGATGATACCGTCACCGACGCCCTCCGCAAAGCTCAGGATAATTACGTTAACATCTTGCCTTACGAGCACTACGGCAATCCAAACATCTCCAAATTGGCAACTGGTCCAACTTCTGCAGTTGCGCTTCAGACACTGCTTATCGTTCAGCCTCAACCACCAGAGCAGCCTTCCTCTCTATACTCTGAGCAGGAACTACTTCCCCAGACAGGCGCATTTCATGCTCGGGCACTGTCACTCCATTGTTACCTCCAAAAGAACTCGGTTGGGGTATTCGCCTGTTATGACGAGAAGGTACTTCCTGAGCAGGAAATGCTTCGCGCCGTCTCATTGTTCGAAACAATTTTCAAGCAGATCTGTCATGAGCCTGAGATACCCGTTCGCGAACTGAAAGGCTTGTCCCCTGTCAGTATTTGAAGACTTCATGATGGAGATCAAACTTGCAAGGCAGCAGGATACCCTCATTCGCTTATGTGGCAATTCGAATGAAGTAAATCTTGTTTTCAATTAGTTTCCTATATCAAGTTTAATTTTGAATCGAAATTTATAAATAACTATTTCTTCTATCCCCTTTGCACTAGTGTGTTTGAGACCCAGCATTCTTCTATTTTGAGCTACTCCTAAGCACGAGTCCAGGGCTTGCATCTTGGACGAAGTCTTAACACAATCGGGCCTCAGCCCCTACTACTATATTCTATTGTGCAATCGAACACTACTTGAAGCTTCCAGGGCTCTGGAACTTGATTGGGAGTCCGCCACTGGTACTTATATCTTGTATCCCTAAATTGGGAAGTGTAAGGGGAGACTCGGAATCAACCTCAATCTCAATTTTCTTCAACAGGGTGCTTTCATGGAACTTGAACGATCATCATTTAACGATCTTCACAGGTATGGTGAGTTTTAAGCAGTATACTTATTTGACATGGTATTTATCTTCGCAAGACACATTTGCTGTCAACTGGTGCCTCGACGAGATTGGCGGACACAGGAACAGGGCTGAAGGCGCACGGGTCGCTCAAGGGAAATTGGCTAACCCTCGCCCCCAATTTTGAAATGGGTAGCCAAGAGATGCCCCCATTGGACCCTGAAACTAGGCGAATGAGGGGCGTTCGCCCACAGCCCATTGCTGGGCGTGGCCCTATGGAGTGCTCGCAATGATGGGAGTTGGGGCGGCCAAGCCGACCCGTCGCATCTAGTCTAACAGGAGGCGATACCGATTTTAATTCCTGCTTGTGCCTGCGTTCGAAGACTGCCCATGCCCAGGTGTATGCCTAAAATGCCCTTCCCTCACTTCTACTTAAATTCGTTCCTTTACTTGTACAATTGATCTTTTGGTTGTTGTTTCCGTTACTGGTGATCGAGAGCAGCGATGAAGTATTCGCAAATTTATTTGATAGTCGCATTGGGCGCGTCAGCATGTTTTGGTATCATTATGACTCAATTTACTGCCTGTAGCTAAGGCTGCTGATCTTGAATAGCCGACGACATAACGAAATGCGACACTTCCACTGATCTCGACGACAACGGGGAAGCAAGCCTCGAGCTAAACACCCCGGAACAACTCGATGCATTTGAAGGGTGTACAGAAATAACTGGCAACATCATCATTGAGCCTGAATTCGAAGGCGATTTTGTTCTCAATGGCGCTACTGAATTCCATGGAAATATCTCCGCAATCGAAGATGGTCCACCCGGAATCGGTCTTCTCGAGATGCGCGACCTCAAACATGTGGATAATATTCACATTCTTTCTATCTCGGGCGATATCAATTTGCCAAACCTTGAGACTGCAGGGAATATTGAGCTCGTACGAAAGTTAGACACTGGTGCGAGTATTGATTTGAAATCCCTAACCGAGGCTGGTAATATGACAATTCGGGGCAGTTGGACAAGGTACAAATACTCTCATTTCCCTCACGCTGAACCACAATAAGACGATCTTTTTTTCACACATGATACAGCGCGAATTTTAGCTCATTGAGAATTGTTACCGCGAAACTGGAATTTCATGGTTCATGGGGCGCTGGCCTTTATGGCGAAAACGATGTTCCCTATATTGATGTTGACCTTCCGTCGTTTGAGAAAGCAGACTACTTCGAGTTAGGAGGGACAATCAAAAGGTTTGACAGATTCTACCAATCATATATGCTAACTAATGCGATCTTATTCAAGTGTGAATCTGCCCAAGCTAGAGGTGTTGGGATACATTGAACTACCTGGCGATCCTGATAACCCCTATCACTGGCAGGGATTAGAACTGACCATCACCGACAACCCTAACAAGACGCTCGACTTTAATGCTCCTAAGCTTCATACTTTAAAAAAATCCCTTGTTGTATATGGTGCTGTATCTAGGTACGAACCTTTGTGCCTTTCATGGACTGCCAACTCTGACCATCCAGCAGTCTTCACCTAGGCGCTCTGGGAAAGACAGATGCGCGCGCGGAGATCAACCCCTCGGTCCCTATCGATTTGTACTCGACCATTCAAACGGCGGACTATTTTAGAATCTGGGGCAAAGTGAAAAGGTTTTGTCACTTGCGCATTCAAGCTGTGTCTTTTTACAGGGCTAATGATTTTGATAGTATCTATCTACCTAACATGACTGATTTAGGGGCCGTTGATTTGTTTTATTCCCCAAGAGTACCGTGTAACGATACACTTTACCAGCTCTGGGAAGCCCAGCCAGATAGTTCGGGCTCCAGCAACTACGACACCCTCAATTCTTGCCATAGTTATGACTTCCCGCAGGATAAAGACAAGGCAGACCCGAGCAGTTCAGCTGCTAGTACTCCCACAGCCAGCTCTTCTTCCGGCATTGCCATGGGCACAGGGGACAGTGGCTCCGTTAAATCAGGTCCGAATTCTGACAGCGGCACATCTGAGAATGACGCCCATCGCGGCTTTTCTATACCATTTACTAGTGCTGCTGCTTTCATGATAGTTGCAATTGTCTTGTCGTCTTACTGTTGATCATAGACTGTCAATTATCTTCACAATAGCACTTGAGTATATACATGAGCAATTGAATTCCAAAATAGGTGCAAATTTTTGAAATATCTTTTTGCCCCCGGGATAGTAAAGCCTGCTTGATGGACCTCAGATGAGCCGTGGCATTCAAGTTCAAGGGACCCCGGGACCAAGGCTCGTCAGGGGTGGACCCAGGTAATCAGTAGTTCATTCTTAAATTTATTTCACAAGAAAGACTTATGGTCTCCTGCAAGTTACCTCAAAATCAGATGACGATCCCTGGCACTTCAACCCACTACAACAATTGTTGGGACGGAATAAACATCCCTGGCCCAACCACAAGCAGTTGTTATTATTTCTCCTTCCACACTTTCCCCCGGAGCAAATCAGCGGTGCAGTACATCCATCCCCCTCCTCGCCACTTGTCTTGTCGCAAGGTGCATTTACCCACCCGTTGCGATTATTGCAAAGCTTCCTGGAGTCATTCTCGCCCGCATAGCACGCGCGATCATCCTTGCAGTCTGAATCGCTCTCACAAACACTTTTCTCCGATCCATCTGTTGGTGTACAAAGCTTTGAAGCCAGTCGTGAATCCCGTTGAAGACATTTCAAGCCGGAGTTGCACTGGGAGTCCTCGGCACAGGTTGCACCAGATGTGCCTTCACAGGCACCGCAGCGTCCACCCTGACAACATTGCTGGAAAGAGTAGCCCTGATCGGACTGCTCCGAGATCTGGCACTTTTCTCCTGGATAGAGTCTCGTCGCCAGGCAGGTTTGTGTCGCTGGAGAGCAAATTCTATTTCCAGAGTGGACGCCCTGGCATTCCTCTTTGGTAGTGCAAGACTTTTTGCCAGCAGTGGATGCACATTTGCCGTCACTGCAGAAGTTGGAATCACACATATCGTCTGAACTGCAGGCCGCATCTATAGCGAGCTTGAAAACACACTGGCTTTTCGATGTGTCGCAATACTCGTCATAGGAACAAGAGGAGTCCGCACTGCAAGTGCGGTAGCAATAGCCCTGTTCTCCCGATTCAGGGTCCTCAACAGAACATTTGCCCTGCTTTGCGTCTTCTTCCCCTCTGCCTTCACCAGTCCACAAGCAAACTTTGGTATCAGTGCCGCTGCAACTGTAAAAGCATCCATAATCAGAGGTACACGGGTGTTTCGAGGATCGAAAGGAGTCCGTTGGGCCAAAGGGACTGCTGCATTCGCAAGAGTTGTGACTATAGCCACCACGGTTGAAAGGCGCATGGTTGAAAATATTGATCTGAATCTCGTCTTCAGGCGCAGTAAAGAGGGCACGGGGAATAACCTTACAGGACAATTCCTGCGGTTTGAATTGGAAGAGATGATTGATTGCACGGCACCTTCTCTGGGGCGAGAATGAATGCTTATATAGTTTGAGCACCCCTAGTATCTTCAAGCCTTCAGCCGTGATGGGTTTCAATCCTCAGAGATCTATATCTAAGTGGAGACCCAAGTGAACTATAGATTGCACAGGCTGCCTCAGCCCATGCAGTCACGAACTACTATTTGATTCGAGGTGGGGCTGCGGCTTCACTGTGAGCTGGACGATCCCTGAAAGTATTGTGGATTACGAGGAATTCGAGCACAATTTGCTATTGGATCCATTTAATTCTTCGGAGACCTAAATATTGCGCATGGATACATTTTATTCGGTAATGATAATAGGTTCAACACCCCGAAGTCTCATACTAGTATCTGGCATTGTAGATCATGGGGTTGGCGCTATGTAGGATCTTGCGGCCTTTCCCTTGATCGATGAGTTGAAATTACGAATCTCTAGCAATTGGCATTTATTCTCACGCGCAGTGCTCATATCTGTTACAGTATTCATCTTTTTGTGTCATACTAGTAGTACCTACTTACTAAGTAACTTGTATACCACTGATCCGAGTCATTTCATCCCGCCTGTTTGACCTTAGCCTCCAGAGTCGCTGTTTCTTCTCAAGCTTTATATTTTCTCTCCGTTGAGTCTTCTTGGACTCTAAATAGTGTGACTTTGGAACTAAGTCTCCATATTCTCTTGAAGGGAAATGTCCGAGTCGATCACTGGATGTGCCGTGGGCAAGATCAAGTGATATCGAAGGCTATTGAACCTACACAATACCCCGAACTTCTTCAGCTGAGCATGTGGAGATCTTGCAGTTATCAGACCCCAGACTATAAAGTACTATTACCCTGGCTATTCTGCTCACTCCCAGGAGGTTCAACGTAGAGTCAAAGGAAGGACGGCTGCTGAAAGGTCTCGACTGCGAAGCTTTCCTTGAACAATCTTTCATCTAGGATTTCGAGGCACTGGTCCTCTTTTTCTAGACACACGTGTTGAAAACAACCTTGGAAAGCCATCGGATTTGGATTTTTTTCTTTTTTTAACGAGCCTTAATGCACCCGTGCACTAGATAGGCCTGCCGTATTCAAAACGCAACTAGTTCGAATTTTCTGACGTGAAGAATACTAGTGCCTGCCAGCGTGTTGAAAATGTCGCGACACAGTCCCTACTACTACTATTGGTTAAAAGGCTGGAGCTCAGATGCACTGAAGCTACCTAGGTATATAATAAATGTGAATTATCTAGCATAGATCCTTCTACGGCGGTACTATTTGATGCGCGTGCCATGGATGACGTGAAAGAATGTGTAGAGACTCCTGGAGAGCAGTTCTCAGATCTTTGAGAGACCCTAGATTAGCGGTGAGGTACAATTTTCATATGAAGACAGATAAATTTAATAGCTGCGACTCAGTGGGCTCAGGAGGCAATAGTGTGCCACTATCAGTTTAACAATTCGTTAATAGTTGCTCCGACAGTTTGGTATGTAATAAGGTTGGCCCCACTCAGGATGCAGAAACAGGCATGATTGGACATGGCTCCATAGTTCATTGACGGGTGTCCGCGGATCTGTAACACTGAGGAAACATGTCTGCACGCTCGATCTGGATAGATGTAGAAGCCGGAAGGGTGCGATAAGCGTGAATATGATTTTATAGTCACATGGAGGTAGATGGGATTACGTACGTGGTGCTTTCCTGGGCGGAGATGAGGGTGGTGGAAATGACAAAAAGAGCGAGAGCAAAAAGGTCCATCCCGGGTTCGAACCGGGGATTTCAGAAGACTATGAGGAGCTTCAAGATGAGCTAATCAAAATCTGACGTCCTAACCACTAGACTAATAGACCGAATAATACACATTTGCGGCACTAAGCAAAGCATGATCACGGAGATCTGACCGGACAGGAAGCGTTCGTGATTCCGTAACGTCCGAATCAAAAATTCAAGTTCATACTGAATGACCATCTAAAGGTTTTGGATATCTGGATCCCACAGGAGTTCCCAGCTTCAAGTTGCTCTGGAATTGGCCCCTGTCGCACGGCACTGTCAGATTTCCTCTTTTGTGATTTCGGGCTACATCGGATACATTTCACATATGAGGGTTATGCAAGTCCATAGGAGTGGCTGAAGAATTGGGGGCTTTTACTGCCGAGCTGACAGGGACCAATCTTATTTCGTACTCTGCATTTAACCATATTCTCGGCCCGGAAGGTCTCCTAGGTCTGCTTCTCGTCTCGATTGAAACAAAGAGAAATCTTTCATTTAACTTCAAACGGCGATAGCTAAATTTTCTACATATCATGACTGCCAGATCATGAAGAAGACTCCGATCGGATTATAAATCAAATGGCACAACAGTGGGGCTAGTAGTATGAACTGGAGGTCCCCGCTCATTATGACGCTCCGCTGAAGTCCGCCGCCAGAATTTCTTCAAATTGATATTTTCCAAACATCCTTAAATCAAAAAAAAAAAATGAGTATTCCTGCATCCTTCAAAGCTGCGGTGGTCCCCGAGCCACACGCACAGCACAAGATTGCAGACCGATCGCTACAACCCCTCCAACCAAGCCATGTGGCGATCAAGATCACCGCCACCGCTATCAACCCTGTCGACTGGAAGATCCGCGACTACAATGTCTTCATCAAGGAGTACCCTGCTGTCCTCGGGTCCGATGCCGCTGGTGAAATTGTCGCTATCGGATCTGATGTAACAACGCACAAGGTCGGCGAGCGCGTCTTTTTCCAAGGAATCATCGGCAACTACGACGCCTCGACCTTCCAGCAGTACTGCTCTATGCCTGCAGAGCTGGTGTCAAAGACCCCATCCAACATTTCCGACGACCAAGCGGCCGGCATTAGTCTTGCGACCGTTGCTGTCGTCACTGGTTTCTACGACAAGACCGGTCATGGTATCACGCCGCCCTGGGCGCCCAATGGTAGCGAGGCTGGAAAAGGCAAGGCCATCGCAATCATCGGTGGTTCATCCAGCGTGGGACAGTATGCAATTCAGTTTGCACGACTATCGGGCTTCACGCGTATCATTACCAATGCTAGCGCGACGCACCATGAATTTTTGAAGAGCTTGGGCGCACACGTCGTCCTAGATCGCAAAACAGCGACTCCACAGCAATTCAAGGCGGCAAGCGGAAATCTTCCGCTACGCTATGTGTTTGACGCGATTTCTGGTCCCGAGACGCAGGCGCTAGGCGTGGAGATCGCGGAGGAGAGTGGAGTTGCGGAGAATGTGGTTGTCGTGCAGAGTGCGGACGAGAATGCGAAGAAATTGGGCGAGTCCAAGACTCGTCAGATCAATATTAAGATGATTCTGGGCTTGGGCAGCACCCCAGCTTTACGACATCTGAGTGAGCCCATGGCTCGTTATCTCGGTGGCGAGGATGGTTGTATTGCCAAAGGACTATATGCGCCTAACCGGGTGCGAGTCGTTGATGGTGGCATCGAAGCCGTGGAGTCAGCTTTGAAGTTGAACAAGGACGGTGTGTCTGGCGAGAAGGTTGTCTTCCGCCCCAATGCTTGATTGAGGAATACTCGTAACAAATGCAAGCTTGAATGAGCTCCGGCGTACGCGTTTGAAAATGCGCTGTCAAAAATTTCAAAATCGACGATAGCATAGGACAGGTTGAAATGACCAGTTTCAAGATCCGACACCATCTACTACATCATGGCCCGGGGTTCTATCTTCAATGGAAACAAACTGTAAAATGCGTCTTTCCCAACTTCTAACCATTGAAGCTTCTGGCTACACACCTGCTACGATGTAAAGGACTCCCAGTGTAGCGGTACATAATTTCTACTGGTCGCGAATTCCTGGTGTGGGTCTTCGTACACTGAACTTTCAACGTTATTCAGTAGTCTATTCCTGCTTAGTGATCCTTTAAACCTAGACTACATACATGTACTAATATCGACGTATCAATGGATCCATGGATGTCTTGCAATCTTCCTCAATAATTCCACCTTATCTTCAGATCACCCGAACAAGGAATCATAGTACCTAAATCTCGGGCAAAGACGCTAGATTGCTGGCAAGATGGTGCTTTGATTTCGCATCTTGGCATTTTCAAGGGCGATGTGACCCTGCGCGACTAGTTTGCTCACATGAAGTTTGACTCTTGGCAAGGCGTCCAATGAAAGGCTGCTTTAATTTTAGGGCTTCTTACGCCCGACCCCATCGAAATCCGGCTACCGAAACAATAATTCGTCACGGATTATTGATATCCGTTGCAGAGGTGGTTTGAAGGGATTAAATGCTTATTTGAACGATTTTTCTTTTGAAACGTTGTTTATCAAGGTTGCTTATTGCCTGCGATCGCCGGAGATCTACGGAGATCTACGGAGCTTTCTCCCCGGGTGCCATTGGGTCCAATTGGTGGAGGATATTCACGGACCCTTCGCCTAAAACTCGGCAATTTGCCCCAGGCGGCGGGTCCCCGTTAGTGGCCTTAGGGCACTCTCTTCACTGGTCAGGTTCCTGGTTGTTCCCTTGGTCACTCGCCCTGTGAGGCTCTTTTCAGTCCAAAGGTCAATAGAAGTCCGGCTTAGCCCCCAATTGCCAAGCAAATGACTCGGTCGGACGATTGTCAAAAAAGAAGTTGGGAGGACTTAAGGGTCCGATTCCCCTTTCTAGAAAAAACGTTTGATTTCTTCAAGTTTTCCACGCAAGGATATAACTAATATAGTACAATTGTAGTAGGTGTCGTCACGAGCCTGCCTCATTGTGAATGGCGCAATCAGGTACTAGTCAAATCGCCTTGCAGGCGCTTTCAAGACGCTCGACGGAATCTGAAAATGCACCAAACTACTACCAACAAGAAGGGACACAGCATTCTGCCCACGATTTGCCTCCAGATGCCGCTTCAGTCCATCATTCAAATGAAGAATTGCCCGCATACTCGCGCGCTGCACCTCCAAGCCAACTCCCTGGACAAGGCCACAGCGCAAGACTTCATCGCTCTGCCTTCATTCCATTGCTTACGGCCTTCTTCGCTCTTCTAGTGGTATACTCTTGGGTCATGCTGGCAATATTGTCGTTTCGCCCGATAAGCACGCGCAGCTGGGAAGTACATAATACGAAATCCTACCGTGGCGATGGCAGGCATCCGAAGAACTTGGACTATAAAATAGATGAGAAGATCTATCGATCAGCCAGGGTTATTCAATCTGTCGCCAGTGTTATAATCCTACCATGGACCTCAGCTGTCTGCGCGTTTGCAGCGGTGATTTTTGTGCAAAACCAGAAAAATGGGTCGAATATGACTATGCGGCAAGTCATCAACCTGGCAGATCGGCGTTGGATGGATGTTTCAATGGTCTTCGATCTGGTTACCGGGAATTGGAAAAAACACGGAAGTGCTTTCTTAGCATTGGCCGTTTTGCTTCATTTCCTTGCTCTCATCATTTATCCAATCCAGTCCATTGTGATAAACCCAAAGGCGGCACGCGTTCCTAGATTCTTGCATGAAAAAGCCAAGATCGGCGACTTTTTCTATATGAGCCCTGAATACGATGAATACTCTGGAAGTGACGTGGTTCAAACTCGGAATGCTCTTGTCGGGGCGGACAGACACACCTGGCAGCCATTTCTTTGGAGTGACGGAGATCAGCAAGAATTCCCAACGTTTCTTAATCTCTCTCAGATGGTGAATCCGTTCTTTGCTCCCTTGCCTATTGGCTTCAACAGTGGGGTTTTTAGTCAGTATGCCCCACGCATCAACTCAAACGCTACTGTACGTGTCATGAAGGAAAGTGAATATCCCTCAGATTGCGCTTCTGAGACCACCAACCTTTTCGCCAACTACTCGTCTATTTACGAATACCAATCAGGTTATTCAGACTACGGTTATTCCCGGAACTGGTCGATTTCAGCGTGCATGCTTAGCTCGAACACCTCATCCCCATGGTCACAGACACGAGATCGCCAAGAATTTACGGAGATACTTTATCTTAGCGCAATTGATGCGTATGCAGAGTACCCTTTCGAGGGGTTGAGAAAAGGAAAAACCTTCGAAATCAAGCTCCATACCACTGCCGGTTATTTCGAGCTTCCAAACTACTCAAACAACCAAACTGCAGGGCCGTTACTTGAAGAAGACCCAGTCGGAGACTGCGATGAAGACAGCTATGGATGCATCCGACAATCTTACTTGTCGTCTGCTATTTATAGAAAAAAGGCCCGCCGTCAAATCGATTCACCCGACAATTCGACTTATACCGTCACTAATAACCAAACCGTTCCATGGAATCAAATGTCGATCTCAAACAAGGGTCCATTATTGACGACAGCGCTCGCCATCTTCGGCCCCGGATCTTTCCTCAATACCTTCTTCGCTCAGTATGATGTAGTGGAAACAGGCCTGAGACGAGCAAACATCGATTATGACAGCATTGAAGATTCCTCAGATAGATATGTTTGTCTTGAAGTCGGTCCTTTGCAGAACATGTATGGCTCGGGCAGTGCCACGATCTATCCTTCGAGAGATACATGTGTAAGCATATATCTCAGCGGCGACGAGAGGGATTTTGACGCCGATGCCGCCCACACTGCTGTGGGTCGGTGGATGGACTCAATATTCAGCGACGAGGACAAGCTTACGAACACCTTCAACGCCGCGGCGTTCCTTGCGAACAAACATTTCATCCAAGGTTTGGATCCTCGATTCACTATATACCAAGATCTTGGATCAGAGATCATAGTTCCGGAGTCCAGCATAGCGGGGATAACTATATGCTCCCTGTTTCTGGCCATTCATCTCTTCTTCATTGTGGCTCTTTCATGGTATGGAAGCTATTACCCGCGTTGGACAAGCAGACTGGACTCCTTCACTATGTTGCGAACCGGAGCCGCTTACGGAAATGGAATATTCCCGTTGCTAGCCACAAGAAATACCCAAGATGTGAAGGTGCTTGACGGGATTCCTGGAGTCGTTCGTGATGTTGCGGGAGCTCAAGAGGATGCACTCATTCCTATTGGGCGGTTTGGTTTTGGGGAGGGTAAGCCTCTGCGATGGGGACGACGATATGAAGCATATGAAGGGGATAATGAGCCCTTGACGCCATCGGAGGTCTTCAAGATCAGGCGTGGTGGCAGATAGAAATATCATCCTAGGCAGCTAATGGTAGTATTTGT
Source organism: Penicillium paxilli ATCC 26601 (assembly GCA_000347475.1). Taxonomy (NCBI): domain Eukaryota; kingdom Fungi; phylum Ascomycota; class Eurotiomycetes; order Eurotiales; family Aspergillaceae; genus Penicillium; species Penicillium paxilli. Next base: position 85,120 of record KB644891.1, read on the forward strand.
CAACTTTCGTGTTCATAAAATCTGCTTTTCATACATACTAGCTAAGTATTGAAATTTGTAATTAGTAGACGTCGAGAGGTCTCGCATTAGTACATGCAACGCCTGCAAATTGCTGGTAACATTGCCACCCCGGTCCAGATGAGTAGAACATCAAAGTTTGAGTCTTGCAATACTAGGCTCCCAGAATTGGATTTGGGGTTTGATGTGATGGCCACTCCTCATCACGACATGCAAGACTCTGAGGTCTGTCTAGTGTCCATGAAAGAGGGAATGACTAGATCGAAACATGAATGTTTGCATATTATTGCCAAGCCTTGAGTTGTCAGCTGAATTCCACAAGAGGATATTTGGAGCATCCTCAATGGGTTAGCTTTGTTTGAGTGTGAGGGGTCAGTCAGGGTATTGGGCTGAGTTAGCCTGAGATCATCCTCCCATAGCACACCCCGACGTAACGTAACAACTCGAGGTCGATCAATGTCTGCCAATACAATCACATCAACTTTTGGAGCTTTGAATTTTGGAACACAGATTGCGCATAATGCAGGCTTTATCGATATCCATCAATACCCCCCAAGTAAGCCGTTCAACCGGGCTTCTCGCGCGATGAAGATTGGAGTGGGATCTACTCACAAGTCGACCTCTTAGAACGGCCCGAGACTCCACCGGAACCTCTCTCCACGGTTCCCTTCGTTCGTGACGCGGATCGAAAAACTCTTGAGGCTCAACGCAGAACCCTTGGGGAGGCTCACCCTGACACCTTGGTGAGCCTACGCAACCATAGCGCCTCCTATGAAAATTCCTTCGGCTTTGAGAAGGCAGAAAGTCTGAGAACTGAATGTGTGCAAATTCACAAGAGGCTGTTCGGTGAAGGACATCCTGAAACAATTGCTTGTATGCTCTGGCTGGCACGTAACATCTTCGGACAGGGCCGATTCTCCGACGCACAAGCTCTATATTCTGAGATTGTCTTGGTAAATACAACAATGTTTGGGCCAGAACATTCCGATACATTGACCGCATTGGATTATTTGGGGGTGAGTTATTCTCGGCAAGGCTTGCTTGACGAGGCACTGTTGCTACATTCCCAAGCTCTAGAAATCAAACGCAGAGTTCTTGGAACCGATCATCCAGACACAAAATGGACAATGATGCAGTTGGAAAACGTGGATGAAAGCCGCCGCATACCGCAGGTAAAAGCTTCTCAATGATTCATCATTATCCAGCCTGGTTTCGAAGTGAGCAAAATTATTTCAGATCCAAGGATAGCCTTGAAAATTAGATTGCCATGAGAATATCGCGACAATACGGTCGAAGCTCCCCCAATTTACCTTAGAACTATTTTTCTTTTTCAAAAAAGAGGATCATCGCTTGAATCTCCACTTTTTGTTCCAATGTCAAGGTTCTGCTTGCAGTGGGTTCATTAAGTTTACCACATGTGTTCTGAAGAGCCCTCTGCACAGATCCCGCTGTGGAGCTTTCGATGTCATGGGATCCACTTTAGATGAACTACTAGACCCGCATGTCAACAAACCGAGCGAGTCCCAGGAAAGCGATAAAATAACAATGCATACAGAAATATCTTGTGGGGAAATGTTTGGTTTTTGCAAATTGACCATGCACGAACTACTTGAAGCCAACCTTTTTAGTGGATGATTCCTGATTCCACCTTACTACTTCTTCATCGATATCGATACCAACACACAGACCCACAAGCGGTTCGCCAACGGAAATGAACAAGAGGGGTTGGCGATCATTCTGCGCGGTGGGTCGATTCTGCATTAACGCCGATTATAGCGTGTAAGAAGATCTTTGGGTGAATCCATATGAAGTCATAAGTGATGGAAATCCACATTTGAGCGCGTTCCCCTCCCAAATGTCGTCATGAACTCGAGAGCCGAGCTGAAAAGGGGCCCACATATAATAGTCACAAAAGGCTTTTAGTACGGCTGCTCCCCTCGAGGGATACTGAAAATAATTTCACCTCATTCAAATATCGATCCCGATCCATCAGAATGACTATAACTCCATTTGAAGAATACGCGGCGCTTATGAACCGCAATGGCGACGGTTACTATCTATACAAGCCACAACCCTACAACACTCTCCACCCCGGTGTGGTCGGATTTTTCGACAGACACGGAGGCTGGACTACTATCACAGACGTTTCAATCCCAGGCCAAGCCGAGAAGGATGGCTATACTGCATTTGGTATCGAGCTAGTTAGGGATGCATCCCAGAAGGCAGACTGGGATACCCGGGCTTCATCGAGCGAAGCGCAACACAGCTTCGGTATTACTGGCGGGCTTTCAGGTGCACTTAGTGGTGCACCCGTTGATGTTTCCGCTGAGGCCAAGAATAAATGGGGGCAAACCGGAAAAGCGGCACTCATCGCTGAACATGTCATTATCCACGAGAGATTCCGTGGTCCTTGGGGAACCCCGCTTAAGAACTGGGTCAAAAAGAATGCTAAAGCTCTTGTGAACTCTAACTGGAACGAGGAGATCAAGAAATATGGCCTTTGGGCAATTAACAAAACCTGGTCGACCGAGGAATGCAAGATCACCATGGATAGTGCGCACAACCGAGACTCCAGCGGTGGTTTCGATGTTGGAGCCACCGGGATTGCAAAGGGTGGAGCTAATGCTTCATCCGAGACGAAGAGCGAGAGCCAGGGCTGGACGACGTTCAAGGCGTCTGAGGTATGATTATAGAGCCTTTCTGGACTTTTTAAGATGTCATTGAAATGTTAACTTCATTTAGGGCGATGGGGGACTAGTTGTATCCTACGGTGGAAGCGGCTTTAAGCTCTCAACGTTCACCAAGTTCTTCACTAACAACGTGAGTCATATTACAGATTCTTTGCCTCAGTACGAAAAGACTAATAAACCAAAATATAGGCGTTGAAACAAGTCTCAGAGAGAGCCGCTCCTGTCGAAACGCTCAAACCCGTTTTCGACGAGAATGGCGAGCAGATTGGCGTCGAATACTTCAAGCCTATCTACGACGACAATGGAAAGCAAATTGGCGAGGAAAAGATCGATAAGACTGCGAACAAGGAGGAAGAAGAAGAGGCTAAGAAGATGGTCGAGGAAGGCGATGCCGAGGAAGATATTGATATTGAATTTGGCGAAACCATTGGAGAGACTGAGGAAGAGAAGGAGGCAGAAAAGGAGCGGTCTCGTAAAGCGGAAGAGGCACGAAACAAGAAGGCCGCAGAGATTATGGCTTCAGATCTCCCAGCGGAGGAGAAAAGAGCTGCCCTGCTGAATGTGTTTACTACCACGGAAGAAGTTGTATATTACTAGTATTAGCTACTAGTACTAAGTAAACTTCTTTGAAAGAGAGAGTGTTTAAAAGGTCCTACGATCCGGGTCTAGGGGTGACTAAATAGCTCAAAGATATCGAGAATTCAAATATTTGTCTCTTTTCATCTTCATGCATCCTCTCTTTCCAGGCCCAAAAAGATCGATGTCACTTTACCTAGGGAACGGCTGGTTTTTTGAAGCACAAGCCAAGAATCAGCAACGGACCTTAGCAACGAAGGCGAGGGAGAATCAAACTTTGAAAATAAGTGTATTATTCGCAAAAATTTACAATCTATTTTGGATGTAATGAACTGAAAATCTGAATAGCGCTAGTATAAATTACTGCTGTACAGCAAGTCCTAGTAGGACTCTGATTTTCTATTTGTTGGGAATGTACGACCTGTGGCTGTCGTGGATGCAACTCAAGAGCTTTACTGGCATCTAACCCATACCGCGCCATGATAGTAGGCACTAGTATAGTAGATTCAGATTATCTACACCCGGGCAGGCGATATGTATACCACTAGTACACAATAAGCACCGAGGTTTACGCTCGGGCGAGCTCCCATCATTGCTGTTGAGCCTTGGAAGTCTACCAGTCTTGGCGATAACGCGGCTGGCGCAGGAGATCCGCAGCATGGTCTCCTTTGAAATTAGATGTTGGCAGTAAAGGAGGCGTCGAGCGACGGATGCGCCGCGAACGTGAAGATGAAAGAAAACGGGTGTCGATTCCTGAAGCGTTGTCGGAATTGCATCTATGTCGGTCCAATAGGACCATTGATCGGCGATAACCCCAGGAGAGACATACACCGAGGACAGCTGCGAGCAAGAAGCCGCAGAAAGTGATAAATATCCAATGTTCGCCCATCTGCAATTGGAAGTGATGATCAGTCTCCTGAAATCTCCTAAAGTCCACTGGTCCGGGATTTTGCTCACCCAAAAAATGAAGCGTGCGTCTTTGTCGTGCCAGCTGTTTCCAACATGGTGGGTAAAGAAACTCCACGATTGTTTCTTATACTCATCCGGCATTAGAACGTGAACCCGATTCATCTCGGACTCTGGGCGACCCATTATGTATTCTTTCCAGATCACGGAGAGGAATAACGGGCCGGTCGAGTACATGACAGTGATATAAGGGAGAACCCAATGATGGTCATATTTCTTCAAAGACTCAATTGTGCGGAGGAAGAAAGGATGTTGGGGCATAGCACCCATAACGTCGTTGGATATTCCGGTGGGCACAGTGCGGCGCAGCCAAGCTGGATAAGTGAGTAGAGGATCCAAACGACGATTACACCCCTAGAAGATGTTAGAATTTCGCCATTTCAACCCTTGAATGGTGTGAGTTGCATACATCATCTAAGTCGATGTAGATTCCGCCGTAATAGGCCAGAACAAAATATCTGATCGAGTCTGCGCGCTGGATCGGATACTCATAGCTATCAAATGTTTGAAGGAACCAGGGATATTCGACTGCGATAAACTCGCGCGATTTTTCATCAGTCCATAGCTAGTAGAACGACAATTAGCATTGAAGAGAGCCAGCATTGTGGAAATTCTCACCTTATACTCATATTCTGGGTGCTGCTCCACGCAGCTTTTCTGGGCGTCAATCCACACCTCAGGAATCGTCTCATTCTTATATGTCTGGTGAATAATTCTGGGGATAAGCTCAGGCTTTGCATTGATGCTCGAACTGGGCGGAAGTAAATCTGTATAAATAATTGCATCCGCGGAGGCATCTTCGACAAGTAGTGACAGAAGGGTCCAAACACTGCGAATCAAAAGAAACGTAATGAGGACGGCGACAAGAAGAAAGACAAGGAATCCGCGCCGCATGGTGAGGTTGGAGCAATAAGATTGGCAGCAAGTCGCGACCAATAATTTGAAATAAGGATCAAGATTCAAAAATTTGTTTCTCGATCCCGTAGCAGAGCTTTCTTGAATATTTCATCAAGTGTCGAAGTCAAAATTTGGTTAAAAGTAGTATTAGAAAACAGGAAGGCGTTGAATGGCATAAAATGCAAATTGCCAAGTTGGGGCCGGGGACAAGGCAAAAACTTCACATGGAACTTGAATGGAAGAATAATTCGATCGGTGACCGTATTTAATTCAAGGAGCTGGTGTTGATCCATCCACAGCCAAGAAATGACGAAAAGAGTAAGCAGATTTGAGATAGCCTGGATATAGTGTTATGATCCGCTTCGCCATACGGTGGAGGTGCTTCAGGCACTCGGTTGCTCGCCAGATATTCGCTGGATGATCGGCGGATGTCCGGAAATCTGCCGAATGTTCGCTGGATGATCGCTGGATGTTAGGCCAACCACACGCAACGATTGGCTAGGCGACTGCATCCCACCAAGAAAAAATATTCCGGTCGTGCAAGAATCAAGATAACATAGCCCCGCGCTGTCATGCAATGATAGAGCGACCGATCCAGCCCAAGTTTGAGGTCCTGGGGACGGGTGACTTTGAGCTTACTGCAATTCAAAGTTAGTTAATGGAGATTTGCCGGTTTATCCGAATGCCTATTATCACAGAAACATTTGCTTCTTTATTATTTTGCTGCCTACTTATCAAGTGATCTTTCTCCTATATACCGAAATCGAGACTGGTTTTCTATATTCTAGTATTTGGTTGGCGGTCTCTCGGGCTCTGTGCTTAGAAAAGGCGCAGCATAGTTTACAACACTTTCCTGAATGCGTGGCTCTATTTTCAAGATGCATAATGGCATCCGAATCGCGCTTATAGCCACTTTGCTGATTTTGTTCTCATTATTCCTCCTCAATCAACATCTTCGCGATATCGAGGAATTGTATCGTGTTCGGCTGTACATGCAAACTTGGCTCGGGGCGCATCGACCGGGTTTCTTTCGAGGTGGTGGAGATGAAGATGGCATTTACCATCCAGCCTGCGGGGCTTTCTGCGAGTGAAGGTATTTCACAGCAGTATTAGTTTTACTGGTAATGCTTTTTCTACTCATATACTAAATGAACGAATGACTAATTTGGACTATGCAAAATAGCTAGTAACTTGAAGTTCCTTCATAGGCCGGTCGGGTCGCACATAAGGGCTGCTGAGACTGATTCGACAATCAATGGATGGCTCGGGATCAGGGAATAAACCGAGGAGGGAAGGATTAAAGCTGAAATGAATCATGATGTCAAATTTGAGACTTAATATCTCTTACAGGCTTCAATTAGTCTAATACATTCCAATTGCCTTGCGGACATTGATCCAGGCTTCTTCACTTTGTGATTGCAACTACTAAGTTGTTGGTTCCACTAGTATGTGTAATACCCAATTAGTAGATGCCTCAAAAGGTAACGGTATTCTCTATATTTGATCCCAAGGCTTGAACCAGTCTTCAAGTTTCTATTCATTTAGAGGATAGTCAATGTTATGTCCCCAACTCGCGCTTTACAGCCCAGGCCTTCAGTGCAATAGCCAGAACCGCCAGCGACATAATGAATGCTGTGAATCCCATGCCCACGGTGAAAGAAAACATAGCGTCTAGCTGGTAGTGCTCCATCGCTTCGATAACTTGACGAGTCTGCAGAATTGAAGGTTAGTAGGAGCAATTCCATTGGGGCTGTATGTATCACTTACACTCATCATGAATATGAGTCCTCCAGAAATGAGACAAAATGCAGAAACAATCTCACTGGGAGGCCGCGCCGGAAGATAGGAAGTCGGCGGGCTCAGAAATAGAAGAAAATAGGTCATTGCACGAGCAAGTGCAAATCCAACGAGAAGATTACCCCACTGTTTGTGTACCATAGTTGAAGTCATGCTGTCCTGGTGATGCGATCCCATCATGATACCCAGAAGCAATATGACAAGGGCTGGCATCGGGTTTAAGGGAACAACTTGGGACATTGGAATCTTCCAGTTCTCATCTTCAGACTTCAAGCCAGGTGATCGGAGTTGCATGAGATTTTTATTGATCGCGTCACGAATGCCCCGAGATTCAAAGAGCATACCGACAAGGCCACCACCAAAGAACATGATCGAGATGGAGACGTGCTGCAAATCGGACGCGGTCCATGCTTGCCCCCATCCAGCTAAATGCTCTAGGAAAACATTGGTGACGCCGTATAACCATATCACGAACGACTCCACAAACTCGCCAGAGGGGACCCTTGCCTTCCAACCAACAACACATGCTGGCGGTTTTCGATTCCAAGCCCACCCTAGATCTGCCCAGGCACCGATGAATCTCCCCAATGTGAGAACACCGTACCAGAAGAAGATGCCACCTTTGATAAAATGTGCAAGCCCGTTGAAGATCTCTTCGCCATGAAATATACCCCCATATGTGACAGCTCCAGTAACAATAGCGATAAATCCAAAAGGAAGAATTACCCGATCAATCACGTCATACGCCATATCGCAGACATACATGACTTGATTGCTAAGTATCTGAGGTGTCCATTTCGAGAGGAAGTTTTCGAGGCCGGGGATGCATAGCCATTTGCGCAGAGAAGAGAAACTCCGATCAAGCTCATGGTTATTGAAAGCATTGTCTCCGGCCTGTGAGCTAAAGAAGGATGTTGAAAGTCGGCGATTGGAAGATTCGGGCTGACTTTCCAGACTACCTTCGCTCGAGGAGTGGTATTCATATCTAGCTTCATTTGGATTGAGCCATTCATGTTCATCGGTAGCGACAGGAAGAAATGAGGTGTCATCGAAAGGCATTCGTGACCTTTTCAAGTCGCGATGTCCCGAAAAAGTCGAAAGTAAGCCAAGAACAACCTGTGCGCTGATGACAGAGGTTACAATCCAACCGATTTTATGGTGCGCATTGTTCTCATATAGATCAGGGGTTTGGTTATTATAGATGACCCCAAAGAGCAAACCGAATGCATTGAAGACCAAGAACAGGAGTTGGGACGGAATTGCGAAGCGCGAATGACCAACACTTAGCATAACGGCTGTGATGGAATTAGACAAAGTTTGGATGATTGAAAGAATGAAAATTGACTTACCCGCAGGAAGAGCGAAGCACCACCCTATGACCATCAGCACAATATGAGCCATGATAACACTCTGGTTCTGGCTGTAGGAGAAGTAGCTGGTGGCGCCTTTACTCTCCTCATTTTTCGAGACGGGGGCTGCTGGAGCAGCTGTACTGGGGGAAGATTGCATATCCATTTCCATTTTCCTATCGAAAACCCTTAAAACCTCACAGCTGCTTGCACTGACAAGGGAAAGGAATATGAATGCCTGAAAGGCTGCCTGTCGGTGGGAGTGTAGTCCCATGGTATCTTCAATGTAGCCAAGAACTCCCAGGAGATAATGGTACACTTCAGTGTTGAAGGTATTTCAATTGGATGCGGTGGAGATTGGCGGGGATATTATTGAGTCAATTGATGCAAAAAATTGAAGCTTGACTGAATCAATGAAATTCAATGCCGCTTCGCTGCATCATCTGTGAAACCAAGTTTGGCGGCTATGGAGCTCTTTGAAAGTTGCCTTTACTCGAATTCCCAATTACTTTGAGTCGGACGTAGTTCGGTAAAGGTAGCCCGAAGCCTGTTCAAGGCGGCGAACTCTCGTTGTGAAGTCTTAACCTCCAATGCTGGAATGGTCAATCAGATTGTGGTCAAGTAATTCGACGAAATATCGAAGGAAATTCGGTTGCGAAGATCGTAATTCATGAGAAAATACAGTTCTCGCGAGGCAGGGTTCGGTCAATTAATAAGTCCTGAACTTGAGAAGTTGAAACACCCAGAGTCATGATGACCCAGCACTTTCTGCATCTAAAAAAAGAAAGGCCCATCAGCCCAAGAAGCTCCTCAGCGCTGGATTTCACTGCTTTAGAATCGGTGATAACTTGAATGTGAATACAAGCAAGTCATTTCCAAGGTTCCTGACCCCACCTCTCGCTGAATTTCATCGACAAGAATACTTTAGGCTGCAATCTCTGGACGGCGTTCGGCGGTAATCCAGCGAAGATCTTCATAGTGAGAAACTGCCCAGAATGCGTATCAATAATCGAAACTCATATTGTGATCTAGTTAAAATCAGCAACAATCAAATAGACAGCTACAGTATAGTGGACAAGACCTCGGAATGTAGCTGCTTGGGGGCCTGATTCGAACGGCGAATCAGAATCACCAGCGAGATCGCGCTGGATCAAGCGAAACTTGCCGAAACCGGTGCTGATCGGCTCAGACCACACCTCGTGTCTGACTCTTGGGACATGCAGGCAAACACGTTGCTGTCGGTGATTCATGATTGAATGAGTATCTGCTTGTCAAATGACATAATGCTATAGGCTCATTGACGCAAGTGTTGAAGAAGTTGTTGACTTGTCCTTCGTTACTTTCTCAACAAACAGGGCATGCCGGGCCACGCGCCACCACCAACTTAGAAATGGAGAACATTCAATCAACAACACCTCGCTCACAGACAAATGCAGCGTCGCGTATCAAACCACGCCGAGCTGGTGTGCCCTGTGTGAGATGTCGCCAGATGAAGGTGAGGATCGGGGCGCTCGCGCCTTTTCTCTCTCTCCCTCTCGGACCTGCTCCGGCTCCCGGCTTAATACCGCAGGGACCGATGTTAATATGCATCTTTAGGTGAAATGTAATGCGCGCCAAAAGTTCCCTGCATCTTGCTCAGCTTGCGCAAAAGTGGGGGAGCGCTGCTCTATTGACCCTTCATTCAAACGAACTTCTAAAAGAAGGTACTATTCGTCCGACTAGCTTCTTCATACTACTGCATTCTCAATCTCATCGATTATAGTCTGAGAATCCCCCACGCTCATCAGCCAAGTGACCCGAGTCCTGTGTATAGAACGCCCCAGTCCGAGGTATCGGGTGCCGACTCCACTGGGCCGTCGCTGAGACCGACTGGAACGAGACCCGATGTACCTCCACTAAATTCAGATTCCTCCGTGACAGATGTTACCGCCGAACTGCGTATCGGTAGAAAGAGAACTGCGCGTTTCGCCCATGAGGCTACAGGTATTCATTTCACATCCAGCAATGTCGCGGAATTGCTGGAATAGTAAGACACCCCATTGATCACTTTCTCTATTCTTTCCACTCACGGCGTTTAGTTATTACTCTCATGCCCATCCCCAGTTCCCACTATTAACTGATCCCGCCGCCGTCATCGACTGTTACGACAAAGTACCATTATTGTTCTGGACCGTTCTAGCCATTGCGAGTAAAGATTCAGAGAAGTATGCGTCTGACTACTCTCGGTTACAAATTCTTGTTAGGCAGCTCGTGGCAGAAATTCTTCTCGTTGGAAACAAGTCCATATACCTTGTTCAAGCTTTACTCCTGCTATGTGCCTGGACCTTCCCTCACGAAGACATGAACAAAGAGCCATTCTCAATGTATCATGCAGTCGCAATTTCTATGTCCCGCTCCCTTGGCCTGCATCGTCCCCAGTATCCATTTCTGTTATTTGCGGCGAAGGCATCTGAGATTGGAACCGTCGAAACTCGGACGGCGACCTGGCTGTCCTGCTTCATTATTGATCAATGGTAAGGCGCCAATTGCCTTTGGAGAATTCGATTCCCTAACTGATGACTTCTCAGGCATACCGCCAGATTCGGAGTTCCAACTTCTATCAGGATAGACCACACCATCCTTCACACTCTAAATACGACGATACCCAGCATACCAAAAACCACCAGCATCCAGCTTCACATCGCCGTCGTGACCTCAAAGATTTCTACTGCCATGGGTGAAAATGAGGCCACCCCCACGGGACTTGCAGTAGATCCACTCCCGTTTGTACGGATGTTCGAAACTGAGCTTTGCGCGGTTCAAGACAAATGGCAAAACGAATGGTCACCTGCCGATGAAGTGATATTCCTTGACGCCCGGCTCAGTGTTTATTCTTACTTTCTCGGCCAAAAGAAAACAAATGACATGAGAAACGTCCACCCGGAGTCTGGGATAATCACTCAAAGCATCATCACGGCGAGGCAACTTCTTATTGTTGTGACCACATTTCCCGAAACCCTGATCAAGGGAATATTTCATGTCTTTCGGGCGGCGAGTTACGCAGTATTCTTCCTCCTACGTATGCTTGGGACGGCTCCGAGCGAACTGGTTGATGAAGACGGTGTAAGAAACATCATCAGGCAGACTTTCACACTCATGAAGGATATTTCTCAGACAGGGAATGACCGTCGGTCTCAATGTTTTCGAGTGTGCAGAATCATTGAAAACATGATCGACTATGAAGACTGGAATAAAGACACGCCGTTCGTAGGAAAGGCCCAATCGTTTATGGTCAATAACTTCATCGCAGATGTTGCAGCCAGAGGTATGATAAGGGCAAACTTGCGACATGCAGCTGCACAAACCGAACGTGATCCTCAGGAAGCTGGTGCTGCAGGAATTGCGCCAGATGTTGAACCCACTTTTGACTTCGACTTCTCAATATTGGATCCGATGGAGTTGAATTTTAATTGGCAGGATAATGAGGATTTACTATTTCTCAGTCAGAATCTAGGAGGGTCTTCGTGATCTCCATGGATTGATATGATCTGCCAGAGCTTTCTCCAGGGCCGCTTGGCTGATTATTCAACATTCCTGCTGATGATCAGCGACCCGCCTCAAGAGCTCCACGAGAACAATTATTAATGAGTGATGTTTATTTGCATATTGAGCATTTTAATCAACATGGACGACACATCGCTCGAAAATCTAGTCCTTGTCATAGTTTCTCTGTGGGATTTCAACTAGTATTTGGCTTCGGGGAATGCAGCGAATGCCCCTCGAAGTATTGCGTGGGGATTGATCCGATTGGGGTACTGCGCTTGCACCTTTTTCCAAAGCTCCTCCCACCCCGACGAAGACTGCACTGCCTCTTCAAAATCCAGAATGTACTTTCGAGTCTTATGTAGATTGAACATCCCATCTACTGTGCCAGCGCGTTTGTGTCCCGCAATAACTGTGTGCGGCTGAAGAGATTCAATCTTGTCTAGTGCACGTAGCCACTCCTTTCTTTTCTCGGTCGTATTGGCTTCCCCGAAGAACTGATGAACCTCTCCGTAGACAGCATCTCCCGCTACCACTAGCCTGATACTAGGAACGTGGAGAACGGTGGTGTTGTAAGTATCTGTGTGGCCAACCTCTATCGCATGAAATTCGTTACCCTCGATTCGGAATACGGGCGATTCCAACGTTTCTGCGATTTCAGGCTTTTCGGGAATTTGGCCATCGGGGAATAATGTTCCCCATAGCCCATGGAGAACTTCCGGTACAAGTTGATCATGCATGTGTTCGATAGTGCCAGCAGTGGCAACGGCGCGTAAATTAGGCCAATGTTTTCGCAGCACAGATATGCCGAACCAATGGTCACCATGACCGTGAGTAATGTAGACGTATCGAAGTTCCTTGTTGGGAGCTGTTTCTTTGATCCATCGAGCGAGATCTTCAGTCTGTGCGACCGAGATCGGTGTATCCACAAGTACAGCTTCGACGTGCCCGTGAATTAACGTGCAAGATATTGGTGAAAACTTGCTGAATTCACCAGCTCGTTTTATTGCCATTGGCAGCCGAGATGAGACGTATACATCGGCTTGAAGGATTGAAGACATAGTATTAATCTTAGTATTGAATACCAGGGAGCTGAATCTTGTAATCTTTTGAAAATGTCTTCTTCAAGTTTATTCGAAGACAGCCTTTCAAATCTGTTGAGATTACACTGGCAGATTTTACGGATTTTGAAGCTGTTTACATACCACGGCGCCAGACCGGGCGAGTGGTTTTAAGCTGACCTGAGGCCCCGAAAACTGATAAATAATCTCTATTTAGTGATATATATCCGACCCTACTAATCACGGGGAACCGGTGTATCAATTATGAAGAATGCGGGGAAATTTGGAACTACGATTATCCTTGTCATTACAGGCCTCTATCTCGACTTTGGGGATTTTCGAACTTACCGAGGTCTCTCAAGCGAGATCAGTAATCAGCTTTTCACTGCTCCAGATATTCAGTTCCTCGCTTTAGTACGATAAAACTTCTAATGTTCTTCATCTAATATTTAAAGAGTAAAAAAACTTTGATAAATTTGATATCCATAGCCTATTTCAAAATTTTTGCTCTTTATTGAACGCTACAACATGCCTCGCTGGACCTTTGAACTTTCCCCGGAGACTTTGACAGCCTCCGAAAGGCAGACACTGGCCAAAAAAATCACCGAAACCTATGTTCAAATCGGCATCCCTGCATTCCTCGTCAACGTCTTCTTCCACGAGCTTCCCGTTGGAAGATTTTACAGCGGTGGAATATCTCAGCCCGACGCAATCTTTTTCCACATTGATCACGCCGCCAGCGGTTTTCCTGACGAGGATCAACGCTTGCGATTCATCACCCGAGCCAATGATATTGTGCGGCCGATATTTGAGCCCAAGAATATCAAGTGGGAGTATAATATTTATGAGCACCCTCGACATAATTGGAGAGTGAACGGCATGATCCCACCTATTGAGCATCCTGATGTGTGGAAACAATGGGTTGAGAAGAACGAAGCGGTCCAATATGACGAAAATAAACCGCGTTCAAGTGACGATATCGTCAAGCTTTCTGCTGTATTCGTGAATCAATGATAAGGTCTTTCTGCGCGGTCATTTGGCTTGGGACTCGCTATCGATTGTCAGTCGTAGATGCCGAGTGAATAATGAAATGATATCACCACGCAGTCCGATTACCTCCAGGGCTAGATAGTAATTGCCACTAGATTACTATTAGTGCCAATATTGTTGCTATACTCGCACCTGTCATACTGTCCTATTCAAATTTCTTTCATAATTTCAAGTTCGACAAATGTTACTTCCTTCAATGAGTCTCAATGCATAGTTAGTGTCATTGCGATTATTTGCATCGACCGCGGCACTCTGGGCCCCTGGACAGAGCGTGAGTGAACGTCGAGATACAACTTTGCAGGACACCCGCGCCGCATCATTTTACCACCACTGGCAAATCTATTACAGTCCGAAATCTGAAAAAGTAACAGCAAATGTTGAATTGTATCTGTCACTCATATGGAATATGTATTGACGCCCCCCTCCCCCCCTCGTATCCTCATCACGAACTTCAACACTGCGGAACAAATGAGCACATTTAGCTGATTTCCTCATCAAGGATGCGGAATACCCCCTTGACTTTGTGTGCCGCCTCCAGTAGGAGCCATGTTCTCAGCAGCGCTAGCCTCGTTGAGAAGCTCGCAGAATGCAACATGGAGACTTCTACCTCGCGGGAAAAACGGGAACAATTTCCAGAAGTCGAGGTATCCCAGATATTCAGCATATTGCGGAGTATTTTCGCCTCGCGCACACCACGAAAGCCGGAGCTGCCCCGTATTTACGTTTGCCATATCGAACATAGTGTCCACAGTAACAGGACCTTCGATAGTTGCCTCAAGTCGCTGGTTGGAATCGATGATGATGGTACGGATCTGGTCAGAAGTGACCTGTCAAGGAAACTCAAGTTAGCCCGGAACCTAGTATAAGAAGCAGCAGATCAACAAGTTGTTTCCCCTTACATAACCTCTCTCAGGTGTCTCTCCACTGACTGCTGCCATGGTGTTCCATATCTCGTTCATGCTCAGGACTTCGGTGTACGCAAACACGTGGGCGTTCAAGGTGCGGATATCAACGATAATTTGAGCAACATACTTCCCGATATCGCGCATATCAGTCATAGCAAACTTCTGCTCGCCGTCGTCGACGATTCGATCGTCAATGAGGACTGACCTGGCGCTCCATATTCTTCCGGACGGTATGGCGGGGACAAATACTTGATACCAGCATCCTACGTCGATGATCGTGTAGGGTAGACGCGCAAGGCGGAGTTCTGCCTGGATCTCAAGTTTCTGTAGATTTATCATATCAACGCTGATCATGCCTTGTAGACAGACTTGTCTAGGACCTTGGACCTACCATTGCTCTACTGTCAATGACGCCCGGTGGAGCGGGCGTAGCCCATTAAGAAGGAACAAATCGCTTTACACCGGCCTGTTTCGCCGCCGCTATCCAGGTGTATTGTTCTGGCAAGTCCAACCAGGCGAGGCAGGAGATCAGAGTATCGATGATACTCAATGGGATGACTAGCTCTGCCATTGGGTTGTCGAGATCGTATTCGTGGATTCGTATGCCATGCTGTCGTAGGCGCTTTATCTCCTCGCTTTCAGCCCACTGGGGCTTCGTGAATACCGTAATAGTCTAGATGCAATTTTATGTAAGCTAAATCACTCTCGACTCGGTCTGGGGTGGATCGTACAAAGTTGATATGCGAGGAGAAGAGGCCCGCTAGGACCGATCGACCGACTTCGCTGGTTGGGCAGATGACGCCCACTGTGATTGAATCAGGCATTGTATCTGTACTAATGTAGGTGGTGGCTGCGAGAGAAGAGTGGAGGAAGATCTAGGGAAAAAGAAAAGACAAGATTTCTACCTAAAAACTGCAGGATCCAAGTTAGGAAGGAGGCACCTTATCAGCCTGCCTACCCCGTAGGTACTGTAGTAGGAAAGAACAAGACCGCCCTTCACAGGATGGGCATACGTGGCATCTATGCCACTTCCCTGAATATCACCTAGACATTCACAATTGATTTGTATATGACCCTTATCAAATCCACCCATTCTATCCCATGTAAGGCAGGTAACTGCCCTCAACTCGGATCTCGTTTAGAGGATGCAGTTCGGGGGAATTTGAGAGCCTTGGAGTCTCCAGTGAGCTTGGGATGAGCGTCGATTATACTAGTAGAAGAACGACATACACTAGTGTAGTAGAATCCTAGTACTGCCTGTTTATAGCAACCTTCAAGTCCATTAGTCGGGTGACAAGTTTCACACATGCATACGAGTAGTACTAGGTAGGTACTATGAATGCCGTAATACCAGAATACTCAAAAACTTGGATGGCAGGCCCAGATTGGCGAATTTGCGAATTTCTGTAGTGTATTGAGTCCACAAAGCGAGAAATAAATTGACGAACACTTCATGTTTCGAGGTATGTACCTATACTTCCCGAGTTTCAGGCTGGAGCTCTGAGAAATTTGAGTCAAAGCTGCATTGGGGTACGTTATCCTGACTCTTGGGTGGTTATGCATTTGCATTTTGAGGTAGAAACTGGAGGTAGGCTGTTGCGACAACTTCAAGTTGGAAGTTGAGAGCGTTATGGAGAGCCGATTCTAACCAGTGCGTGATAGTACTAAACATGAAAGCAAAGACAGACTCGGTCGGAGGCTTTTCATTTGAAGTAATATAATAGCAGCAGTTGAAGTTATATAGTAGACATACCATCCATGGATGCTGTGTTTACTGTTGCATGCGACCTGGAGGCCATCGCGAGCATTCAATGCCCGGTGTTCGAGGCGCTGTGTGGCAGATGTAGATATGATGCCAGCCCCGGGCCCTTGGGTGCCTATACCTAGTACTGCACTTGTCAGCCACTGCACCTAAGTAAAATTGTATTTCGCCATTTTCGATAATACACCAGGGCTAGTTTGGACCTCGGTATGGATGGTAGATCGCTATATTCAATATAGTGCGGAACAGGTGGTAGTAGTTTTACATATGTAGTACTTCAAGCTAGGAAGAATCTAGCAAAATGAGTACCAAGCAGATTATATAGTAGTGATTAAGAGCCTACCTAGGTACAATCGCTACTAGCTCAAAGAGAAACATGAAAGAAAACCCTCCTATACGTAGGATGGCAGGTTCAAGCATAGATAGTATGCTATCCTAAATGATAGTATTGTCAAACACATCTGAATCAGTAAATAACCAAGAGATCATACGACAAAATAGAGACAATCAGGCATTTTCGGCTCTTGATTTGATAATGCGGTGAACTGTGATTCAGAGATACTAACTATGTAGATTCTCCCTTCAAGTTCCAGCCTTGGAGGGGCTATGTATCTCAGAATGTCCACGTGTCTCTGGCTACCATAAGGTACTATTACCTGACGTGGCAAACGGTACTAATCAACAAAGAAGTCAGCATCTTCCACTACCTAAACCTTGGAACTTGGACCTTTTTCGAGATACAGAAGATTAGGACTACCTACTATACATAGTATGAATTTTACATCTTCTAGCAGGATATCACCGGGCATCATTCGAATATCTGACACACCTTGCAGTTGAAGCTGTACGACTGGCTTATGAGCTAAACCCTTTGAAACTTCCTAATGATATAATATCGAGAGTCTTGCTCTATTAAAGGTGAGTATCTCCCCATTCAACAAACGGGGTCAACTAAGATAACCTGGATGCTGATTGCCTTCTCGTGTCAGAGGGCTCTGCCCTGGACAAACTCAACCTGCCCAATACCCGGGGCCCACTTCCACTGGATCCTTTCTAGCTCATTATTCCCTAGCACCGATTGCATGGTTAAAGGCTGCACCATCACCTTCATCTATCAAGAATGCTTCTCCTCTGACATCTCTGAATATAATTTATATCTACTGCTTGCATTTTCATGAAGCTCTGGAGTCAGTTGAAAGGCGCCTTGTTTGCGAAGACCACCGATCCTTAGATACCTGGGACGCTCCTCTTGAACGTATAGCAAACTGCTCTACAGGAACATCAACGATCCTTCTGTCATGGGACTTTCCCAGACCGGAAATACTACTATATTAACCATCGATCAATCATATATCATATACTATCAGAACGTGGTCGAACGGGACGCATGAGCATCATAGACTTCAACCTTGGAGCCTCTGACAATGATGGTGGGTCTGAGATCAATCCAAGACGATATAATTCCTCGCAGAAGAAAAAATAGCTCTTTAACAGCAGCATGAGCTAACCGAATACTTTATGTCTAGATTTATCGCTATTTATGTCTAGAGATCCGAGCTAAAGAGTTTCCAAAGGTTCTGTACCTTCCTGGAGGGCTCAGAGTTATACACCTCGACATGAAGCAGCGCCACGCAAAGTAGAATGGAAAGTGCGGCAGCTCATGAAGAACCGCGAAAATGCACGGCATTTTTGTTTCAACACACTACTGATTTATCTTGATGATGGATGCCCGTGAATGGAGGTCCTTTTCCCAGAATTGTATCCGCTTCCCTTATGTGCCCAATCGTCGACGCCGTGTCAGGCTTTCCAGAGTCAAGCCATGTCAATCCCAATACTCTAAACTGTGGAAATGTAGGTACTATCATCGGGCCTATATATCAAACCTAGGGATTCGGTTAGATACCTGGGCAACTTGAAGACGTGGTTGTTTCAGCCAGCACATGTGAGAGTGACGCTTTCTGTCTAGGAGCCTTCACAATTACCCTGAGAGCGGCTCATGTAATTTTATAACTTCCAAGGTTGAAATCGTTCGACACGGTTTTGGAGCAGCTCAAAGGTTCTTGTCTGAATACCCTATCATATCCTGCCAGTTCATGGAACAAATCGATGTTGTCATAATGGGCGAGCAAATATGGGAGTGAGATATCGCCCACGTTTCGTGATCACGGTTCCTCGTCCTCAGTGCCCAATCGGCTACTCTAAGCCGTCAGGTCCAGATCATCTCCGACCCTGTTGTTCTATCGTTTGCCTCAGGCGAATCATACAAACTCACTAACGAGTACGTATATTCACAATAAATATTGTGAGGTAGGTAGATCGGAAAGATTCTCAAGCAAAGCTTGCTTGCTTAGGTATTTATACCTAGAGCACCACCTGGGCAGCAGTACGAGCAAGGCAGCCCTTACTACTAATGGTTTGGTGATCGATGCTGATGCCCAGGTGTACGGTATATTTGCGGCCGCTAGTAGTACTACTATACGCCCCCCAAAATTTCTGGTTTATTGGGGCATTCAAGACCCGGGCCAGTAATGGAGAAGCAACTTGAAGCCATTGCATCGGCCTGAGGCCATAAAACTTTGGGGCGGATGATTGCCCAGGTTTTTAGCTACCAAGAAGTATTCGGATGTCACATCGAAGCATTCTCAGCTTCGAAAGGCCATATATGGGATCCTATATCCATTTACCAGTGAATCAACCGCGAGCATCAGTTTATATCATATTTCAAAGACCATACAACGTCTTGAAAGGCCCAGAGCATGAACATGTGGACATGCCTATACGCATCACCGTTCTCGAAGAACGCTCAGATTCGGGATGCCAGTAGGTATTACAACTTGGTCGTGCATACGTTTCCAGTGTGAGTAGTACTATTTGGATAAATGCAAATTCTTTTACTTGATGTTAGAGAAAGACTCGGTCGATTAATCGAACAAATCGACGATAGGGAGTAACAAAATTGGGATTTTGATGCTGCCACATACTACATGCTCTGCGAACTTTGTACCTGGTTCCATAAAATCTGCATCCGAAGCCCGTGTGGATTCGTGCGTTATCAGCCTCCTGGCCATCTAGAGACAGCAACTGGCAGCAGCCGGTTTACGCGTCATAATATGCCAAAATATTAAAATTCAAATATTGACGGCATCCTGGAACTCGAAAATCGTGATGAGTACTACTCCAACCCTTTTCAACTCCGTCTCCCTTTTTTTTTGTTCGTGCTGGGCAGGTGAAGAATGTTGTTCTCTCCAGTTTTGGAGAGTCTTGTCGCTAGGATCTACTATCCGAGCCGGGGCATTTCCGACTAATCTGCGGGCCCATAAACATGTGGGGAAATATCTACCAGAGCCGGCCTTCCTTTACTTCGGGATTCGTCATGATCTTCAACCCCGTGAGATACAACTGAAGTTTACGGGGCATAGAATTTGCTGATAGGTTCATTATTGGTTTGGTTTCGAGGGATCGGGGGTAAAGAACACATGGCAAAGACTGCTGATCGGCTTCTAAAGCCCTGACGTAGTTGTTGTGTCTGCCTAGAAATGAATTATGTGTCTGTTCTACGATATGCCCCGACATGAAAAGTTACTTTTGAATCATAGTCAGCAACTACAAATTGTGTGAGTAATGTGGGGGAATTAATTCATGGTCAATGATTGACCGAGTTCCATTCGATACTAAGCAACGAGAACAGAAAATGATTGAGTTGGTTAAGACAACCCAGAGTCAATCAATCAGGAAAGAAAAATCAAAACCGGCCAAGGGATGGCGAAACATTCTGTTCAAATCCAGTGCCTTTCATTTGAAGACAAACTGCTTCCTCTCAATATCCATCCAGACTAGTACCGGGCTTGAAATGGAACGGCTTGATTCGAATGTTGTCAAAGGCGGCCGCTGTATCCCACACCCGCACCCCGTTCATTCCAGTGGAATATTTGGCATCGTTAATATGGATAGAAAAGTCGTGCATCTCCAGATTGACATAAACATAAAATTGCTGAGCCAGCGCGACAACTTTGAGGTGATGGATTTGGTTAAGGGATGTATTCGCTGGAGCGTGAGCGAGTTCCATCCAGTCACCTTTTGCCCAGCCCAGAAGAACAATGCCAGAGGTACCGAAGCCGCAGTAGTATCCCTTGTAGGCATCGGCGCCGACTTCAGGATCAGATACACGGAAGATCAAACCAGCGTTTCCAGAGTTCGAGAGCAGCGTGATGTCGGCGTCGAAGATAAAGTTCGAGAAGTTGCTGTTCAAGACGGCTTTGCCACCGAGAGATTTGCTTGCGACTAGAGAACCAGATGACGCATTGAAGTCACCCCCGTAAACCTTCCACTTGTCCATAGACTTATCGGAGAAGTCATCATAAAAGTTGACATCAGAAGGGATGGGCACCTGAGTCGAGGTTGGAGTCGGAGGCATAGTAGATGCTGTAATTGTAGGGACTGATGGTGGGACGTATGTTTCCCCAGACGAAAGGCAAGCAAGAGAAAACTCGGGGGTCTCTTTCGATGATGAGTTGCTGCTGTACCCCCAAACCGTAGCGACAAGATACGAGCGGCTCGCCGCTGATGCATAAGCGAGGGCATTTCCGGAGTCGTGGGACCCAGTGCCGATACGCCAGTCGTATGGGCTTTGCTTCTCGACTGTCTCCATTTGATTTAGGAAGGGATTTGCGATGAATTTCCTGTCGATGGCTATGACATCCTGCCTCGCAAGACCAAAAGTCTCCTGACAACTTGCTGGAATGGCCTCGGACTCAGCTGATGCGCACATGTATCCAGCTTGTTTCTTCCCCCAGTTCTCGGTGAGACTAGCTTTCAGGTCCAATCGGCATTGTTCAGACAGAAAGCTGCAATCGGTCTTTCCACCATCGACAGCCAGTTTCACATCAGGCTTGGTGGAGATGAAGATATGACGACAGACATACCAGGACGGGTCCATGGGAAGGGGGCTCATATCAAGACCAGTGGAACGCATACTACTGGGGATGGCGAAGGTCAAGGAGGAGGGTACAGTTGTTCCATTCTGAGAAGACGAGCTGGATAGAGTCATTTCCTTGCCCACGTTGAGGTAGACTGCATGTCCGTCAATATGGGATCCCGGGTATGGCTTGGTCCAGTCATAGCCCTGTAGAGCTGTAGAGTTGACAGAGACCGGATGCTGGAATGACTCCTGGACATCTGGCCACTGGATCGGGACTATGTTGCTTCTGTTCATGAAAAACTCGGAATAGTCCAGGAAGACAGGAGACATGAACGCACTGCTCAATGCCACGAAAATAAGAATAAGCATCATGTTTCTTGTGTGAAATGGCAAATAAGATAAGGTAAAATATGACGAAAGAGAAGAAGGTGGGTGGTGAAGAGAGAAGAGAGAAGGTAGGATGGATTGAGAGGAATGGCTCGGCGCTGGCTGGTACCGGCCAGCGTATCAAACTCAACGACGCGTACCGTGACTTAGTAGGCACTCTTCCTCTTTAGGCGGCCTTGCTCTATTCATTTTACTACTTTCCTCAGTTCCATTCTCTTCCTCCTCCTTCTCTTCTTCTACCCTCCCACCCCTCCACCATTTCCCAACCTTCATCATTTTCCCACCTTCTAGCTTTACTTTTCGTTTACTCACAAATCCCTTGAGCTACATCAGCTATTACACATTCTACATTATGGACTGCCTCATCGCAACCCTATTGTCTCTTGTGATTGTCGTCTCGGGCGTGAGAGATGGCTACAACGGGCAGCACCCTGATGATTGTCCCGTCTTGTGCTCGGAGGCCGGCCCCAATCCCGTCAATTGGGCTAATCTCCACCATCTCAGTGAGCTTGGAAGTTGTAATCAGACAGTTCTGTTCGATTTCAACATCCAAGGCTCGGTCGTTGACCCAAAGACTGTCCTCACTATCCGGGCATGTGCATCCGGCCCAAGTCTCGGTCACAGCACTATCGACACCAGCAACCTACACGACCAGAAGAAGCAGCGAGAGTTCATCGCGACTGAAGACTGTGGTGCCAAAGCTGTCAAGACATCTCTCACTCTCGAGAGTGAACCTTCGACTCTCAACAAGTCCACCTCCCAGTCTTCCCATGTCGACCAAGCAGCACGTCAGCTTGCCTCATTTGTCATGACCAGTGCCGAGTGTGGTACAACAATCATCTTTGCCAAACATGAATCTGCTATTGTGGGCTTGTATTCCGGTGCTCACATCACCAATCACGCTGCCTCAAGTCTTCTTACTGTCTTTGGAGACAAAAAGGTCGCTGCTCAGCAGATCTGCCAACTTAACAATGCTGCACTTACTCTCGGGGTCGTCTCTGCAGGCTTTGACGATCTTGCGAACGCCCAAGATGTTGTCAAGAACTGGAGCAATGGCATTTGCGTTAACAATAGTATCCATGATACTATGTTTGAGATGAAAGTACTCATTTCGACTGAAGACAAGGGCTTCCAGGACGGAACCATTCACAAGATGCTTCCTCCCAGTCCAATTCCCACCGGGGACTGTCAGCAGTTGGAGGTTCAAATCGGTGACAGTTGTGCGTCCCTGGCAAGCAGTTCTGGGCTTTCTCTTTCTGGATTCCTCGCCTACAATCCTGGGAACAAGCTTTGCTCTACTCTTATCCCAGGTCAGTACGTCTGCAGGGGTCCAGGCAAGCTGTCTCAGGTCCTACCCCAGGCCAAGTCAGATGGCATTCGCTCCACCTACAAGGTTAACCCTAACGATGGATGCTGGGCAATTGCAGATGCTCATCACATCAAGACACAAGATATCGAAGACTTTAACAAGCACACCTGGGGATGGGCCGGCTGCGGAAGTCTACAAGTTGGCCAAGTCATCTGCATCAGCAGTGGAGATCCTCCCATGCCCGCTCCTGTCAAAGGAGTCACTTGTGGTCCACAGGTACCTGGTACACTGCCCCCTGCTGGTGGAACCAATTCTGGACTAGAGAAATTAAATCCTTGTCTCTTGAACGCATGTTGTGATGTCTGGGGATATTGCGGGACATCGCCAGACTTCTGCACCCCGACACCTGCCGACACGGGTGCACCTGGCACTGCAAAGCCAGGAACCAATGGCTGTATCTCCAACTGCGGAATGGACATTGTGAACAACGACCATCCGCCCGACGAGTTCAAGAATATCGGTTACTTTGAGGGTTTCGACCAACGACGCGCATGTCTGAAGATGAGCGCTCCTGAAATTCCTCCCAATCAATACTCTCATATCCATTTTGCCTTCGCCACCATTACGTCTGACTTCAATGTCGATATCTCATCCACCGCAGATCAATTCCAGAAGTTCATGGACTCGAAAATGGGCGGGACCAAAAAGGTTCTTTCCTTCGGTGGTTGGGCATTCTCTACAGACCTGGACACGTTCCAGCGCTTCAGGGACGCAACCAAACAAGAGCACCGTGGCACCTTTGTGGCTAATCTTGTGTCCTTCATGAACCAACACAATCTCTCTGGCTTCGATTTTGACTGGGAGTACCCCGGTGCTCCCGACATCCCCAGTATCCCACCCGGCAGCCCTGATGAAGGAACGAACTTCAGTGAGTTCCTTCGACTTCTTCGAAGCAAGCTCCCGAGCGATAAATCCATTTCAATTGCTGTCCCGTCGTCTTACTGGTACCTTAAGCAATACCCTCTGAAGGACATTGCTACCAGTGTCGATTACTTCATTTCATGACCTACGACTTCCACGGCCAGTGGGGTAAGTCTAGCAATCTCAAAGGAGGTGGACAACACTTGGGAATAACATTATGCTAATCACACTATCTCGGAATCTAGATGTCGATAACGAGTGGTCCGTACACGGGTGCCCAGCTGGAAACTGCCTTCGATCCCACATTAATAAGACCGAAACCCACGATGCGATGGTGGTCATAACCAAGGCTGGAATTGAAGCCCGAAAGGTCGTCGTCGGTATCACCAGTTATGGAAGAGCCTTCCGCATGCGTGAAAGCTCTTGTGCCACTGAGCTCTGCACCTTTTTGGGAGACAAGTTGCACTCCAAGGCCTACACCGGACGATGCACCAACACTGCCGGCTATCTCGCCAATGGAGAGATCAACGAGATCATTGCAAACCATGGCAAATATCCTCTCTTCCGATCCTACGTCGACATGGCGTCCGACTCCAATATCCTCGTCTACGGTACATATGATGCGGCAGATTGGGTCGGATACATGGATGGAAGTGTGAAGGCTGGCCGAAAAGACTGGATCAAGAGCCTCAATTTCGGCGGTTCGTCTGATTGGGCTATTGATCTCGAACAGGAGTAATTCTCAACGCGCCGCACCTCCGAAAAGGCCCTCGTCGCTCAGTGAAAAGGTCTTTCCATGCTATTCTTATGTTTGTTTTCATTTTTACCCTGGCATAGGGCATGGTATTATTTCACTTATTCCTCTCTTTGCCCTGCCATGGGATGTGCTATCCTTACGCTCATTTCTCATCGTTACTCCGGCATAGGGCATGAAATCCTTACCCTCATTTCTACCATCCCCACCCCACCATGCGGCTTGTTATCTTTATCCTAACATCAACTTCGTTTTAGCGTTTCCAGTTGCATGTCGTGGGTCGTGCTATTCTTACCTTTCGTTCATTTTTACCTTTGCCCTGCCAGGGGTTTTGCTATTCTCATCCTGTTCTCATTTCTATCTTGCCCTAGCACGGGCATGCTATCTTTACCAATATTCTTAACTGTGTTCAATTTATCATTACTCTGCTATCATGGTGGAGTATGGTATTCTTATCATCTTTATCCATGCATCAGTAGTGTTTTCCTCTCTTTATGTGTAATGCACAATCGGAGTATCGATATTCTGCTCACATTCATACCCTGGGTGCCCTAGAGTACCAAATTCCATCGTACGCTTTTCTGATTCGAATTGTAAGTTCCCAATTTAGCCTTAGACCTCTATTAGTACACTTGCCATTCGATACTCATGGTTGCAAAGTCATTCATGGTAATATGCTACCCTCGCTCGGTGAGGGTTTTTTAGTCTCATGTTGCTGGCATGAATCGCATCGTTCCATGTGATATCGTGTGTCCTCACTGCTCATTATCAATGTTATCAAGCATTTTGGAGTTAACATTGAAGTTTGAGTGCACCCGTGGACCTTTTCAGCCACCTCGTCGATGGACGGAACTTGGACGTCTTGCATGATCTACGTATACCGTAGTAGAAATGGTGCGCTTTTTTTCAGCAAGTTGGAGATGTGGTCCTGTGAGCATGCTATAGATCCCAACGAATCACAATCCGTAAGATCTCGACCAATAGGAGATCGTTCTAACCAAAAGTCCTCCTTATCATTCAAGTCCATGACGATTTGTATAGCCCGACGTACATCAAAATAATAGTTTCCTGGATAGATTAAATCAAATGATTCGCATTTGCACACTTAGCGAGCCAAAACTCTGTCAAAAATCAAGAAATTGCAATTTCCCGGTATACTGTCGGACTAACATGGCGATTTCGCCGTCCAGGGGTCCAGCCCTCCCAGGCTTTCCGCAATCGCAAAGTTTCGCATACCTACCATTGGCACCGACAGTTCCTTGGCAAGTTATAATGATAGTACCGGTCGTCTGGCCGTTGCATCTGATACTCATGATATTCCGTCGAAATTAAATATACAGGGAAAATAAAACAGCCCTACTATCGTGGCCCATGCGGACTCGGAACCAGAGGCCTTGCAACATAATATTCAATGCATCCACTAGGCCCCTTTTCAATAAGTCCTCCGCCAAACGCCCCAGGACCCTTATCCAAGCCCGGTCCATCGCACATCCGAACAAGGTCATCCATAGACTTCATACACCGATCCCTCAAATCAAAAGTTGACTTCGCAGAACAACCAGACTGGTCTTGCGCATATGCGACCCACGCAACAATCCCATCCGGCGACACGAAATTCCTCCACCCCTCATTCGGACTTAACGTGTCTTTATCGCAAAGCTTCCCCAAAACCTTCTTCCACTCGCGATCATCGAATGTCCCATATTCGCGATTATTATCGAGGTCCCGGAAACAATACGGCTTCGCCGAGGAGCCCATAAGCGGGAATGGACGCGGTTTGCTACTTCGCGACGGAGGGCACTGGATCAGGGCGCCGTTGGTGAAGATGTTGGAGTCCTTCTTGCAGATCTTGTTGGGTGTTATGAATAGATCGTTATCGGCGCGCACCCCTGAGGAAATGAAAATGATATTGAGAGCAAGGAGGAATAGCCATAGTGTTGTTCTTGTGCCCGACGTGGGTATGGTCAACATTTGATCTGCCCCGGTTGGAAGAAAGAATTATTCTTGGGGATTCAAGGTAAGATGAGTGAATGCGACCATGAAATCTGAATCACTTCTAGGCCCATTAATGAGTCTTCTTGAAACGTTCTTGCTCCTCCGCGACTAGTGCAGGGACTAGGGGTCCTCCTGGAACAGACTCTCCCCACCGTCTGGACCCTTTAGGGTTTCCCCGACCCAGTGTTTAGTCATCTTGTGGACTCATAGAGCAGGCATTATTATTGGGTGATGATTTACACTATCCTAGCCCAGAGAAGGGTTCATCTATTTGTGACGGAAATCACGATCCGAAGGCCAGAATAGAAAGCGCAAAGGCGAGAGGGAAGAAATCTCAAGCGCCAACAATGCCAGTCCATCGCTTATTGAGATTCAGAAAAGACACATTCCTTCCAATGCTCATCGGCTCAAAGAGGCAAGCCAATTTTCCTTGAAATCTTCAATCGATCCAGTCGTGCAAACAGTCGTAGCTCATGTTGACTTCTGGCAAATCGTAGCCTATCTTCCCTAGAGCCTGAGGGAGGGTTTGAAACTCTCCTATCTCGACTGCTTGTAGAAAGCTACTAGGTTCAAGTTGTACACCAGGAATAGAGTTGACTGAGTTCAAGTTCAACATGTTCCAGTGCGGAAAAAAAAGTTTCCGGTCCTGTGCAATTATCCAATTCTTGAAAGATTTTAGATCATCTTCATGGACCTTTATTTGGAAGAACTGAACGGATGTATCGTTGATACTACCCATGCCACTGTCAGACAGAATAGGGCGCATAGAAGCCTTCTTTGCCTTGGTTAAAACGAGCTCCGACGTTCCAGAGATCACTTCCGAGAACCGTGCTAGCATAAATGCGTCATTGACTTCGATGTATACATGAGAGTACCAGCGCGAGAGGCGTTGTTTACCGGGGCATTCATATCCGAGGGCAGCCCCTTGATGACTGGGATTTTTCACGATCTTCAGAGTATTTCCGCCTGCCCTAATCAAGTAGTCTGGTCCCGGTGACTCCAGCATCACTCCACATTTGATGAAAATCTCCAATATCTCTTCTACCTTCTTTCCATCAACCCCTGTAAACGGTTCTATGAGTCCGCTGGAGAGCTCATGAAGGAGAAAGCAACGCCAAGCTAGCATGATACCTTCAGACGCATGCCGGATTTTGGAAGCCTTTGAGCTTTTGGGGGCCGATCGAATGTGCTTTTTCAAAACATCCATGATAAAAGAGTAGCGCATATTATTCATAGAATCTGAAGAAGAGTAAGCTTCGTACCAATCATGTCCTCTACATGCACCGATCAAAGGGGGAATCGAAGCAGTGAGGTTGCCATCTCCATAATCTTCTAAATATTTGGCAACGTATTCATAGAAGCCATGGTAGGATGCCTCAAAGAGGAAGAAACTCTCGTGGCTTATCGAGTAAGGAGGTCGCACGAGTCCTCGAGATTCATTAGCGGCACAGCGATGAACTAGAGACAAAATTCCCTGACCAGGTGTTTTAGGAATACTATTTGCGTCTTTTCCATTCAAAAGGGTCTCCCAGACTAAGGAGAGAGGATGAGTCTTATCACGCCTAACAGAACGCAAAGCCAATTCTGCTTTGACACGAAGTGATAGGATACTTTCAGGTCCCAAAGTATATTTTTCGAACAACTCCTTACCTTCAGCACTATCGAGAAAGTCTTGGGCGGATCTGTGTACAAAGCGCACACACTTTGAATTTCACGGCAACAACCCCGGATCATTTTTTAGTGCCAGAGTGCGGTATTTCGATACCGGAAACATGTGGGACTCCACAACTTCTAGAAGACCAACAGACACTGGCATCAGAGTTATGAAAGTATTTTAACACATCTCCATCCATTTATTAATACAGGGGCTGTCGTTTGGACTTGTGAAGGCATCCAAAACATTGTCATCTGCTATCAAGGTAAGCGTAGCGATATTGCACTCCCGCTCTGACGGATCACTCGCTCGAGCGTACCGAAAGTATCGTACCGCTTTCTTGACGTATTTCTCATTCTGTTCGCCCGATCTAGACCACATGTCCTTGTAAAGCTTCATGAGATCTGGGGGCAGTTGAGTTATACGGTCGTATATGTCGTCCCATGCTTCATTGTACTGTTCGATTTCATGTTTGACAATCTGAAGAACGACGTAACCCCATTTTAAAAACGCCATTTGCTTTGGATACAACTTCCCAGCAAATTTTCCGGTATAGCTCATCATCAGGCTGGAGCTGAAGCTCTCTGATAAAATCAAGCGTATATTTTGAAATGTCCCTTTGCGTCAAATCCTGCATGCGTAATGAAGGAACTGACTCGAATTTGTCAGAGAAAG
Organism: Penicillium paxilli ATCC 26601; assembly: GCA_000347475.1. NCBI lineage: Eukaryota > Fungi > Ascomycota > Eurotiomycetes > Eurotiales > Aspergillaceae > Penicillium > Penicillium paxilli. The sequence goes on from KB644891.1 coordinate 114,326, forward strand.
CACGCTTGGGACGACTGGAGACACAGAGCTTTATTCGGTTCATTGCAATAAAACTTTCCAAGGGTGGGAACAGCTGAATCAGCCCTCGGTCAGATTGAGAAAGCTCATCTAGACCATCCAGCAGAACAAAGTATGCAGACGACGAGGTGCGGAGGACTTCAAAGAGAAACCTTTTCACGTCCTCCACGTCCCAATCCGCTATACCATTTCTATAGATAAGAATCGGTGTTTCTCGTAAAAATCGGACAGCAGTGTCTTTTTCCTCACGCAGGGCCTGGTATAACAGAGAGCAAAACATCCCCTTCAAGCTCCGCTGATCTTCAGTCCCTGGTTTCCACAGAAAATGAGAGATGATGTTACATTCCGGTTGCCAGCTTTGAAGTACTTTCTTTGTTCGCTCATCATTCTCAGGGAACTTCAAGAAAGTGCTCTTGCCAGATCCAGGCTTGCCATTCACCCATTACAGACAGCGGCGGTCTTCCTGGAGCCACTGAACCAGACTGGTATCTACCTCGTCCTGTGGAACGAGGTACTCATCTCGTGTCTGGAGTGGTGCGTTACTGCCAGAATGGATCAATTCGGGGATGCTTTCGGATTTTACTCCTGGAAATATCCATTCAAACGTGCTCTCATGCCGATGGGGTACACCAGTCTTTCTGCTGTTCATTAGGTCGTATTTCAGACTGAGTAGTAACTTTTCATAAGCCTGTGTTTCCTCGAATGCTCTGAACTGAGCGAGAAGGTCGCGAGTCTGCTGGTTGCTGTTGAGCAAATCTTGCTGTTGCTTGTTGAGTTTGTCGTAGATAGCAACCTTGGACCCTTTCGACTGCATCAATTCGCCAAAGATCTCAGCAAGGAGCGCCGAATCCAGAGTCGATTTTGCCGCCTCTAGTTTCTGCGTACATTCGTCGATAGAATCCTTGCGTCGCACTGTGCGAAGTGTAGATCTCAGAGTCGCGAATTTCCGAACACCTTGGCCAGAAGTATAGTCTAGTTCATCCTGGATAGCTTTGGCATATTTCAAGCACTCGTCGGCGAGGTTTCGGAGGCGTTTTTCTGCGTCGGTTGGTTGTGTCGGGTTCACCTGTAAAGCTTGTTCCACATCGTTGAAGATTTGCACTCTGTTCGATGTGTTCCGTTTGAGGTCCGGATCAGAACTTCCGGTCTTTTTGATAGTGCGGCAGACTTTGGCAGTGTCGAGAGCAAATGTGATGACTGTCATGACATTGCAAGCAAGACTGAAGGCCTCGAGGCCGGACATGATTGATTCTGGCGATGAAGCCCTAGCCCTGAGTGGTTACAGCGGGGAAACAGATGAAGCAGAGATGAAAATGATCAGTTTGAGTCTCCGTAAGCGCCGTGATTGAGAGCGATCTCAGCCTCAGCCTCTCAGCTGCGCTGCCCCTCATGCCCGAGCAAAAGTACGAACTCGTGCATATCTGCCCAATCAAGCCCGTGGTCTCAATAGCTCGTTGTGGGGAATCTGCTAGTCTTGTAGTTTGAAATTTCTTTTCTGGGGTTGTCTCTTTCTGTTCATTAAGTGCTGTTATTCTTGTAGAAGCATCTTGATGGCTTGGGGCAAATTGTAGACACATACCTACTACTAGGTATTCATCTCGTTCCAGGACTGGGTTGTCGAGACATCGCATCTGACACCTGATGGGATACTTACTACTAACCCTGGGATATGCGGTCCAGGAAACCACATCAATATTCCCGTACTATCTAGTACTATCCACCTGGCATAGATGTTGAACTCCAGGTTGACCTCGGGACCTCTACCTATGTAAAACTTCCAACTCGTTTAAGGCAACTTGGAACTCAGCCTTTGAAGGTTTCCAAGGGCTATTTGGCGGGACTTCTTAATCGTCTCATGATTATTGAAGGATTTCGGATGAATAGTATTTCCTCAGGGAGCTCAAGAGAAATGTAGACTCGGAACTGATTCAAACATCTGCACGTCACATAAACCATGGATGTAGTAGTTGCGCCTTATATATATATACAAGTAAACTTGACTCTACTACACTAGTAAGTAGCGGCACCTCAAGACAGCCTGAGGCCGCTACCTAGGTACTAGTATGCGTTGCAACTTGGATAAGCCTCAGGCTTAACTCACAATACCCAATTCCAAGATCACCAAGTTCTCTAAAGTATTACGGGAACAACGTAAACCTGACTTCATCAGAATCTTATTTCCCCTACTAAAGCTTGGCCTTAACTCCACCGCCAAAATACTCCCTCACCCTATCCCTAGCAACACCAACAACCTCCAAATCCTCAACAGTCGGCGGCACCCCCACATCCTTCTCAAACTCCCCCTGAGTCGCATTCTCCACCAACTCCCTCAAAACCCGCCTAAGCGTCTTCCCACTCCTAGTCTTCGGAATCATCCCGCGGCCCTGGATCATTCCGCCCAGGGACGCGATTGCGCCGATTTGGGTGCGGACTAGGTCGTTTACTTCGTTGAAGAGTTGTTTGGGTGGTTTTGCGGGGAGATCTGCATTTCCACTCCCACTGTTATTGTCGGTGGTGGTGGGGGTTTTCAGATGGATAAATGCAAAGGGCAGGTGTCCCTTTATTGAATCGGGGATACCGATTACACTTGCTTCACTGATGAGTGGGTGAGAAAGTATAGCTTGTTCGATTGAGCCTGTTTATTCTCGTTAGCATTCGGACTCCCTTTTTCTTCTTCCTTTCTTCTCTCTTCCTTTCTTCTCCCTTTCTTTCTTCTCTTGCTCTGGGTTAATCTCACCTGTACTAAACCGATGCGCCGCAACATTAATAATATCATCCGACCTCGACATAACATGCACATAACCATCCTCATCAATCATACCCGCATCCCCAGTATCCACCCAACGCCCATTAAACCGCTTCAAATACCCACGATAAAACCGTTCCTCGTCCTCAAATAGATTCGTGAAAGCCGTTGGCGCGAGCGGGGCTCCGAGGACGATATTCCCCATCGTGCCGACGCTTACTTCTTCCCCTTCGTCGTTGACGATTCGGACGTCGAAGCCGGGCATGGGGAGACCTGCTGAGCCGGGACGGATCGGGAGGGGTTTCTCCGTGCTCTTGCTCTTGCTCTTACTTATACTCTCATTGTGGCCGGCAGCGGCACCGCTATCCAGCGAAATCCCCGTAATCGGCGAACCGGACTCAGAAGACCACCAATTATCGATCACCCGCGCATCACTCGCCGCATAATCCGACAATAGTTTTTGATACGCAGCAACAATACTAGGCTCACTGCGCTCACCAGCAAGGAACAGCGCACGCAACGATTTCAACCCACCACGCCGCCCAACCTCCTTAATAAGCGCATCGTCAGAGTCATCTTTCCGGATAGCGCGGAGAGCCGTCGGCGCCGTGAATAAGGTATTAACCTTATGTTTCTCAACGAGACGCCAGAAGATCCCGGCGTCGGGCGTTCCGACTGGTTTTCCTTCAAAGAGGACTGTCGTTGCGCCAACCAGTAGTGGTGCGTAGAGGATGTATGAGTGGCCGACTACCCAGCCGATATCTGAGGCGCAGAACATTACGTCTCCGGGGCCGTGGATGTTGAATGTGTTGCCGATTGAGAGGGACAGGCCCACGGCATGGCCGCCTGCTTCGCGGACGACGCCTTTGGGTAGGCCAGTTGTGCCTGTTTTGCGTTAGTGTTACCATTGCCATTGCCATTGCCCTTTGATATTTGCAATTGAGGTTGTATATGAGGAGGGAAGCGGAAGGGAAAAACTCACCACTTGTGTAAATTATATAAAGAGCATCGGTGCTCTTGATTGGAACAGGTCCAGCTTTGACACCCCGCATCCGAGCACTCTTCACTAGACGCTGCCAGTTCCGTTGTCCGCCCAGTTTATCTGGGTTATTCCAGCGCAGCTGGTCCCGTTGCCAGACGATGACCTTGCTTGGTTTGAAGGTACTGGCGGCCACGGCACCCTCGACCAAATGCCTGTATGAAATTGGACCCTTGGACCCTTCAATTCCGCATGAGGCTGTCATGATAGCTCGGGGCCGAGCAGCGTCGATCCGCTGAGCTAGCGATTGTGCCGCAAAGCCGCCGAAGACAGCTGCATGGATCGCTCCGAGACGAGTTATTGCTAGGGCGGCTATAAGGGCAGCGGGGATCATCGGCACTGGCGAGATTAGTCATTGCAATCGACGAGGGTAGCTAATGGGACATGACTGCCATTCAACTCTGATTGCCATTGGAATGGGTAGAGAACATACTGTAAATAATAACAACGTCCCCGCGCCTAACACCCTCCTCCCTGAGAACGCCCGCCAAAACCTCAACTTCATCCAATAACTGCCGATACGTGTACGTCTCCGTCGTCTTCGTAACAGGCGACTCCCAGACGATCGCCACCTGATCCCCAAGACCATTCAAGACATGCCGATCAACACAATTGTAAGTAGTGGAGATCTCGCCATCCTCGAACCAAGACCAATGCTCGTGCTGAACCCCGCTCGCGAGAGTCTTCGTCCGCCGCGTTAGTGCTTGACTTGGTTTTTGGTGCCAGTGGAGTCGGGAGGCGTGGTTGGTCCAGAAGGATTCGGGATCCGCTAGGGAGTGTGCATGTGCTGCTTTTTGTGGGTGTGGCGTTGACATGATACCCGTAGTTTAAAGAGGAGAGGGGGAGGGGGGTAGAGGTGAGGGTCAGAGAGAGAGAGAGAGAAAGGAGAAAAGAGGGTATCAAAAAGAATCAATAGCTAGAGTGTCTAAGACTGGTGCTCGTTTAGAATCGGAAGTTGGGCCCGAGGTTATGCTGGATTTGACACGATTGGTTCGGGCATGAGGAAAGGGAAAAGGGAGCTGCAGGGGTGGTTTAGGGGCAGTGGGAGCAGCAGCAGAAAGCAGCACCTCGTCATGCATGATGTGCGATGAGCGCTGTGACTCGTGAGAGGATGAGGAGGAGCAGCGGGTGTGGGGAGAAGTTCCCGAGGGAGTCTGTGCTTTCCCCGCATTTGCACAAGCCCGGGCGGGGATACCTCACCGGTACTTGGGTGGTACTTGCTGCACATGCCATGACAGGGTGGCGCTGGAAGTACCCTACAAGTACCGCACTTGTACACTATCATCTATCGCTTAGATAGCCCCTGCCACAAGACTTGGAGGCTGAAATACTCAAAACTAAGACTGCTGCACTTCAAGTCACAGACTTGCATGATGCATCGCAATTTTGGATCTTGCAGGTCAGGAATTTGAATGTTGAGGGGAGATTACTATTGCAGTAGTGAAACTTCTACGGTGACCCGATTGAGTTGAAATCTGTATTGTCTATATACGTTGCAATATGGCTGGCAGAAATTCAATCCAAAAAAAAAGAAGTAATAGAACAAGCTCTGTCGTAGGGTATCATATCGAAATGCCTGCTAATGCGCGACTGCGATCTTCCGGCTTCGTTGCCTGGATATATATGTATAGATTTTTTTTGTGTGTTTGTGGCGTCGGGGTTGCTCCATTGACATGCAAGGCCACACACTCTCTCTGGCTGCAAGCGAGTCAAGCGAAATGTAGCGGAGGTTGGTGGTGCTCCACTCGACAAGCGGGGTAAAAAGGGTAGATCGAATTCAAGTCGAGAGAGCGTGAGAGAACGTGCGATGATCGAGTAGGTGAGTGGGCATGATGAGAGAGAGCAAGAGAAGAGCCAAAAATTGGGGCGAGAGGAGGCACCGACGCCGAACGGAAAGGTCGTAACCAAAAGACAGAACCACCCTCCAGATGCACCCGAGACCAATAAACCAGCTGGAAAGATACAACCAAAAAAGGGAGCACAAGAATTAGAAGAGGACGGGGACAAGGACAGCCACAGAGAGGGGGAAGAGAGTAAAAGCGATGGAACAAGAGGCGATCAAAAACAAGGAGATAGTAGAGGAAATGGAAAAGAGATGACAAAAAAGATCAAGACTGGACGGATACACATCTCCCGGACGGGCCCGGCCGAATCATAGGATGTTGCACTGCAGTCGGCTGCGATGTCGAGGTTTATCGGATCGGAAACCAGTATACTTGGCTTCGGCGTCTCGGTCTCGACCCGAGGAGAATCCCGGTTGACGACGATCCTGCGAACGACCACCCTGCGCTTGTTGCCGTTGCTGGCGCAGCATGCGAACGACGTCGTAGAAAGCCTTTTCGACATTGATGCAGTTCTTGGCAGAAGCCTCGACAAATTCGCATCCTAATTCCTTCGCCAGGGCCTGGCCTTCTTGCGCTGAGACTGCGCGCTCAACAGCTTTGTCACTCTTGTTACCGACCAGCATGACGGGGACAGGCAATGGGGGGCCACCGGAGCCCTGGATTGGTGAGTTGAGGTAACTGGGACCGGAAGGGGATCCGGAGCTGGTGGACTCCTTGACCATCTTAATTTGATTATAGAATTTGGTGATGCGAGAAAAGGAAGCTCGTGATGTGATGCTGTAAACGAGAACGAAGCCTTCACCATCTCGGATCCACTGGTCACGGAGTGCGGTGTATTCCTCTTGGCCCGCCGTGTCCAGCACCTCGAGCATGCACGACTGTTGATCGATGACGACTTGTTTGCGATAGGAGTCTTCAATAGTAGGATCATATGTTTCGACGAAATGGTTCAGACAGAGCTAGAAATGAGTGTGAATTAGTGAGGCTGGTCTCGGCAGAGAGTGGTGGGGAGGTCTGTCAGGGATTGCTGGGCCCGGTCGGAGGTGGGAGAGAAAGTTCCAACAGCGAATGCAGGAGAGGGAGAGGGAGGACCAACCTGGATTGTCAGGGCAGTCTTGCCGACACCACCGTCGCCCAAGACCACCAACTTATAAAGGGTCATTTTGCCCGACATGGCGGGCAGAAGTGAATGAAAGTAGAGTGGAAGGACTCTGAGACTCTGAGGAGGAGGGGAAGTTCCAACGAGGGGCCACGTTCCAGGCGGGGGGAAGGCGGAGAGAAGCAGGCAGAATAAAGCAGAGCAGCAGTACCTAGTAGCCCTGTGTAGTGTAGTGTAGTGTAGTGAGATATAGTATACTCTAGTATAATATAGTGAGGTATAATAGTGGTGTAAGATAGTAGAGTGGTGTAATGGAATAGACCGACAGCTAGAGCTGGCAGCTAGCAGAGCACAGTAGAGGTAGAGGTAAAGGTAGTAGTCGAGTAGAGTCTCGAGTCCGAGTCCACAATCAAGATCAGGGGTTCCGAGACGGTCTCGGGTGGGGTTCTGTCGAATCCTGTCACTTTAGTGGGAGCCACCAATTAGTGAGTTGCTGCTGCTGCTGCTGTTGCTGTTGGTCGATGAGTACGGAGTACTCGAGGTTGAGGTGAGATAGCTGTAACTAGCTGAGCTAGGATCCGAGGTAGAGTCTGAGATCAAGTCTGCAGGGTACTTTTTCCAGGTACATATGTGATATGTATTAGAATATTAGTACGGAATACCCTCCAGGGCTAACACAATAAGTTTAACTTGTCCAGGTCAAATGCAATCTCAAGTTTTAAGCAATAGGAATACTTTATAAAGGGGCAGTGCAGTCCCAGTAACCGAGTTGATGGTACCCCCAAGAGACCAGGTTTAGTTCAGGTTTATCCCGTAGACTCAGGTTACTTGCAGGGAATAAAATAGGATTGCATAGGATTACACTAACCTTGTGTACTTCGTACTAATACTTGAGTTGTGTGGTATTATTCGATCTGTATAATCCTATCTTGCTTCATCTTCTCACAATACCACCCTACTACTACCTAGACTAAACAATATCGAATACATCATATCTAATCTACCAGAAATTATTACTATGAGTAGTACTATAATACTAGCATGCTTGCACTAAAGTACACCACATTCCAATTCAATCCAATTCCATCTGGATGTCACGGTGGAGCTACCAGCTCTCGACAATCCCTTCATTTCCCATACCCACTCCGACTCCATCGTTCCTCGCTAGAATCAGAACTAGAACAAGCCTGAGAATAAGACTTGCCTTCACAGAACAGAACAAGGGGCCTAGGGCAGAACCAGCACCAGGACCAGGACCAGGACTAGCGGATCCTCCCGGCCGGTTGGACTGGACTGCCATATCCATCCCATATGGCACGCTCGAGCCGTGCTTCTCAATCAAGGAGGTGCCGGACCTTTTTGACGCCAACGGGCCATCGCTAATATCCCTTCTTCTCTCTGGTTGGCCATTCCACTACCCATTCCCCCATTCCCATTCTTTCCACCGGCCTAGAACATTTCTATTTCTCAATCAAAGTTTTCTTCCCGGCTTGGAACTGATCCGAGCATAGCCTGCGTGTGCTCTGTAGCATACTCTGCACTCTCCTCGCTCTCGCTCTGCATAAACATGCCCATGCTCAAGTGCTGCGTGCTCGTGCTCACGCTCGAGCTCATGCAGGGCTCTAAACCATCACGATATCTCTAGATAAAGACCCTCACCGACGATCCCCTATGATTCATCGACCTAGGTACTCCGTACTCCGTAGTTCAAGGGTGAATCCGCTCACTGCCACTGCCAGTGTCACGACGCGTCGACCCGACCCGTCACCGTTAGCTATTAGAAACACAACTCCTGATCGGCAGGGCCGCGTTCCGCCGCATTGGCTCTTGGGTGGACTATTGCGAAATTGGTCAATGGCCTACATCCAACGCTGCCCAATTCTGCTTTTCTCTCCTCTGCTCTCCCCTTTGTACAGTACTCTGTCCATACGGAGCATCCCTCCCCCCCTGAAAACGGGCCAGGGGGAGGGGAGGGAGGGGGGCGCCCTTGCTTCGGGCCGTTGTGGATTGTTCCGGATGGGGCTAACCGGGCGTCCGTTGTAATCGTAATCGTAATTGTGTTGGTTAGGATGAAGGTGAAGAGGAGCTACAGTAGGTCAGGTCTAGCTGTGTCTAGCTATGTCTACCGGCTAGCTTGAGCTTTGGCTTTGACTTTGACAGTGACAGTGCTCGTTTGCTGCTCGGGGCACTGCATGTGCGTTGGGCTCAGGCTGGTGCTTGCTAGGGTGGAGTTGGATGTCCGAGGTCCGGTATTCGGTATTTGTTCGGTTCGCTAGTTATTCTTAGCTTTGATCCACGGGTGCGTGTGAATGTATTGCGATATGGTGTGGTGTGGTGATTGATGCCCATTTGATGTTCCGAGTCCTCAGGTCTATTTGATGGTGAAGGAAGGGATCCGTTGGGCACCTGCCTCCTCTGGAGGGCATCGGGGCGCATTGAGCACTCAAGCTTTGATTTGAGAGTTCGTACCTAGGTACTACTCCAGTGTTCTGTGATAGTAAAGTACTATTGCTCTACCGATTGTGATTTCAGATTTGATCTGCCACGAAACTGTCAAAGTTTGATATTGTCTGGGCTGTTCTTTGTGGCTTTGTGGCTTTGTGTCCAGACCACCATGTGGCAGGCTCAATCATGGCGCCCTTAATGACCTCATCAAATGTCGGGGATATACTACTACAATTGTACTACTTTGGAACCTTTCTTTATGGATACTACGACGTAGTTAGCACTATGTGACTCTTATCACACTGCATGGTGATATCTCGTAATTCTGGAGCTCCGCGTAACTCAATGTAGCCCAATATTCAAGTTGTCGCTGGGGATGGATGCTTCGGGTCCGATCTTCAGCACCAACAACAAAAAAAGAGGAATGGCATGAAATATACGGAGTAGTAAGTAAAGAAATGGTCAACCCCCTATACTAGTCTCAGAGCTAATCACCGATTTTCTAAAAGCCACTGGCACGACACACGCCCTTCTGGAGACCTTTAATCGACAGATACCCACCAACCGCTCCACCTGAGAACTCCGCGGGGAAATCTCGGATAAAGACTCCTGTCCATTCTGAGATAGCCCCTGGAAGGGAGAATCTATCTCTGGATCACAGTTCACCGCATTTTTAAAATAAGGGCGGAAACTGCTTGATTCTCGCTATTTTTTCGTATGATATTTGTGTCATTCAAGGGATGATTTGGTTGTGTTTGACAATATCGTATTATAGCACCATACTACTCCAGATGCAACCTCATGCATGTACTATGTAGTACTAACAATCACAGTGGCATCTTCACCATCATTTATATAACCTATCTAGTATCTACTAGAATCTTTATAAATCATAGCTTTGAAAATCTATATTGAATATGGCGAGCTACCGTCCATATTCCTTATCGAAAATGACGAAATACTCAGACCTACCTAGGTACCACCTATCTAGTATACCACATGGCACCTTGAACACTGGGCATTGAATGCTCGCAATGGTACTAGTATTCACTCGTCTGCAATAGTGAATACAGCACCATATTTCTACTATATAAACATCGAATATACTGCCTTCAAAACATCTTCTCTTTCAAGTTGCTACACTATTGTTACATCCGTCCCGCACCAGTTCGAATCAGCTCTACATCAAATTTGATACTACCACAAGTTCCCAACACTTGTGAACCATCAAAAGCCTCGTTCCAGTGTTTTCGTGGAATTTGAAACTACCAAACTTGAACGCGTCTCAATCTCCCCAGAACTGGCCCTGGGAGAATCCGCCACTATAAAATGGGCAACGAGGTCGCATTTGAAGTTGGAAATTCCGAATGTCGGAGAAGATTCCAACATGAAACCTAGTACTACGTGAAACTGACTGAGGAATTTGAAAGCTTCACATTATATTATTTGTCAACTATAGGTGGTACTAGTTACTACTTGTAGGAACACACTGCCGGCCTGCTGCTTCCAAGGTTCCCCCGCCTCAACGGCACTAAACCCTAGGGGACTCAGACGAGACTCGGTTCGCAGAATTACCTTTCCCTAATGCCCTGAGTACTATCCTTATACTACTACCGTGTATATCCTAGTTATCCTTTTATACTCGCGAATATCTCATTAGTCAGTGGTTCTAGTAAGAATGTCTGTAGATAGCGATTAATATGGCCGTTGACGAGTGAGAGACTCGACTGACCCGTACACCGCATTCTGTCTATGAAATCTGAGAAACTAATGAAAGAATGAGAGGATTTGATAAGGGTCGTATAAAACTCACTTATGACTGTCTACATACCAACCTATCCAGACTGTCTTGTTCTTTCCAACTCTGGATTGGAATGCCGCGGCGTAGTATAGCACTTACCTACAATAGTAGGCAGCACTGCCTGATCCAGCACCTCCTTCCTACTTTGTCATTTCTCTTTTCCTAAGTCTTTCAAATCAAACTTGAATAGAATTTCCTCTCTCCCAAACATCAACTACAGTTGACTCAACGTACTGACTCCCAAACAACGCCGCGTCCACCATGTCCGCTCCACCAGCTCCGCCAGCTCCGACTGAAGATGAGCGTGGCCTCTGCATCGTCGGCGTGATCAACAACGTCTGCATCAATTTCGTGGCCAGCCGGTGAGTTGATAGAGGAGACCACGTGAAAACATCAGACACTAACAATCAGCGATCCAATCCTCAGAGTGCGAGCAATACTGACCGGGGTGGAACTCCAACCCAGCCCAATCGAGCACAACTCCCTCGGGAGTTGGACGCTGACAACAGGACTGGCAATTCGAATTGAATTTTTATTTGTGGCTATTCGAACACCACTGTGAGTTAGTCAGCAATCTGTGGATAATCAAGCTAATTATCAGACCAGAACATCACTGGCAATGGGCGACGATTCCAGAGTTGTACCGGACCAGTAAGCCAGCCAGCAACCGCGGGACGTTGGGCCTCGAGCCCAGAGACTGTTCCTGCTGCCCCTACTGCTGCTGCCCCGCCGCCACGGACATTCCAATGTGAGTCAAAGGCGATTTCAAGTCAGATACCATGGATACTAACTTCGTAATAGTCCTGTGCATTACACAGATATCGCGATTCGCTACCGAAAAGCAAGAATCCCGCCATGCGCGCTCTGATCAATTCTTTGCAAGAATCTTGGCTCTACTATTTGCGGAATCAAACCTCATCTTCTGGTCTTGTTATCTCGTATTCCTTCTTAAATGATCCTTCTTATCCCACGCCAGACTTTCAGCCTTAGTTCACTTTTCGCTGCGGCGAATGTGACTAAACCACCGACGACCGATTGTTGATGGCCAGGAATTCTGCGACGCCGAATAGAGCCGCCGGGTTTAACGAGACGGGCATCATGCCCTTGCTTTCCCATTGTGGAGGATCGATGTAATGATAGAAGACTGTATTTCGGGCTGCGGCATAAGTTCAATTTAATTCTGGTTTTCAAACACAGCACCTATTCTTAGCACTGGTAGCGTAGCTACCTAGGTAGGAATCCGGCTACCATTCGCACCATTAATACAAGCTGCATACTCTTAATACCCCAGGATGTTGGTGACGGCATATCACCTAGAGATCTTCTGTGTATAAAGACAACTGAGGGACCACGAGCAGTACTCAGGTGTATTGAATACTAGCCCAGAGACCTTTTCCAAAGTCAAGGTTCTAAAGCTAGGTTGCTACCAGGTATTCCTTCTCCCTCTATCCTCAGATGACCCGGCCGAAACTTCAAGTTCAAATCTTTGACTACTAGTAGAAATGCGCATCGAATGTAATCAATACCTTGACTCGCTTGCAAATTACTAGGAGATGGTAGCATATAACATTTGATTCATGAGGCAGTAGTTGCCCTCTCTCAAAAGTAGTATCTATCGTACTCAAAACAGCCAGAGGAGTTGGAAAAGTAAACGATGTAGAAATCCCATTCGCGTAGACAACATGGCGACACACTGTTTGACGTGTGCTTTTCTTGCGGTCAACTCAAACTTGTATGGCTTGCTCTCAATCTCTTTGAACAACCTTAACGACTGCCGATCTTTATGGCTAAGGCGCTCCCAGAGTGCGACAGTGCTGTCATCAAGGAAGGTAAAAGAAGTTCCAAAGATTTTAAAGATACGGTTGACCCAATGTTGGTCCACTGAGTGCCAACCTTCCATCAACCAAATCACACGTGGTTGCCAAGGGAGCCAGCGCAATGAAAGGAGAGCTTGGTGAAAGTCCTGCGCTCTGATTCTCCCTGATTCCCCGCTCACTGCGTGGACACACCCCTTGGTTCCATAGGCCATGTGAGCGAGAAGCCGATCAACAACCACATCAACTGGTACCTCATCCAATGTTGAATCAATATCAGGCTCAGAAAGAGTGCTCGCAAATTTAATGCAAGTCGAAGGCGTGTTGGCCAGCATAGCTGCAGCCATGGTAACGGGTGAAGAGGTCGGAACCACGTAGTGCGGAAATGGAAAACACTCAGCTGGCCCTATGACAGAAGGCCGTAAAATAAGGAGCTGATGATACCTTCCACACTCTGAAAACATGGTCGTGATCATACGCTCTGAAAGGTGTTTTGCATATCCGTAAGCCCATGGAAACGCATTGGACTCGAATTCGAGGGTTGACCATCGTGCTTGAAGCTCCTGGTACTCTGCAGAGACTGCCCTTTGAGGCATGGGTTCAAGAGGATATATTCGCTCCTCAACTTCAATACTAGTATCAATGGCCGATGAAAGTCCGTGGAGATGAGAGTTTACATAGGCAGTCGACACATAGACGAATCTTTCCAAATGGTGGCACTGAAGTGCAAGTTTTGCCACCGTTTCGGATGGCTGAATGACATTCTTGAATGTGCTTCGGAGACCATGCATCAGGTTGATCGATGATGCCGCGTGTATAATAAAATGTACTTCAGATTGTAAGGTCTGTATTTGGTTCTCGTGCAGACCAAGGTCTGGCTTAGTGATGTCGCCATCTAAGATCGTCGTTTCTTGAGGATCTAGTAGCCAGGCCACAACCCCAGGGGGCAAGGTTTTACTCCATTTTTCTCGCAGAGGGCTACTACAATGTTAGCTCGCTGTTCCAAAATGCATCCCATGAATCATATTTACCTTTCACCACCTCGTGCGAGGAGGTAGATATGTCTGCACTTAGTTTCTGATCGTAGGCGAAAGACCAGTGCTGTTCCTAAAAAGCCAGAGCTTCCGGTTATAAAAGCAGATTTTCCGTCAAAGCTCTCCCACATGGTGAACAATCTGAGTAGTATAATTCGGTTCCAAGTGAACGGGGTGTTGAAGTCTGAGATATGTAATGCCACTTATAGCTCTATGTACAGATCATGGATGATCAATCGATACTATAGCATAACATCCATAGAAGGCACCTCGATATTTTCACCATCAAACCTTGGAATGCGCCATCTGGCTCCACTGCCCAGCAGATTTTACCATGACCTGGATACTGGATACGCTATGGCACCCATTTTCCAAGGTTGCACATTGAACTTTATCGCGCCTTTTACATTATATCAGCCAGTAGTGATTACCTAGTACCTGATTTACTACTACCCCTTACCTAAATCCATCTGGGAAGTACATAATGCACCTATTGTGAAGATGGATCCACCCAGCTCATTTTAAAGTGGGGCATCAAATAGTATTGTATCACGTTGCTCAGATGTGTTTCTTTTTCCATGCATTTACAGGTCGATTTCGGATGCCCTCTCGAATAAAACTTGCAGGTAACACCAAGCCATTCTAAGAATCGCCGGATATTTTTACTGCATCGGATGAAGTTCAATTTTTGCATGCGATCGATCGTCGGTAGGACAATTGGAGTCATAAACTTTAAGCTACCAGGTCGCCCCTTGCATCCAGGTGGGACTCGGAAGACAACCACATTTCGGTTCTCAGCATAATAAGTCGTGACACAGTGATGCTCTGATGAATTAGACACGGAGGCAATTTCTGCTGGTTGAGAACTGAGAGAGATTCCGAGGTTAAGGACAGGTTGGATAGGGAGCGCAATGAACGAATGACTTTGAAAAGTCGTGATCTCTCCCACATTTTACAAGCTCGTTCTTACCACTTTTGCAACCATTTCGTATTTTCGGAATTTTACGCGACCACTCTGCTGAGCAGTGCTTTGGCTTCTAGTCGAATGAATTTCATCCCCAATGGCGGTCCCGCTCACTTATCATGACCTTATTCAGCATAAAGAGCAGCTTGCGCAGCTCTACACGGCGCAAGAGAATCTATCGCTACAGGTTCCAGTTGCATTGACTCTTCTCCTTTTGCCATTATTTGGTCTCCTCGTTCCTCATGCCCGAGCACTGCGCCTGGTTTCTTGGTTAGCGATGATCCATCTGGGTATCGTTCTTACCCGCAGCCTACGTGGTCGGTTTCTAGGTCAAGGATACTTCATTGGCCTTTGGATATCAAGTGCTGTGGTTCATGTGGGTGTTCAGTTGGTGATGAGCTACCCAGAGAAGGACTTTCTTCGACTCGAACGCACCCGGCACCCCGCTGAAAATCGCGGTGTCCTTAAACTGAAGAATGGGGAGACAATCCAATGGCAGTCATATCCTGAAGCTCTCCTTCATCGTCTTCACTGGTCAGTAGGTCTACTTCTTTCGCGGCGAGGTACTTCGTGGAATTGGCGAGTTCAAACTCTGCCTCCATTGCCTGTAGAGCTTCAAGGCCATCTATTATATCGCTCTCGGCCTCGTAACCGAGGGAATGACTCCCCCCAAACGCCCCAATCTGGTTTCATGTCACTGTTGATATTGATGCTCAAGACATACTTGCTACTTGACTTGGTGACATTTCCAATGAGACGTGATCCTTACTTCTGGGGAATGCTAAAAGCACCTCCACTACCTCAATCCCCATTGCATTTGGTCGTCCAGTGGCCTCTGATACTATGGGCTTGTCGAATGCTACTGGGTTGTATCGCCTTCAAGCAGTTACTAGAGCTTCAATATACTGCCTTAAAACTACTTTCATGGGGAATGGAGCGAGTAGCAACACGGCTCGGCGTGTGCTTTCTCCCCACCAAGGATCAGCCGTGGCTCCACGCGCCCTCCTTTGGAAGCTCTAGCGTGTTGCTCGATTACGGGCTCACTGGATTCTGGGGTAGCTATTGGCATCAATACTATCGATTTGATGGACTCATATGTTCTGAGGCGATCATTTCGCTTTGTCCAGCTTGGGTTCGTCAAAATGTCGGTGTATATAGATTCATTACTATGGTCAATGTTTTCTTTCTAGTTGGAGCAACACATGCATGTGCAAGTTACACTCAAATCGGCCCAACACAGCCCTTTAGAAGGGAATTTCTTTTCTTCATGGTGCAACCTCTAGGAATACTCGTTCAGAAAGCACTCATCGCAGCAGTGCCAGACTGGCTTCGTGATCGCCCCTGGCTGGCCCGGAGGACGAACTTTCTATACGTGGTGCTCTGGTTCTTCCTATGTGGTCGACTCGCGTGTGATGATTTTGCTTCGGGTGGCTTTTGGGCCTCCATTTTCCCCCCTAGTCCGTTGTGTGCAGTGTTCCCCGTGGAAGGAAATGAACAATGGTACTGGGGTTTTTGACACCGCGATTCAAGGATCAGGTTAAAGTGTTCCAGTCCAAATCATATCATGACGATTGTTTGGACTTCAAAGAGCAAGACTTGGTTTGATTAAAATTATTTCGTGCTCCTTACAAATACATATTATGTACCTAATATCATCTGCTCACCATCTCATACTAAATAGCTACACTGAGCGGGCTTTTCTGCCCAGAGTTACTACTAGTGTAGTTAGTGGTGAAGTGAAGTGCCTCGAAAACAGGAGGTTCTTTGGCTCAAGGGTGACCTCGAAAACACAATGCGGCAATTGTAGTTATTTCTCAATATTTTTGCCCTGAGAACCTTGGAGATCCGCCAATTTAAATTATTGGTGTGGTCTACTCAAGTAGGTGATCCTCATGAGATCATCCAGCTAATCTTTCAGGATTCTTTCATTTTTTGATATAGTTTTCAGTACCCCTGCACTAAGTCACTTAATGGATGTTTCTCCCACATAAAAACCCGGCTTCAAATGGGAATCAATAAATGGGCACAACCAACGGGTTGTCGAAATCGACATTGCTCTCCACTGACTCGATACGTTCATGGCATGTCCCAAAAATGCGATCCCAAAGTCTCGTTTGCTTACCATAGTTAAAGCTCTTCTTTGAGCCCCTGCGGTGATGCAAATCATGATCTTCAATAACAATATCGGCGTTGAAAAAGCGTAACAGCCAGCCCAGGGTGGAGGGGGGATTGCCATAGACACGCAGCCCACTGTGGCCCAGGAACTCTGTATTAAACACGTAGTTCTGGCAAATCCACCACTCATAGAAACCCATAGGCATACCCATCAAACGCATAGTATAGTAGGTCAGCTGCGGAACGATGACGTTGTCGAAGATCTCTTGCCCCGCGTCAGAGTAAAAGGTTAACAAAGGGTTCGGATGCTTGATGAGGTGATGAGTGCGGTGATATTTCCACAAGAAATTGACTTCATGCATGATGCGATGATGCCAGTAGAACCAGAAGTCGACAACTATGCCGTAGATACCGATTTCAAGAGGAAGCCAAGCTAGGTTTATAGTAGAGGGATCTTCGGCGGGGTGGTAGCTGTAGAGAACACTGATCAAGGGGCGGAGTGTTGAATACACAAAGACCGAACGGAACACCTGCGGAACAGCAGCATCCGGGACAGTATCGCGAGCATGCTCGCTACCATCTAGAAAGCCGCATGTATGACTGAATTGCCGCAAAACCTGGAGCCCGCGAATCGAGCTGAGCTTCATGCATGTGCTATAGAATACAACGACGGCTAAGGCGCTTAGATTGCAACCAGTGACAGTAGAGTAGAGGTAATGCAGGATCATTGGTGTTATTGCATGGGCAATAATCCAGCGGTGCAAGGACAATTCTGACACATATGGCACAGGATCCCCTTTATTGCGGATAGGTATGTGTGAATCAGGCCCCTCCGCGTTGATGTCGAAGAGCTCGAAGAACCGACGCAAAATTGTGGAGCCAGCGCGGTCGAGTTTCCTCCAAATAGAGTCCGCAATGCTCTTCCGGTTTGAATCAGTTCCCATGACCGCTGAAGGTATTTTTGGGAAATGGCTCGCTAGTTTCACATGGCCTCATGTCATTCTTTATAGGAAAATAATCTAATGCTCCACTGACGGATGTTTGTCAGGCTCGACAAAGGTATGCTTGCTTTTGAGTGGGGAGTAGGCAGTGGAAGCAAGGAGGACGGGCTTGCTTCAATACACAGTAGCAATCAGAAAGCATGGAAATTTGCATCCTTTACTAATACATACATACATAAGTTGACATGAAGATGTGGGCTGTATGTAATACTATGAAATGCCATTGGCCAAGTCGGTTGCACAGGTGCTACATCAGTCCGCCGAGTGACGTATCCGAAGCTAAGCTCCAAGTCAGCCCTGAACTGATGGATGGGAGGACTTTCAATTTCTAGCCCAAGAACAAAAAAGAAAACAGTGGTCAAACTATATCGGGGGATAGCACTCAGCCCTCAATTGGCCTAGTAAAATAGCTATCACATAGCTTCAATATCGTGACACCTTGATGGAAAAACCTCAGTGCACCCTCCGTTGCTATCTTGATTAACTACTCCCGTGCCAGAAGCATTTACTTTATGGTCCCTCCTGTCATAATTCCTTTTTAGATGTTGTTGTAGGCTAAGGGGTGTGATCTGTTATTTCCAAACTTGTACTACTGAGGCTAAATACACGAAAATAAGCAAAATTCAATACATACTCACGCCGAGTAGATTGAAAAATAACTTTCAGGGTGCATCTACATTGGCTCCACCTTGTGGAGTAGTTTAGCTAGCGCAAGTGTGTACTGCAGGAATTTGACCTGTTCCTCACTACAATTGTATGCGAAGAACTTGAACCACGGCACCACTGGATTTTGGGGGAAATATTCTCGTGCCATACACGCTATTTGGCCTCATGGTTGGCATTATAGGACGGGGGGTGGAGAATAATTGGAGTGGAAAAGGGGCAAGTGATAACACAGATCTCGCTCTTCTCGGCATGCAAATCATTACTACCTTTCTTCTCTCCAAGAAACTCTGGTTTACTTCAATACATGGAAATCTAGAACTTACTCTTGGCTATTTAAAAATTATAGATCATGGCCCCTAATGTCTAACGATTTGTTACTCCCCTTCAACTTTGAACGTAGTGAAAAGTGAAGCATCCAAATTTGATCTATGTGAGAAACTGAAATTAATCCGAAATGTAATAGATTCAACGATGGCAACTGATAAGATATTATTCAATTAAAATACAGAAAGAGATGATCAGTATGCAGTGTCTCGCTCGGAAAACGGGTTCGGAGTGCACCCATGTATCTTGATTTCGATGTCCAGCGTGTGCATGATCGATGGCCCATGATTTCCATAGCCGTGTAATCTCGTTACAACGGCAGGAGTCCCGTGAATGGCGACAATGTAGACATATATCTCATAAGCATACTGTTTCTATCCGAATCTCTGATTGGGTCGAACAGAGCAAAGGTTTCATCCCAAACTCTATCCTGCTTTGTTTGCAGCTGACTCAAAGAAGCAGAGTATTTCCCGGGCATCATGTCCTTTAGCGCGGTTCGGCAATCAAACACCTCACGATCAATGGCCTCCATAAATATCGGAATCCCAAAGCCTGTACCGTATTGGCTGAACTGCGGTGCCTGTACATGAGAAAACGTTAGATATTTACTCAAATAGAGGGAGGATCTTGTGACCTCATGATAAAATACCTTTTCCTGCAATGCATGCATCACTTCAATGGCCAGAGTGGTAGCAGTGTCGAGAGAGTGAAAAATTGCATCGGAATCTTCCGAATTGAAGCGTTGCTCGCGAGGCATGTGGACATTAGCCGCCCTGATACTGGTCCATGTATCATAAAATCCCGTTAGGATGGGGCTGGCGGACACAATACCCCCTCCATACTGATCGAGAGCTTTTTGATTAGAACGAAGCGACTTTTCGACGGCAGAAATGTTGTCGAGGACATCGTTGGCATGATCTGACAGTGCAAGAGAGTTCGCGATGAACCCGAAAGCCAGTAGAACTGAACTTCGTAGAAAGCGCATCCTGAGGATAGTAACGCAAGGTTGGAGAGAGAAATTATGTAAGAGCAGAATCAAGTGAAGGTAATATCGAGGAGAGTTTGACAGAAATGCCGAAATGATCGTACTTGTACTAATACTAGGGAAAGCAAGAAAGTAAGTAGCATAGTACAAGTAGTACTGGCAGGCGCATCGATGCGTATTTCGCTTGACAGACGAGAGACGTCATTTTTCCCTTTTCTTGAATATTATCGGAATTCTAGATGCAAGGGCTCAATACATTTACTGTACAAGAAACCTTTGAGAATATTCGATCGCAATAAGGGTCGAACACGATCTGCATAACCCGGGATATTATTTGGAGGTATAAGGGTTCGCTAGTCTTTCTGAAAACGGATTCCAAATTTGACACCTCAAAGATTGATTCACACTTTGCTATTCTTCTATTGTTTTACCTGGAACTGTTCACTCCAGCGGACGAACGCCACCAACAACAGCGGCCGCTTTGCCTCCACCGCGTTTCCCGGAATACGCGCGTCTAGCCTGAGAACTCATGTTGTAGGTTAAAGCTATGGATTGAAGGTTTTTAATTTTTGATTGTTCTAGATAGAAACAGGAGGCTATATTTACAACAGAGAGCCCATTTCATTGGAAATCAACTCAGAATACCTATAAGACAATAAGTTTGATGGTTATACTCTGTACATGATGCGGACTGAGTACCTAGATGATGGGTAGTAGGATTTTCCAATTCTGTGTTTTTGTGTGAGTTGGATCATCGGAGTCCTTCAATGCTCCCGGAATTGAGTTTGAGGAATCTGAACCTTTTTATAGGTAGTATAAGTAAAATATTCAAGTTCAAGTTCATGATGAAATATTTCCTGGCAACATGAAGTATGCAGATTCTATAGCTAACCTTGGAAAGAGAGACATCTGATTTATTTAGCTGGGCTATATAGATTTCTCTTTCTGGCCCTCATAATAATCAGCACTGTTTCCAAGTTCATTGGAATCGCAATGGCTCCCGAAATAGGGGACATTGACGAGTTGGAGACGTCAAATGGACCACATTCTGTCTACCAAATCCGAGAAGGCAGTGGCCCCCCTACTACTAACATATAAAAGAATTAGAGGATTTAATAAGGGTCATATGAAAATCACTTATGAATGTATAGGTGATGTGTAATTGATGCCCAGGTGAATTGTATAGATAGATTCCTGGGGTACTAAGTCTTCCCTGTGCCTGGCTGCCTGACTTAAGGCACTGTGGAATATTCACTGGAGGCCAACTTCCGAAACAGGAAGGAACCTTGGAACAAGGCAGCCTAATTGGTCTTGTTCTGCCCCAGGGTGGTTCCGCTCACTCTTCCTTCTTCCTTCTTTCTCCTCTTCAACCTCTCTCAACTTTACCATTTCTTGTACTTTCAACCAACCAAGCACGATCCCATCATGTGTGTTCCACCGGGCCCTCACAATACCAACGAGGCTGTGTCTGATGCCAACGAGGTTGTGTCTGATGCCAACGAGATTGTGTCTGATGCCAACGAGATTGTGTCTGATGCCAACGAGGTTGTGTCTGAGACTCGCATTTACTGTCCTAGCATCTGCTGTGTCGGCATCAATTATGTCTCCATCGGGTCCGGCCTTCGCCTGGTGAGTCAAGAAATGTGTCTCTTAAAAACATTGGAAACTGATAATCTATGATCCCTCCATGGGGATCCGATCAAGACTCAGGGTACCCAGAACGTGACCACCCCAGGCCAGCCAAATCAAGTACCAACCCATCAGACTAAGTTTAACACTGGCAACTCGAATTTCTTTATCTATAGCCGGGATACAAGTAGCAATGTGAGTTGGCTGAGAATATTTGGAGAATCGACTTGAAGCTAATTATCAGACCATCAATGGACATGGACGGGCCGAGAATGAGGCTGAGCCTGCAGCCCAGCAGGATCGAGCCCCATTCCATATGGATGGTACTACTGGCAGCTCTAATTTCTCTAATTTCGTCTATTGCCGTGATGCAAATAACATTTTGAGTTGGCCAGAAATATCAGGAGAACCAAGCTAATGATCAAATCAGACCATCAATGGCCGTGAATGGGTCGTGAATGACACCGAACCTGCAGCCCAGCCAAATCAAGCCCTATTCCATATAGATGGTACCACTGGCAATTCTAATTTCTCTAAATTTTTCTCTTGTGGTGATCTGACTCAAAACATTGTGAGTTGGCCAAGAGTCCGTGGAGAATCAACTTTAAGCTAATATCAGACCATCAATGGCTATAAATGGGCCTAGAATGACACCGAACCTACAGTCCAGCCAACGATTGCGAGAACTCGAGCATTGAGCCTTGAGCTTGCCGGTGCTGTTGATTCCTCAATGCAGCGGAGCTTGAACGTCAGCTTAATGTCAGCGACAGGAGGATAAATCGACAGCCATCAACCATCAGAGGCGCAATGCCAAGCTGAGACGTCTTACACAACGGGCTGGACTACATAGATTTCTCTCTCTACTCTTCGAGAATCAATCAATCAACATCTATGCATAGTCTAAGCTCGTGCATGATTCTATTTTCTGAATTGTAAAAACATGTGATGTCTGGAGTATGAAATCCAAGGCCATAAATTGAGTGTCTAGGGATATTCGAGTGTCCTTCGGGCGCTGAAATAGTCGATTTATGCTGTTCTGATTGGTATTACTTATAGCCATGGTACCATTCAGCCATCACGCTAGGTTCAATTCCATTCTAAACTTGCAGCCTCACTGCCCACGTGGGGAAATTTGCCAATCCCCTGCGGTGCCAATGCTATGGGTATACGTAGTGGTACGAAGATGAACATGCCTGACTGTGTACCAGCAAAATCGTAGTATACTATGACCCTTATGATGACAATCGGCACTCATTTCAAGCCTATTGATTGGAATTGTAATTGTTTCCGAACTCGGGGACATGGACGAGTCTGAGACCCGACTGCTATCTTGTGAATGCAAAGTTGATGTCTAATTGATCACTAGGTGATATTCAGGTGAATCGTATCAATTGATCTCTAAGATCTGTCTGTCTGCTTATTACTGTAAACATTCACTGGATGCCGACTTCCGAAGTAGGAAGGAACCTGGTTAGGTAACCCCCTTCCTAACTTGGATCCTGCTGGTTTAGAAAGTTGATCTTGTTTTGTTTTGGTTTTCCTCACTCCTCCTCCCATACTTTCTCCTCTTCAACCTCTCTCAACCTTACCATTTCTTGTCCCTCCAACCAACCAACCACGCTCCCATCATGTCCGCTCCGCCAGCCCCGACTCGTGAGGAGTCCGAGCTCTACGTCGGCATTTTCAACGTCGGCATTATCAGCAACGTCTGCGTCGATTCCCTCCCTCGCCAGGTGAGTCAATATCTGAGTACTCCTTGAAAGCATTAGAAACTAATGATCAGCAATCTCTTCCTCAGAATACGGCCAATACTGCACAAGGCGAATCCCCCGCAGCCCAGCCCAATCGAGCACAGCCCCACCGGGAGTTTACCAGTGGCGAGGCAAGGTCGAGTTTCTACTTCTCTTGTGGTGGAGATATTGTGAGTTGGCCAACAATCTCTGGAGAATCAAGCTAATTATGAGAACAGAACATCGCTGGCAATAGGCGACGATCCCAGGCCAGTCCAGCAAGCCAGCCAACAACCGCGAGACGTCGGGCCTCGAGCCCAGATCTCGCTGCTGGTGCTGTTGCTACGGCTCCTGCTGACCCTGCCACTGGCCCGGCTCCTCTCGTAGCAACCGTCACTCCGAGTCGATTGTAAGTGAAAGCCGTTCCAATGCTGGAGATAATATATACTGACTGCACAATAGTCCCGCGCGGAATCTTCCAAGCCCTTTTCGTAACGCAGAGGGTCGTCAGTTCCGAATCGGACAACTCAATTCTCCGTTGGATGGTGTCCGTCCCCCTGATGCTCCTCGCATGGCACCAGCTACTCTGAGTTTGCCTAACCCCTTTTTGACCGAGGAGGAGACGGCAGAGGGTCTTCGCCAACAGCTTGCTGCAAGCCCCAAGAAGATGAATAGCCAGTGAGAGATGAGCCAAATGACGGGTGGTGAGAGTGAGGGTGGCTTCCGCTGAAGACTACTGGCAGTGCTCGGTAGATTTGTCTTTTCCATGTTGAAGAATTGATCTGATGACACCTGTATTTCGCGCATAACAACTTGTTGATTTGAATTTTCAAAAGCATACTATCTAATACTCGTAATGTGAGACGTCGAGGGACAATTGAAAGTAGTACTACATTATTGCAACAGGATTAGTAACTGAAGGCTTGAAGGTACCTAGGTACTGCTAGTCCTACTCAACTTGAAGATAATTATAAGGCCAAATTGTCTGCTTCCATAGTAATACTACACTAAAAGAAAATACAAACAACAAAACGTAAAATAGTGATCGTAAATAAAGAAACCAAATAGGAAAACAAACCAAACCAAAACAAATCGCACATCCAATATGTATCCAGCACAAGCCAGAGACAGTTAGCCACTGGCACTGTCAGGATGGTTAACCTATATACCTAGGTACACGTATCACGGGAGTCGGTGATATGTCTGTGACGTGGATAACTCTCAACGAAACTTCCCACTATTGTCCATATTCTTCGAAATATCGAGGCGTCGGCGGCTCCATTCGGGATACTCCGGCATCTGCCAGTGTGCAGCCTTTCGTTTCTCCAACTCGACAACGTCCCAAGCTTGGGGAAAGATCAAGGTTGGAACTAGGATTGGTCGTAGTCCACGATGTTTATTAGATACACCCTGACCTGGGAGTGTCCTAGTGTACATCATGATTAGCCGGGACCATTCAATTTCATAGCTGGGAAAAGGCATGTGCAGCAAGCTAGTAGTACTTACGATAATGGGGGAATCTCCGATGTTGAGGCTTGGGGTCGAGAATCAGATTGAGTCTGGTGATTGTCATGGTCTCTTTCGATCTGGGGCCCCGAGACCTCGTTGCGAGGAGTCTCGTTTTCCTGATTGTCGGTTGGATATGTCTCCGCCATTTTCAAAATAGAACAGGGCTGAAGCTTGAGTTAATTTGGATATAAGTTTGAGATACTGTTTGCGGGTGACTTACTTTGACGGCCCTCAACTTGAAGCTTCCGAGCTTTGTTTGGTGTGTAGATGGTGGAAGATGCAATCAAAATGAGTGAAAGAAATTCTTGTTTACGTTGAAGATGATTGTTTACTTTTAGTACATAGCGCGTCATAGAGAATCACAGAAGGTACAAACAATGAGAAATTCAAGTTGGAAAGGACGTTGTACAAGTTCCCTTCTATATCGAACTTTCCATGATATCTAGAGTGACTGCCGTTCAAAGTGCAGTCACGAGCTGAGTGAAACAAACATATAAAGAAAATGGCAAAGCCGAGTGAATGGTTGACAGGAGGAAGGAATGGCAATGGCAGGAGTGAATTAGGGCATGGCAGAATCAGGCAGTAAGGTGTTAAGGCAGTAAGGCATCAACCCCTGCCAGTGACAGATGGGTAGTAAGATATAAACAGAGCTAACTAAATATCCTAGTAAAGATAAACAATATACATTTAGTAATAGATTACTTAATTTGAAAGACTTATATATTTCATTTCAATAACAATTATACTATAACTATATAGTAAAAATAAAACAAAGATAGACAGAATATGAATAATACAACACAAAATATATAGTATCTGATACTTTAGTATAGAGACGTAAACAACTTAATTTGATAGGGTAAGACGGCAGAACTACCCGCACAAAGGCAGTAGGCCTGATGTTTGACACGTATTTCAAATATACATATAGAAGATACATTCTACTACTCTATAGGCAATGTTAGATACAAGGCTAAACATTAATTCCACTTATCCTCACATTAAGATCAGACAATATAGCTTCTGATATTTGTGGTGGTTGATGGCTGTGCCGCTTCATCGTGTTATCTCACAGGGTTCGACCGGCACATCCTGAGCGAGCATCCTGTCCACTTTCTCTGGGTACATACCGGTAGTTAAGCTTACTACTTTTAGACAGTACATCAATATAAGCTTCAATTTTTAAATCCATCCATGGATGTTCAACGCTATTGTCGAAGTGTATACACGAACAAATAAATCACAACTTTTCAACATCCCCAAGATACCCCATGACCCTCTCAACAAGAATCCTCCTAGGCTCCGCCTGATCATCATCACTCAGCGCATGCGAAGCATTAGGAATAACCATACTCCTCTTATTCCAAAGCTCCTTTCCGTTCCCACTAGCATTAATAGCCTTCTCCCACCTCTTCAACAAACCCTCCTTACTAACCCACGGCGGCACAGACTGATCACGACCAGAATACAAAACCATCAAAGAACTGCCCAGTAATCCCCGAGCCCCAATCTGTCCAAAAGTCCCATCCAACTGCGCATCACTCAAATCCGAGCTAAACAAATCATCCTCTGACGGATTCTCAGGACTATCGGGACTAACAAGACTCAAAAACCTGCGACTGCTAACCGGCGCCGTAGTGGGATACCCAATGCGACCAGTAACAGAAAGCGGCACAATCGTATCAACACCCTCATCACCCTCATAGATATTCTTCCGCGCATCCGCCACAGCCTTGTTATACAATTCCCTCATTGTCTCAGGACTATCCCTCTTCGTCCCACACTTAACAACCCAAAGAATACCCTCGCGATCCGAAACAGGCGCCTGCATAATCGCTCCATCGACGACGGGTCGCAAAACGCCGGGCTTCTTGTCAAAGACTGGATGCGCGGGTCGCGGGTTCGGACAGTTCAGATAGTGCATTACGTCCTGGCTACCGGTTGAGTGGCCCATTATGACGACCTTGCCGGATCCGTAGATGGGTGTCTTGTACTCGCGGATGTAGGAGACTGTTTGGGCTATTTCGTCGATGTCGAGGCCAAGTCGGCCCATGCCCCAGCCGCCGTAGGAGGAGGAGAGGATTAGGTTGAAGACGGTCCATTCGGTGTTTTCTAGGGCGCGGATTATGTCGGTTAGGTAGGAGACGGAGCCGAGGCCGTCGCCTAGGCCGCCGACGAAGATTAGGGTGTGGGGTTTGCGGGGGGAGCCGCGGGTGTGTTCGAAGGAGACGAGGTTTGAGGTCTGGGAGATGTTAGTTTGGTGGCGATTGGTGCGGGTGTGGGTGTTGGAGGGGTGGGAGGGGTTGAGGTACGATGTGGTGGAGGATGCCTGGTTGGCCGCGGGCCAGGTTTGCGAGGAGTTTGAGTTCCATTTTTGATTTTGATTTGAATTGACTTGTTCAAGTTTGTGATGAGCTTTCTGGAGGGGGTGAAAGGAGAGTGAGGGGGATGAGGAGGTGAAAAGAAAAAAGTTGGGGAATTGAATTCGTCAGATCAGATAAGGGGATTTTTGCATCAGATAAGCAAGAGCCGAGGGCTTCCCCGAAAGTCCCAGGGTTGGTGGGCTTGGTGGGACAAGATCCACTGCTTTACGTGGATTATTGCACAGCCTATGTATGTGATCTTCGCTGGTTCCAAAACAAGTGGAGTTAGATTTTGAGTTATTGAAGCAGGGGGCAATGGTTTCTTTTTGTGTTGCCGTGTTTGGTGGGCTGTAGAATTCAACCCGGGTCTTACTATGGTAGCGCTCCTGCGCGGTGGCATTACGGCTCTTCCAATTTACGATAGTTCTCTCAATCTAAAACGGGGTATGACTAGAGACTGTTGAATAATCTCCATATGAAAGCGTGAAATAGATTCCTTTAATAAAACATAAGTGACGAACGGTAGCAGCTATACACCTGGGCAGTATGAACAAAAAGCAATCTCGAAAGTAAAAAAGTAAAGAGAAAAGAAAAAAGGCGAAATGCATCTCAATCACACCACCTCCTTAACCAGCCCCTCAATCGCAACAGCCAGTTCGTCCAATCGCTCCTCCCAGAACTCCCCGCGTTCCTCATCAGCAGCGATCCCAACAAAAGTCTCTCCACCCTCAGTATACGAAACGACCCGAACAGGGTTCGATGACTCAGGATGGGGGTTTGTATAATCGACTCCACATTCACCACCAGCGAACGGGATCGTATCAAAGTATTCGATATCATGGTGATGAACGATCGACGAAAAGAATGGAATCGTAGGAGACCAGCTCGTACAATTATCGGAAATCTCTTGGAATCCGAGCGTAGCGTGGCGACTACCCTCAAGGAATTGATCACGAACACCAGCCAGTAGATCTGCTGTGCTTGATTCAGGTTGGAACTTGACGCGCAGCGGCATGTATTGATAAGTCGGACCCATAATGCGGTCCACGTCGGGCAGGTCGATTGTTCGGCCAGATACGACGCCGCCAAAAGTGATGTCGTCTGTGTTGAGGTGTGCGGACAACACGCGGGCCCAGCTAGCAGTCAGCAGTGTTGCCATTGTGGTATCTGGAGACCGGGAGGAAAGGTCGACGGCTTTCTTGATGAATTTTGACTTGCTGGTTGGCTCGGCGGGTGGTAGGGAGGTTAGCCATGAGCCTTGTAGCACGTCGCGCCAGTATTGAATGTTTTCAATTCGGGATTCGGCTTGGTATTGAATGTAGTTAGAGAAGGGGGTTGAGGGCTCGATCTCCTTGTCCTGGTATTGTAGTTCGAGTTGGCGAAGAATCTCTGGGAAGGAAATGCCGTCGTATTGGGCGTGGGAGATACGGATCATGAAGCCTGTTTGTTCGGTTCCGTTGACGACAAAGAGGTGGAGGGAGGATGAGCCCATTGTGAATGAGGAGTCAACCTCGATGTCTTCATTTGCCAGATTCTTGCAGTAGTCTTTGATGGGCTCGTCAGTTTCGTACTGGGAGACTGATACCTTGAGATCCTTCAGAACAACTTGCAGCATTCGGCCGCCCTCCTTGACGAAGACGGTTCGCAGGATAGGATGAGACGAAACGAGTTTCTGGAAGCTATCCAAAACACGAGGCATGTCGATATCCTTGTTAAAGTAGAGCATGTTGTACTGAATGGCACTGCGAGGCTTAGAAACAGTTGTTTCCATATCGCGCTGTTGAGGGTCTGTAGCCGGAAGCACATCTTCGATTTCCCAAGAGGCATCGGCCAGGGAAGGCAAAATCTTCTGCGACAGGTAGTCTTGAGTATCACTGGCCTTGATCATCGAGAAAGACTTGTACTCCTTCATCACTCGCTCACCGTCCAGCGGTGCATCCTCGAGAGCACTGGCCATAGCGCTCAGCTGCATATTCCGGAAGATATCAGTCACAGACAAATGATACCCAGCCAGGCGCAACGCAGAGACCAATTTCATAGCCATGATAGAGTCACCTCCCAATCGGAAAAAGTTATCATCCAAGGCCAGCTTGTTCTCCTCCATTCCGAGAGACTTAGCCCAAAGACTGCGCAGAGCCCGCTCTTTCATGGTCATTTGCTTGACTTGTCCAGAACGCAGGTTGGCAAATGATGTTCGCAGCTGCAACAAAAGCTCTTCAGTTACATACTCTGCCATTGCCTTGAGGGACTCTGGTTCAACTTGGTCGCCAACATAGGTGATCTTCTCGATCGGGATATAGATTGACGGGATCATGTATGGAGGCAGCACGTCTGCCAATTTCTTGTTCAAGCTGATGATGGCATCGGCAAGATCAGAGGAGATGACAGTAGACAATGGGAGATTTTCGCTTGGACTCGACAGACCAAGGTCGACAACTCGTC
Organism: Penicillium paxilli ATCC 26601; assembly: GCA_000347475.1. Classification (NCBI taxonomy): domain Eukaryota; kingdom Fungi; phylum Ascomycota; class Eurotiomycetes; order Eurotiales; family Aspergillaceae; genus Penicillium; species Penicillium paxilli. The sequence goes on from KB644891.1 coordinate 143,894, forward strand.
CTTCCTTTGCAGATGGCTCACTAACAAATGCGACCAGCGCTGGTGATTGCTTGTTGGATCCCTTTGGCACGATGAGTTGACTGGCCGCGTGGGAATTCTCGGGGAGGAACTGTCGGAGCTGGAGATCGACAGTAGCAAGGTCCATAACATGACCATCGACCTTCCGAAGACTCTCCTTTCGGCCCATGAAGATCAAACTCTTGTCATCGGCGTACTTGACTAGATCGCCAGTCTGATAGAGCTTGACATTGCGACCTTGGCCTTCGCCCAGACCCTTTGACAGCCATTCGGGGGCATCTATGTTGGCAGCCTCGCCCACGCCCTCCAGGAGAAGCTCACCAATTGTTCCGATTGGCATGAGCTGGTCGTGATTGGCGGGATTGACGATCCATGGAACAAAGGTTGTCTTGTATTGATCTCCCGTTGTGAGTCCCTTGGTCTCTTCAAGCAGCATGCTGGTCGCATCAGTAGCAGAATTCTCTGGAGCCTTGTTATTGACCCAAATCTCGGCAAGTTCCTGCTCGCTCAAGCAAGAGATATTGTCCAGCTGAAGCTTGTCGTCGCTGCACAGCTGTGACACGACATATTCGAGTTGGGCAAGCACGCGGTGCATCTGAGTTTCGGTAATCAGATTTGAATCGAAGCTGGCAGTCACTTCGAATCCATCGGATCTTAGCGAGCAGGCAAGCATAAGTGGGTAAGAATTGAACCGCAGTGCTTCATGAGCGGCATCCTCGACTCGGAAAGGTGGGATTTCATCGCCAGTCTCCTCCGAGGCCTCTGCTGGTCGTGGTTGAATAACCAATCCCATCTTCACTTCACAAGCTAATTGGGCGTCGGCACTAACTCGGCGGATATTCTGCATTCCGAGATGTTCATGTGCGGCTCTCACAAGACCTTGTTCCTGAATGCCTTGTAGGAACTCCTGAACAGGTGCAGATCGATCAATGCGCACACGAACTGGAACCGTCGCGATCATAGGTCCTTCGATCTGCTCGACGCCAGGAATGCGCAGTGTTCGGCCTGCGAAAGTCTCACCGAACACAACGTCATCGCTCATGGTATACTGCGAGGCTACCAAAGCCCACGCGGCCCGGATCAGAGTCGCAGTCGTAATGCTGGAGGCGGTTTGCTCCACGGGGACAATCCGTTGAACTAATGCGTTTGGCTCGGGGATATACATGCGTGAAGGCAAGGAGGGATACTGGGGACCAGTTGCGCCTTGGAGCTGGTTGCGCCAGTAATCCTTGGAAGTCTCTCTGGCGGGATCCACCAGGTATTGAATGAAGTGCTTGAACTCGGCTGGCCGGGGTGTAGCGAGACCCTTGTAGGCATTCTTTGCGTGCTCAATCATCATATCGGTAGACCAGCCATCGTAAATTGCATGATGAACCGTCCACACAAAGTAAATCTTGCCAGTGGCGTCCTCGTTGACAATAGAATAACGACTCAGCGGCATGTTGACAGACATCGGGGTCTTCTGGTCATTCTCCAGAAATTCTTCAAGACTGGAATTGCTAGTCTGCCATTCGGGAACATCTTTCATGACAACCTGCATGAAGCCGTGCTCCTTGAATTCGACGACGCGTGTGCGCAGGATCGAGCTATCTTTGATAACAAGATTCCAAGCCTTTTTCAACTTCTCCGCTGTGTCGTTGTCGGGAATTTCCGCAATTCGCTGAGCGACATAGCTCTCTGCGGAACGTGCTGAAAAGGCCATGAGGATTTCTTGCAATGGCGTGCAAGGATAAATATCTTCAATCGAGGATTGCTCAACGCCGCACTGGCTGGCAGCTTCTTGGGAAGCGGCCTCGCGGCTCCATGCAGATTCAATCAGGGAGAATGGAGCCACTTCGACCTGCGAACCGGCTTCCTCTGTTTGCATCGCTTGCGCCATGTCTGATAGGACAGGGAAACTGAAAATGTCCGCCACTGTCAAAATGAATCCCTTCTCACGAACTGCAGGGACCAGTTTCATGGCCAGAACGGAGTCTCCGCCTAGGATGAAAAAGTTGTGTGTGGTGCTCACTTCATCCGCCTTCAATCCTAGAAGTCGACACCAGATTTCATGCAGACAGATCTCCGTCTCTGATGAAGGCTTTTGACTCTCTCCGCCTGAAGAATCAGAGTTGGATTGTAGCGTCAGTTGTGATCCGAATGCACGCAAGAGTTTGCGGTCAATCTTCCCGGATACCAACATTGGCATGCGGTCGATTCCAATATAGGTGGAGGGGACCATGTAAATCGGGAGTGCCTTGGACAGATTCTCATTGAGGGTCACCATGCTCTCACGAATTGCGGAAGAGAACTCAATCTGTTGAAGGTCATTGCTCGTAGAATCGGGCTTTTCGGCTTTGGGGTCTGCGACGAATGCAAGGAGCATGGACTCTTTACTGCGACCCTGAGGCGCAATGACCTCGGCCACCACATCGGTTCCTGATGGAAGAAGTCGTCGAAGGTGATGTTCAATCTCACCAAGCTCAACACGTTGTCCACGAAGCTTGACTTGGGTGTCCTTGCGACCGACAAAGACAAAACCGACCTCGCCGTCCGGGTCATACCGGACCAAATCACCAGTTTTGTACAATCGACCTTTGCGTCCCGGAACTTCCTTGCTACCCTCAACGAGCCAAGTGGGATCCTGAATGAAAGCAGCTGCAGTTTTCTCTGGGTCACCCAGATAGCCTTGACCGACAATCGGACCCTCTACCAGTAGCTCTCCGACTCCACCAATTGGGACCAATTTGTTGTGGTCATCCGGGTCTGTCAGCCAGATCACACCTCCATTGCCAGGACCGATACTGACATAAGGCTTGCCAGCCGCACTAGAGTTGATTGTGCATCCAACAGTGCACTCTGAAGGGCCGTATCCTACTACGATTCTTGTATATTGACCCCATTCAGAGACATCGCCAACGGAACATGACTCGCCACCAAGTCCGAGGCTGTCCAAGGAGGGAATAATATCGGAATCAAGAATACGTGCCACTGAGGGTGTCATATTTGACATGGTGACACCCATTCGGCGGATCACGCCGCTGAGATCGTTGAGTCGGTCCTCGTCGGAGGGGATACATAGACATCCACCACGAAGTGTCGTGCAAAGCATGCTGTCAACACTAACATCGAATGCATACGATGCGAAATCAAGCACGCGAGATTCGGCAGTATATCCGACAGCAGCGCTTCGTGCAATAGCACTTGTCGTATATGTGCGGTGGTTGATGATGACACCCTTAGGCTTGCCGGTACTTCCAGAAGTGAAGATTAAGTAGAGTATAGAGTCGGTGGGAACTACCGGTAGTTCTGGCTTGGCAGTTTTGGTCGCCTGTTCAGCCAGTTCGTCCAGCGTGTCCTGGGAAACGACGACAGCCTTGGCACCGGGAGCGATCTTAGGACCAAACGGCGCATGTGTCTTAGATGTAAGGATTAAAGTGGCACCAACTTGTTCGGCGATAGTCTGGCGTCTTTCGAGTGGTTGACTGGGGTCCATCAAAACCATAGCACCTCCAGCTTTGAGGACACCCAGTACTGCGACGATCGTCCAGCGCGACTTCTCGAAACAGATCGGAACGATCTGACCAGTCTTAATTCCAATTCGAACAAGGTGGTGTGCAACTAAGGTTGCATAGCGGCCAACTTCTTCGTAGGTCAGATTGCCATCCCATGAGCAGATTGCCTGAGCTGTTGGCTGTTTCTCGATTTGCTCCCATACCAAGTCCTGCACGCAGGAATCTTCGGTGGCAGGCAAGTCTTTGTTCCAACGCCAAATTTCAGATCGGTCGGTCTCGCTGAGCTCTAAAACAGATGAAATAGGGTTTGATGGGTCGGAAACAATTGTGTTGAGGATTTCGACCACGGCGTTCGCATAGTGTGTCGCAAGATACTCTGCGCCGAGCGGTTCGCGCCAGCAGGGCCGCAGCCACAGACTGCCTTCTGTCAATGTGGCTTGTAGCTGAATGTTGCCCTGAATTTGAGAATGCCATTAGCATCGGATTCCACATTTTAGCCCTCGTTATAGCTCCCCTCTTTTCATACTACGTACCCATGCCATGCCACCACCAAGCGCATCGCCGTCGCTGACCCACGCATTGTCGGGAAGATCACTTGGCGCGCGTTCGTCATTGAAAAACATAATCGCATTGTCTAGCGCAATCAAACTATCGGAGTGAATCTTTTCTCGGTATGTTCGTAGACCCTCCAGAACCTTTGCGACAGAGTCGGACGAGCTCCAGTTCAACCCGGAGGTGCCAAAATGGAAAGTGAAGTCCGCCGCAGTGCCATTTCGTCCCCAAGTGAATTCGACAGGGTTACCATTACTGTAGCGATAAAGAAGCAATGCCCAAGCAAGCAATATGAGATCGATTTCGTGGCCGCGATACTCCAATGCCCGCATGAGGGGCACGTCGAAGCGGGCAAATTTAGCCAGACCCTTTGGTGCGCGAGGCGCGGAAAGAATGGCGCCCGCCATTGCGTGTTATGTAGACCAAAAGAGTGAAAGGTGACAAAGTCAAGAGAGAAGTCGACTAACTCGGACTTAAGAGCTCTCTCAGTTCAAGATCGGAAGGGCGCGCGATGCTTTTCTCTCCTTCCTCGGAACTTTTTAGCCCCGTCGCATTGCATTTGCTTTTCCAGAACACGAGCGCCGGAGTCCCGGTGCTCGGGGGCTCAGCAGAAGATTGGACCCACGTTGGACTTCGGATGTGTCACCGGTTGTAGGTGAAGAAAATACAGACCTACCGTAGAGAGTTTAGTGTGGTAGAAGTGGAGGGTGGTGAGATGGAAGTGTGGAAGTGTAAAGATCAGATACGGAGTTGTATGTATTGTATAGACTGTATTGTATGTATGGAAAGATCAGTATTTGTGGTATTATCGTAATGGTAACTAACGGTAACTACTGGGAAGCATCGGTAATTTATGCTCGTATCTTAGACAAGTTGTATAAGCGTAAAATAACGCCAGACCCACTTATTATATTACTTACTGTACAGCCATTTCATCATCTTCTCTCGCTCTGTTACTTCATTTGATATTGCACTACTCCACAGGGCTGCTGATCAATACAGCCATATAAAACAGGGAAATACAGAAGGCGATAGAATAGACAAAGATCAAAGAAGAGCGGATGTTAAGGGAAAGTTAGATATTTGGTAGAGACTATAGACTGGAAATCAAGATTCCACTTCCATGCAGAAAAAGCTCGCAGTTCAGGATTTCCTGTGCAGAACCGGATCGGCAACTGCTGGCTTGGCAATCCTTCGAGCCGCGGAAGAATTGCCTTCTTTTCGCCTTACGCGAATCTACTCTGTACAGTTCCTCCTTTACCATCCCAGCCGAACGTACCCAGACATCAAGTGGAGTCTCGTACTGATCACCCAAGTTGGCTGTCCCTACGCCGCAATCTCTCATTATTTAGCGAAGGACCCAGACTCCCCCCACATTGTAAGTACATGGCAACACTTTGGCTGTATCGGTGATGTTTACCACGCTTGCGAAGTCGGCTGGCGTTGCCCCACGGAGCATTTCGGGGCACATCTACTCTGGGCCAAGAACTCGGTAGCTGACTTGAACATTATAAGTGTCTGCAGAACCTTGGCCCTTGGCCCATTGCTTGGTGTTTCTGAAAGTTGAACCTTATCGATCCCTACCACACCTTCCAGAATGTCTAGCTCCCAGCAATTGGCGCCGATCAAGATTCGGTTGCCGCATCCCTACCTCACCACTTACAACTTGGTACCTTCAAGCAAGCTCAGAGATGGTAACCGATTGTACCAGCTTCACAAGGCTTCCGGTGGTGAAGCTCAAGCTTTCCCTCATGAGCTTGAGAATGGCCAACTCTACTTCAGTGCTCCCCAACCCGTGAACCCAGAGACCTCGGTACCGACATCAAACAACACAGCATGGGCGCGCGCACAGCGCAGTCCCTTGAGCCTTTGCACCTGGGAGAGCTCCGCCGTCCCAACGGTTGGCCAGGTCTGGCTGTTCCTGTACTCCATCTTCACCCTGCAAGAGGATATCGAGACATTCCGTCTACAGCTCGAGGGACCCCAGGCCGAGTCCTTGGCGCATGCTTTGCGACTATCAATGGTGGCCATTGACCACCCACGCCCTGTGAACAGCTCTACAAGCTGGACCCCCATTCCCAACGAGCTCCTTATCATGCGCAGTGCCTTCTGGCAAGGTTGCGCATCGCCTCTGGGCGCCCAGCCCATCTGGCTGCCAAACTGGAACCCGGCCTCCGCTGTTCCTCATCTCGACTACACCATGACCTCCACCGAGACTAGCCACCGCCGTCACCCTCGCCGTCACCCCAAGCCTACTCCCGGCACTGTCGTTTACAGCCGCTACATCCCATTCCTGGATGAGCACTTCTCCCTGATTGCCCTTGACTACAAGAACCCCGAGCACCTGAACCTCTTCCACACCTGGCAAAATGACCCCCGCGTCGCGGCAGGCTGGAAAGAAACAGGTACCCTGGACGAGCACCGGGATTACCTCCGCCGACAAGACGAGGATCCCCACACCCTCACCGTCCTCGGCCGCTTCAACGACACATTCTTCTCCTACTACGAGATCTTCTGGGCCAAGGAAGACAACGTGGGTGCCCACTATGCCTCGCAAGACTTCGATCGCGGCCGCCATACCCTTGTCGGCAATGACAAGTTCCGAGGTCCTCACCGAGTCATGGCTTGGTGGCCCAGTATGATCCACTACTGCTTTCTCGACGACCACCGCACTGAGAATGTCATCGGTGAGCCTATGTCGACTAATGACAAGGTCCTGACATATGACTACACATTCGGTCTGCACCAGGATCAACTCATTGATCTTCCTCACAAGCGGGCTAGCTTGGTTAAGTGTACGCGTGAACGCTTTTTCCAGTTATGTCCCTTCAACCAGGTTAGCCCGCATATTGCAGGCACCGGTCTAGGCTTCAAGCCACGTCTGTGAATGTGTGATGAATTGAATGTGGTGGATAATTTCAAAAGGATGATCTGTTTCTACTTGCGTGCCATGTTTCTCAATTTTTTTAGTGTTGATCTAGGTTAGATCCGTAAGCGAATGCTCTCAATGAGGAAATACTTTGAATGAAATAGCAATTTATTTGCTTGTCTGAATGATAGCTGTTCTATGTAATTACATTTATCAGAGGTATAGTATGCAACGCAAAGTCTAAAGGTATAAAAAAGACAAATAAAGAGAAATGAAGAAAGAATGCAAGGGACGTAGTAATGCTCTTAACCCTCAAACGTCTGACTGAGCACATTGCTGCGATAATTCTCTGATCGCGCAAATAACTCATCATGAGTTCCCGAATCGACACAAACACCAGCCTCAATCATGTAGATCTTATCAGCCTTCCGAATGGTATTCAAACGATGAGCAATAGCCAAAACACTGATTCCTTGAGACGCAACCTCCAATCCCTCCTGAAGGAGCTTCTCAGACTCAGCATCCAAGGCACTCGTAGGCTCATCTAGGATAAGCAGACGAGGCTTGCGGACCAGTGCTCGAGCAATCGCCAATCGCTGCTTTTGACCACCGGATAACTTGCTACCATTGGCACCACACTCGGTGTCATAGCCGTCAGGAAGGCCGATGATCGTTTCGTGGATATTGGCCAGTTTGCAGGCTTGGATTATCTCTTCTTCGGAGACGGTTGTTCCAGGTCGTGCGCCCAATGATACATTGAAGCGCACGCTTCCTTCGAAAAGAGTGCCTTCTTGTGGAACCAGAGCGATCTCGTCTCGGAATGTTATGTCTGAGCGCTGCGTGATGTCTGTCCCGTCAACTAGGATTGCTCCTGAGCTTGGGAGATACATGCGCTCGACCAGGGAGATGATAGTCGATTTACCCGCGCCGGATGGACCGACCAGCGCGCAGAATTGGCCTGGCTTTACGTGGACATTTAGGCCACGGAGGACTGGGGCGTGGGCGCGAGCGGGATATGAGAATTTCACGTCACGCATTTCGACGTCGATGCCTCCTTTGGCATTTGCTGAGAATGACTTCGTCTCACCGGTAGACTCGATGTCCTTTTCAGAATCTGAGGGCGAAGAAGTGGGTTCGGGGAGGGCCTTGACTTTAGAGGCGAGGCCGGATGAGCCGAGCTCTAGGATCTCCAGGACTCTGGCAACAGCGGCTCGAGCATTGGATACTTCAGGGGCGAGGGCGAACATTTGACTCCAGAGCTGGGCACTGACTAGCAGGGCAAACATGACAATGATGAATTGAGTCTCGCTGTAGGTTCCGTTGAAGATTTGCTTTGAGCCCCACCAGAAAGCCAGAGCGTAGGATAGGTTTCCGATGAAGAATGCAAGGCCCAGCCAAAGGTTTGCCCAGAGACTGATTTGGGTTGTTTCGCGACGGGGTCCGGCGAGGGTGCGGCGGTAGACGGATAGTGTTTCGTCTTCGAGGGATAGCGCGGCGATGGTCTTGATGGAATTGATTGCCTCCACACTGATACTGACAGACTTGTTGAAGGCGTTCTCGTGCTTGTCTTCGAACTTGGCGAGGACGTTGAGTTCCATCAGGCCGACTCCCAGGAGCAGAGGCACGACGGCAATACAGACCAGGGCCATTTTCCAGGCGATGCAGAGAGTCATCACGATGGCGATGACTAGGTTAATGCAGATTGAGAAGATAGTTCCAATAACAGAGCCGCTGAGGCCGGCAATCAAGCTGCCGTCATTGGTGATGTATCCCAGTAAGCCTGTCGGTGTACGACTTTCGGACTGATGCCATTGCAAGTCTTGTTCGAAGAGAGAGCGGAAGAGCAGGATGCGGATGTTGTAGATTGATTTTTCGGATACCCAGCCAAATCCAACCCAGCTAGTGATGTTGGCGAAGAATTCAACAATGGCTAAGATGAAGAACATCAGACCGAAGAAACTGCCCCGAGACCTGATATAGTCGGGCGATTCGCAAGGGGTCAAGCTACCGACGGTGTTACCGAAGATAACTGCTTCGATCGAGAAGGCGGCACCAACGATACTGGCTCCTAGAAGTGCGAGCAGGGCAATGAGAATGTAGGGGCGCATGATAGGGTACACGCCCTTGAGGAGCTGCCAAACGGACTTCTTCGCGCGCTTGCTGGTGTCATCGCCAGAGGAGGTGGGAGGTGAGACTTCGGTCTTCTCCGATTCGTCGACAGAAACTTCCTTCTTACTCGCGCTCACAGCTGACTTAATTGATGCGTCGTCGCCAGATTGCTCTGTCTCCGTGATATCGCCCGAGTGAGCGTCAACTTGACTGTCCGTTGGCTTGGTATTGAGGTTCTGGAGACCGACGAGGCCCGCATAAGCCCCCTGTTTCTCCATCAGTTCGCCGTGGTTTCCTTCTTCAACGACCTCTCCATCACGCATGACGATGATCTTGTGGGCCTTTTGGATGGTGGAGAGTCTGTGCGCAATGGAAATCATGGTTCGTCCTTCGGAGCATCGATCAATAGCAGCCAGAATCTCCTTCTCACTCTTGGAATCAAGAGACGCAGTAGCTTCATCCAGAATCAAGATTTTGGGGTCCTTGACAAGGGCACGAGCAACAGCAATACGCTGCTTCTGGCCACCACTGAGCAGGGTTCCGTTCGATCCTACAATTGTTCCTAGACCTTCCGACAGGTTGTTGATGAATCGTGCAGCATCGGCGAGAGTCGCAGCATGCTGAACCATTTCAACTACCTCGACCACATCGGCGCCGTGGGCTTGAGCTGCCTCCTTCGCGTCTGTCCCTTCACGGATAGCGGTAGCAATTTCAGCGAGCTGGGGTCCGACGAGAGCATTGCGCAGGTGCTCGTGCTTTGCAGAGTTGACAAGTCCGTGGGCGATATTTTCCAGAATAGAACGGTCGAGGAGTGTAGCCTCCTGTTGAACCATACCGATGCAGCTACGCAGCTGGCGGGTGTTGAGATCTCGGACTTCTTGGCCGTCTAACAAAAGCGATCCCTCCAATGGATCATACAGTCGAAGCATCAAACTAGCAATGGTAGATTTTCCACTACCAGAAAGGCCAATTATCGCAGTCTGCTTGCCAGCAGGACATTCCAGAGAAACATTGCGAAGGACCTGGCGTTCGGGGCGAGATGGGTATGTGAATGAGACGTCCCGCAGCTCGAAGTGACCTGGTGTCGAAGAAGGAACCTCAAGACCCTCAGTAGATGTTCCATCAATCAGCGATTGGTGATCCATATCCCGCTTCAACTTGGAGAAAGCAGCTGACGCAGCGCCGAAAATCTGCAAGAACGGCGCTACCTGACTCAGAATAAGGGTAGCATCAACGAGCAAGAAGATAACAGTGAAGATCGATCCAACAGAGGCACCATCGCCACCATTCGCATTTGATGCGGCAACAGAGTTGGCGATTGTGTGGCTTCCCTGCCAGAAGGCTAAGGCGTTGGCAGAGTAGGCGATAAAGTACATCAATCCGGCTTGGATACCGGTAGCCAATGCCTTCTTCATGCCTTCGTTTCTTGCGGTACGCAAGTGGGTTGTGAACTTTTCCTCAAGTCTGTCATTTGCGTTGAAGGCATGCACAACTGCCACATTCGATAGACCCTCCGATGCGATGGAGGAAGAGGCTGCGAAGCAGTCGGATACACGGCTGGAATACTTCTCAATGAACCAACCACCTCCGATCGACATGATGAAGTAGGCCGGGAGAAGGGATACGAGGATTCCGGCGAGCTTTGCATCTTTTATGAATGCAACCACATATGCTGTCACGAAAAAGGAGACACTGGAAATGCAAATTCCAACTTTCTCGGAGGTACCGGAGCGAATGGTTTGAATGTCGCTGTTCAGTCGGGAGGACACTTCACCGGAGGGCAGGTTGTCAAAAAATGAAGGTTCCTGGCGCAAGAGATTGCGGAAATATTGCTCACGCAGCCGTTGGGCGAGTCGGGCACCGCCCATTGACCAGCAGACGAGATGAATGTACATGAAGCCAAATTGGGCGATAGCGAGGTACAAGACATAGAGGATTTTGCCGTTGACCTCGGACTGGTAAGAAGTTTGGGTTGCAGCATCGAGGGATTCGGTGGAGGCACAGCTCTCCGAGTTGAAGTTGTCGATAAGTTGACCGAAGATGATACCAAGAAGTGGAAAGGGGATACCAGATGCAATGGCGCAGACTATACCTCCGACGAGTAGGAGGATGTCGAAGTTTGATGGACTTGTCTGGAGGTATATGGCGAAGTAGACGAAGAAGTTCTTCAGCTATAGGCAGGGGGATCAGTGATCTTGCTCACATGGTAGGCGCGCAATGAGAGCTCCGCAACAGAACTTACTTTGTCAACCACGCGCGGACTCTCCTTGGGAGCTGTCTCTGCAGGTGTAGCCTCCGCCATGACGGGCGAGAAGGGCCTTGTATAGCTAACAGCTTCAGCGCTGTACCCAAGAGAATTGGGCGAGACTTTGGAGAGGTTTGTTCGCCGAGACTTTTGCGATTCTTCAAGTCACCAAACGGGGATGGCGCAAACTAAATTCAACTTCTGCCAGTTTCAAAATCAATGAAAGGAAAGGAGCTAAGCACAGTGGGCCGATACCGGATCGTCATCCCAAGCTCTCGTGCTGAAGAAAAGGGAGAGAAAAAAATCTGATAAGATCAAACTATTGAATGGCATCCAGAAGAGAACAATTCGAAGCAAGAACCAAAAAAAAAAAAAGTTTAAAAAAAAGAAATTGCCATCTGGTAGCTGGTGGGGTCACAGCGTTGATTGAACTCGAAGTGATGCCCACTCGTTCCCGCCAATTACGGAGTATACAAAGCTTTGGAGTGGATTACGAACATTTTACACGGAATTTCCCGCTATCTGCCAATCCAGGTAATGTAAATGTCGATCTTCGTATAAGCTTGGTCTTGTATAAGCTTCGTTTTCTTGGAATGGTGCGACAACCCACTCAATTGCGTAGGGGGATCCACTTTGGAGCTCGTGGTTCAAACTCAGTGCGCGACGGTTCTAACCATGGCGACCTTGGCATTAGGAAGGATTCGTTTGATGCTAATTCTAGTTGCATGTCGGGAAATTGTTCCAAGTTGCGCTACTGCAGGTCGCTTACCCCCTCCACCATGAAGTATACTAGCAACTATACGGAGTACTCAGGATACACATGCTGTTTTCAGTTAAGGGACTCCCAGTCTTGAAATGTCCTATGTTGGGCAGGAAAACTGAAATTTTCTTTGGTGGGGAAAAGGGGAGGTCAAAGCAGATGAAATTTATCAGATTAATCAGATTATCGGGCTGAACGGGGATCAGATAGTCGTAATCAGATAAATCAGGCTTTGCTCGTTCCAAGGATACGAGTTTACAATACCATCCAGGACTCCATTCTGATCCACTGTAATCGAGGCGCAGTAGTACAGTTACAGTATTATGAGGATTATCATAATTTTGCATATTAGTATGAATACAAGTATAATAGTATTCTTCTCAAATTCGTATTCAAATTCATGAACCCACATCAGATTGTAGTTCCGAGTCATACTATACAGCCTCGGGTGTATTGACCAAGAGATTTATCATTACCGAGCTTCTTGCCCTGCAAGGCTGCGTAAATCGTCAACTTAGTGTATACAGCTTCCTGTGCCATTGCATATCACAGTGCTTGAAGATCAACATCCAACCCATTTCGACCTACAATTTTTTGCGCGCAGTTCTATTATAGCATCCGATACAGCATCCACGATGAACCCTTTGACTCCGTTCAAGCGGTTACCACCGCCGCAATCATATGCCTACGTCTCATTCCCCGTCCAGCATGTCATGCTAGTCGTGTTCAACCGGCCAAAGGCACTCAACGCCATGACCAGTGCAGCTCAATATGATCTTGAAATACTCTTCAATTGGTACGACAGCGAGCCCTCACTACGATGCGCCATCATCACCGGCGCTGGCCGCGCATTCTGCGCCGGAATGGACCTAAAAGAGTGGAACGAAGTCAGCATCCGCCGTACCAAGGGAGAGCACAGCACCGGGGCACCTATGCCGCGATCTGGTTTCGGCGCTCTCTCTCGACGACACGGCAAAAAGCCCGTTATCGCTGCTGTGAATGGCATTGCGTTCGGAGGTGGTATGGAGATCGTCTCCAACTTGGATCTCGTTGTTGCCGCTAAGAGTGCACAATTTGGTCTGCCCGAGGCCAAGCGAGGTGTTGTCGCTATGGCCGGGTCTCTCCCCAGACTTGCTCGCACGATTGGTCGACCTCGTGCAACGGAGCTTGCTCTTACGGGGAAAAGTATCAGTGCGAGCGAGGCCAAGGAGTGGGGTTTGATTAATGCGGTGACGGAGGATAATGCGGCCAGTGATGAGATTTTGGACCGACCGGTCGTGAAAGAGGCGTTGAAATATGCTGCGAGTATTTGTGAGAATAGTCCCGACAGCGTGATTATTAGTCGTGCGGGGATCCTTGCGGGTCAGGAAGATGGAAGTGCTGAGAATGCCAGTCGGCTATTGAGTGAGAACTGGGAGCCGGCACTAAATGATGGGGAGAATATACGAGAAGGACTGCTGGCCTTTGCTGAGAAGCGTGAGCCTCGGTGGGTTGACAGCAAGTTGTAAAGCAAAAACTACCAGTAGTTACTATTTTTTACTACTAGTACCAGCTACCAGCTACTACTCGGATGTACATAAAAACAGCGTATAGAATTTGCATCACGATATTATCAGATTAAATGAGTGTATATTGATCGACTGCCGCTATTTCGCTTTGGCGACACAATTTTCATCCAATTGTCATCAACTTGAATCTTTATGGACGCGTGCCTTTTGGCTACTGCAATGCAATGCAACATCCGCTAGGACCGTGACCCATCACGATCTTAATCGTTCCCACATGGCTGTAACATGTTGAACGAATAAAGAGAAAGACCGAGATGCTAACGCGCTCAGCGCGGGCATTAACATAATACAGCAATTACCTCCGAGCATTGAGAATTGCTTTTTTCCTCCTGTAAAAATGGAAAGATTTACGGAGTACTAAGGACCATTTCAATTTCGATTTCATACCGTACATACATAGCGTCTGGCTAGAGCCTGTTTCATAGTGCCTAGAATGCCTAGAACGCCCAGAACGCCCAGGATGAAAGATGGAGCTTGGTATTGTATAAGCTTGTACTCGCTTACGTTGCGTAAATGCTGTATTACAAAAACATACATTCCTTACACTCGGTAAACCGTTGTTATCAGATTACAATGCTTCTTCCCGCAATACGCGCTTTAACGCACGAACGGGGAAATGATTATCTGATTCTTCGTGCAACCCCACCATGCCTCGCATAAACGGACATTTTTCGGTTAGGCAGGGAAGACGCAAGAAATACCTGGCAAGTTCCGGCATTGGACTCGCTGTCTTTGCTTGGCAGTGGACACTCTTGAAACATGGTTGACGCGGTCAAGAAACAGAATGTACATACATCCACAGACACCTGGGCACTTGAAGCTGGAAACATCATTGACTCTTACCGATCCCCTGAGAATAAATATAGGGTTGCCGCGCAAGACTGCGAAATTGGACGTGCGTGGGGGCCTCCACCGACTCTTTCACGTCATGTCAACTTATCTGATCCGACCCCTCCACCAATTTGAACTCCTTGAAGGCATGGGTTGATGAGATTCTTACATTTCGTACTCGTAACTAAAAAATGCTTCTTTTTGATTTGCAGCAGGTTTCAGAATTGACTGAGGCTGATCGACCGGCCATCGCGGCAATTGCGCAAATGAAGCATCTTCCCCTGAAAAAAAGCAATGTGGCGCTGTCTTGGCTGATGCACAGATTGGCCCCAAGGTTCCAAGGTTGACTCGGAGGGGCAATATGGTCGGAGAAGACCGTTTCAGCTACTCCATGCGGACAGCGCTGATCTCGCTATTTATGGTAGGGGAGACGCACTGCTGTCGGAGATCTACAACTTGAAGTTATTCGAGTTGGCTTCTGCGTACGGAGTATTGTGGGCCTTTATGTCCAATTCGCAGCGGCCTCGCCTGACCACAACTACATCTTAGGGGCACTTTGAATACGCCAACTCTAACAGCCAGAATATTTATATTGCCTCATAGTTGACAATTGATGAATCAAATAGAGATGTGGTTCCAGAATGATCTGGCATGTTCCATTCCTCGGAATGTCAAGGGAGAAAACAAGTCAAACGTTCTTGGCAGACAGGTGGATGGAGAATCAAATCATCACAACGCCAAATGAGAGAAAGAGCCGCCAATTCTCCAAAACTCACTCGAGATGATCGTCACTCTTGTTCCGCTCTCTCTGCGGTTGCCCTGCCGCCTCATTTGATTGGCATGTCTCGCATTCGCCCCCCAAGGACCCGCGCATAGAGCGGCTCACAAACCCTGAGACCCTGCATGTTTCCCCACCCAACACCCGCAAACGTGGGATCAGATAAGATGGTTGGCTGTGACTGGGATCCTTTTGTGATCCTGGATCGTAGTGTTGGTCATATTTGAGGGGCTGTTGTAGGCTGAGTTGGAGTTGGATTGGCAGGATTCCACGACAGTGATCGAGTGATGTGCGTTAGTGTTGCAGGGAACTCGGATTTTTGTATGGGGGCCATCATATACGGAAGACATTCCTTGCATTCTCCGAGATCAGTTGATTTCGATGAGCTTATTAAATTGTGGTTCCCTTTTATTTCTCGGCGTTGATCTGCGCGTTTCTTGACTTTTCATCCTTCTCCCTCCCTCTTTCTCTTGGATTTCTCCAACTGCCTCTCTTGGCCTTTGATAGATACATTTGATCGCCAAGTGGCTTGTCTTCGATCGCCATGGCTGACCATGATCACTCTGTAGAGGCGGATTCCGCCAAGCCAGAGATGAATGTCAATGTCGAGAGCCAGAAGGAAATGCACACCGATGGCGAGGACTTGGCTCATGATCCTAATCTTCCTGACTACAACGCCCAATATGGCGTCAAGTCTGCAGAGGCAATCACGTTATCATGGACTAAATCTTCTCTCATCATCGTTTACATCAGGTAAAATATCCATCGGATTGCCTTCAAAAATGGATAGCGTGCCCATACTGACATCTATCTAGTATGTGGCTTTTGTATTTCAGCAATGCCTTCGAGGCATCGTTGTCAAACAACCTCACTCCCTATGTGACCAGTGCATTCAACGATCACTCTTTGATATCGGTCATCACTGTCGTAACACAGGTCCTGACTGGCGCCACCTACATGCCCGTGGCAAAGATCCTGAACCTCTGGGATCGCACAGTCGGGTTCTCGATCATGCTCTTCATTGCCATTCTCGGCATGATTCTCATGGCGTCGACTAACAGTTTTGAGCTATATGCCGCATCCAACGTAAGTCGTCGGAGTCCCAGTATCCTCCACACCACTATCCTTCAAATATCAATCGCTAACAAGCATATTTACAGTGTCTCTACTCCATTGGTTTCACCGGTATGACTTTCTGCGTCGACGTCGTCACAGCTGATACCTCCACCTTGCGAAACCGTGGTTTGGCATTCGCATTTACCTCTTCCCCCTATATCATCACTGCTTTTGCTGGTCCCAAGGCAGCTGAAAGCATTTATGCCGATAACTGGCGATGGGGTTTCGGTGCCTGGGCCATCGTTCTGCCTGTTGTTGCTACGCCCTTGATTGTCATGATGACTCTGGGTAAGCGCAAGGCAAAGAAGAATGGACTTGCGCCACGCCATGTCAGCGGTCGTAACTGGCACGAGAGTCTGGTGCATTATTTCATTGAGTTTGATGGTAAGTGGAAACTCGGATTCGCGTATTAGTTCATATTAAGCCACGTCCTGACTTATACTCTTTAGCTATCGGTGTCATTCTCCTTGTGACCGGTTTTATTCTATTCCTTCTGCCATTCATCATTGCGGCCGATTCAAAAGATCAATGGAAGAGCGGCAATATCCTTGCAATGCTGATTGTCGGCTTTTTCCTACTCGTCGCTTTCCCCTGCTGGGAAAGATGGGGCGCAAGAGCACCGTTCGTTCCTTGGTCACTTCTGACGAATCGATCGGTTATCGGTGCTTGCATGCTGGATTTCGTCTATCAGATTGCCTATTACTGCTGGTACCAGCAGTTTACCTCCTACCTGCAGGTCGTGTATAACGCCTCGCTTTCCGGTGCTGGTTATATCGGAAGTATCTACGACGTGGTCGCAGGCGTGGAACTATTGATCGTCGGAGCTATGATCAGCTACACCGGTCGATACAAGTGGGTTCTTATGTGGGGAGTCCCGATGTACATTCTCGGCGTCGGCCTGATGATTTACTTCCGCCAGCCCGGAAATGGAATCGGGTATATCATCATGTGTCAGATTTTCATTGCCCTTGGTGGTGGTGTGATTACCATTGGTGAGCAGGTCTCTCTGATGGCGTCGGCTGAGCATAATGATATTGCTGCATTGTTGGGTCTGCTTGGTCTGTTTGGTTATATGGGTGGTGCTGTTGGAGGTAGTATTTCCGGTGCGATCTGGAATAATGTTCTGCCTGGTGAGCTGCAGAAAAGACTTCCGGAGAGTACTGCTGACCAGTGGGAGGATATCTTTGGTAGCCTTGATGTGGCTCTGAGTTACCCTGTTGGCGATCCGACAAGAGAGGCTATTGGGTATGCTTATGCGGCTACGAATAAGTACATGCTGATCTCTGGTGTCTGTATCATGTCGTTGGGTTTGATTTGCATGGCTATCATCAAGGACCGCAACATCAAGCATATTATACAGACTAAGGGTATGCTGTTCTAAGTCTGTATCTGTGAACTTGAAGCCTTTGCCCAGTACTTTCGGCCCTCATTTCTTTCTTGTTCAAAAGGGTCTAGTTTGAGGTCTTTTGATACAAACAAAGTCACCTTTCTGTTTATATCAAGTACAAAATATTATTTTCGAAAGCCTTCGTTTTGGCTTAGGACTGGCACCTCAGGCTGGCACAAGTGGGAAGCATCCATTGATAGTATCACTGACATCAATGGATAGATCATGAACGACCCGAAGGTCCTCAAGTCAGAAAAACTTTAGCTTGCTCCGAGTCTCTAATGAATCTTTTATTCTTCTCAAATATTTCCTTAGAATAGTAGTATTAGGATGAGTATCGTACTACTACTATATTGTCTCTTAGAACCTTGTTAAGAGCATCACGTCCACGGGTTGCAAGTCCTCGTCTTACTATATGACATGCAGGAGACCAAAATAATACTTCATCAAGCATCAATCACCAACCAATTTCCAAGACTCAAGCTCATGCATCTTGATCCGCAGACAAAATATCAGGGACCGGACCAACCGGAAGAACCAACTGCCTATTCCCAGTCTTACTTCCAATCGCCACGGAATATCCAAATTTATACTAACAGAAGAGGAACAGGTGTTAGCAAAGGAGCAGAAACTGCCGAAAATAACTTAAACTCACAATATCAAAGAATGTAGTATCCTTAAAAGCTCCCCGCGTCAACTCCGTCTCATCGTAGTAAAGCCTCCGATACCACCGATCAATAAGCGGATAATCATGCCGAATCATCTTCAAATTACACTTGAAAATCAGATAATAAGCCACATCAAACCTTGCAATGGTCGTATACAACCGGATATCAGCTTCGGTGATATGCTCTCCGAAAAGAAACGGCTGGTGTTTCGCTTGGGCAAGATGAGCTTCAATCCGATCCAGGCCTTCGAAAAGCGGATACAGATTCTCTTCATATGCGGACTGTGTTGTCGCAAATCCAGTCTTATATACTCCGTTATTGATTTGGGTATAGACCCATTCATTCATAGCGTCAATTTCACTTCGCAGATGCAAAGGGTAAAAGCCACCACCGGGACGATTACCTTCCCGCAAATGGACCGGCAACAGGGCATCGAATTCAGAATATAGCATGCGAATTACCTCGCTGCTTTCATTGTTCACGATAGTTTCTTTCTTCTTATCCCAGAGTGTCGGAACGGTATATCGACCTTCATAATTCGGGTCCGCTTTAAGGTAAAGTTCTTTGAGATACTTGAAGCCGTATAACGGGTCCTCAGTCGCAGAGCCGTAGCGCCCCGAGAAGAACCATCCGTTTGGTCCTAGCTCGGGGTCAAGAACTACCAGCTGGATTATTTCTTCGAGGCCTTTTAGACTGCGGACGAGGTTTGCTCGGTGGGCCCAGGGACAGCCATAGTTGATGTATAGGACGTAGCGGTCCTTTTCGGTGGGGAATTCAGCCGTGGGATCTGCGGAGATGCGGGAGCGGAATGCCGAATCTTTGCGCCGGAAGTGGCCGTCGGCGTCGGCGTGTTTGTAGATTTTGGTGTCCTGTTTGTTCAATTAGGATGATCTTGTCTAACTCTAGTATCCAGGGCTCGTTGCACAAGAAATCTTACTTCGCTGGCCATGGTTTCGTTGTATAACTGGAGAGTAACAAGACCTTCGACTTGTTGAGTATAATTCAGGCCGGTCAAAGCAGCTTCCAAGGTTGATCTGAGTGCCAAATGTGTGGTGATGTAAAAACGGTCTTTGAACTCGAATCGAATCTGTTTATCTAGTTTTAAAACAGTGCATATCTTATAAGATTGAACATTTAAGAATGGTATCTCGGTGGTTGCGGACTTGAGGCTGACAAATCCCAGCGCGTCATTGTCAGCAAGTTGTTGTAATCTTCGGATTCCTCGGAAATAATCCGCGGATTCATAAATTATGGGACATTGTGGGTTATTGATAACAAGAGAATATAATGTACAATATCTATCTACTTATTGTGTATCTTGAATGCCAAATCGTCGAGCAACTTCAATGAAACCTCCAGTATCCTGCTCAATCCAAAGATCAACCCACCCATCCGCCTTGGCCTTGGCCTGATCCTCAGCAGACCAAGCCTCTTCTAACTCTCGCTCAACGAAGATAGCCTGGAATCCACAGTCCTTTGCAGCTCGCAGGTCACTCAAATGAGCAGCCACAAGAGCACATTGAGAAGGCTCTAGACCAAGCCGACTCGCCGCTCCCAGATAGACCTTATGTGAAGGCTTGTATGCTCCGAAATGCTCAGAGCTAGTCAGATAAGTGAAGGGCAGAGAACCGTGCTTCTTCAAATCTTCCAACAGAGAAACATTGCCATTCGATAAAGTGGAAGTGACAAATTTCTCATTCAACAGCGCCAGACCCTTGGCGCTATCATCCCACGGATCAAGACGGTGCCAGGCAAAAGTCAATTCCCACAGCTCGTTCTCGTTGAATAAGGGTAGAATGCCACGTTCATCTAGTAGACTTTTCAGAGCCGAGTAATGGTGCTGGTCCACTGAAATGAATTCGACGGATGGGTCAAAGTTCCTAGTAAAGATGCTATAGGAACGCCGCCATGCTACGGCCAGACTGAGCCAATCTTGGTCGCTTAGATTTGCCGCACGGTCTCGCACGCTTGCTGGGAGGTCCCTGCTTGAATCGGCTAGAGCATGCAAGGCTGCGGCTCTCAGAGCTTTGGTGACGCAGGATCGCCATTCGACGACTGTACCGAACGTGTCGAAAAAGAGAGCGCGGGGAGGTTGATCCGTCATTGTGGGGGTGGATCTGGTGGGGTGGCGTGAAACGAGTGAGACTAGAGATGAGATCAGATGTGACAGGTCTACACTCGACTGGAGGGTAATCAGAATAGATAGAATAATAATGTACTTGATACTACTCTGTAGTAGTACTTATATTCTATTTGAAGGAGAAGAGAAGAGTACCCCGATATGAGTCTTCATGGAAATCACAGACCCTGCTGAGTCAGGCCGAGGTCGCCGGTTGGTTCAGGCTGATGGTTCTTCCTGATCATTAAGATCAGTTATAGAGTAGAGTAGGATACCCCACTGGTAGTATGTTATTAGATCATCTGGAATATCAAAGAGTGAGTGCCAAACTTGGAATTCTCCTATGCGTCGTATGTCCAGCTGAATGGGCGTAGACCAGACAATATCCAGTTAGCTAGTGATGAAGTAAGATATAGTCAAAGGCACATTATAGCAATGCAGTAGTGAAAAGTATCAATAAGTATAGAGCATAAGATAGAATCTCCAAAATACCTTATAGTAGTATCAAATATATCAAATACAATTGTAGTATAGAATATGGAAGTAACTTGAAGTGCGATAGTGTAAAGAGTAGTCAGCACTGGCACCTGACTTGAGCCTGCCTCGTCTCGACCTCCTCCGTTTCAATGCCATCTCCACCTCTGCGCCTTTGGTGTCTGATCACCGCATTAGCGTCCCTGTCAAAAAGAAAGAAGAAACCCTCTTGGCCTGCATGCTGTCAAATGACAAGTCATGGCTGCCAGTGCCCGGTCAGTGCCACAATCGACCTGTCAACGGCCCGTCTTTGCATCGGCACTTTGAACCCCCCTTCGCCATGGTGGGTCACTTCAGTGCCTTTGAGCATGTTCTCCATACATGTATGCCCAGATCATCTCTCTGCTTGACGGAGGTGCTTCCTCCTTGAGAAATCGTTGCATTTTACGCCACTGCGTCTGTCGTTGTCTCGGATCAGAATATGCAGCTACGGCTACCAGCTGGGTTTTACCAATCAATCCTCACCGTGGACTGATTGGCTGATGCTTAATTGGTGTTAGCCGCGCTCAACGTCTACCAGTGCGCCCGGTACTTGAGATGAAAGGATCGAGACTAGGCTGGGGGCAGCTGGGGGTCGCCGGGGCCAACAGTGCTCCAGACCCTGGTCTATTCTTCCTCTAGGAATTCAGAGGGATCATCGTGATTTTGCCTCGGTATCGCGTCCCAGACTTTTGCTCGATTTTCAGGTCTTGGAAATAAATCAACAAACAGAACATTTCTGGTTCCAAGTGGGTGCGGAAAGCTCTTTGTGGAGACCTTGGATGGATATTTTCACGGAACGGAGACACCGAGATCCCCCCTCCCCCTTTCTCCGTGTCACTGCCGGAGCGGCTTCCATGGGTTCAATTTCGCATGGCTACATACTTCGCTATCAATGCAACGTTCCAATACGAGAAAAATGCCAGCAACTTATCCTCAGTTCTTTCATCCTTTCTCCCAACCTCTAGATCAGATGTAGCGGTGCGAATCTGAAACACCCACCACGGGCCATTGGCTCTCGTTCTACGAAATTGCCTACGACGATCATCACCAGCGAACCTCACGCTAGGGCGGACTCGGCCACGCCAGAACAGGGGAACGGTCATTCCCAAACACGCTAGTCGGCTCTGCTGTTCCACAAGCAGACCATCAGTCCAATCTATTCGACTCATCCTGCTAATTTAGTACTCACCCATGACCCCCAGTCTCGGTATGATTGGCCCTGCACTAGCCATTTTCCGATTGCCCATCTCAATGATGGCTCCCAAGCAATTACCACAAAAAAGGGGCCTGAGATCCCAGTCACCTTCGGCCGCGAGCTGAACGCGTTGTTTTGGACCCATCCCGGATCAACTGTGGGACCCCCGTGGAACCAGCTTTTTTTTCGTCACCGACGAACACCTTCCCCATGTTGGAGCCTGAGATAGCAAAAAGCGAATGGGGACGATCACAGCTTACGATGCTCTTTGCGACTCCCTTTCGCCCAGGAAATTGGCAGGCTTCGTCACTGATACGTTTGTACTCCGTGCTCCGTATCTGCTCCGAGATTGTTCCAGACAAAAGCTTTTTTCTTTTCTCAGTATAATTTTTGACTGGCTGTCGTTTGTTGTTCTTTGCTTTTTTCTACTTGCCTTTTCTTCTCAAGCTTCCCCCAGTTCCAGAAGCCGGCATCCACGGTTCCAACTCAAGCTTTACCAATTGGCATCAACCATACTCCATCTACTCCGTACTTCGTACTGTCGAGGCACATCTACAACCACACCAACCTCGCTTTTCCCCAGCCATCGCCTGTCTATCGATTTATGGTCCGGACCTGGGCGCCAAACGGATCATGCTTTAGTTAGTGTCTTGGTTGGCAGCTTTCTAGTGGAGCATCCTGCATCCTGGCTAATCGGGTGAGTTGCTAGCTTCCCCATGTCCACCTCTTCCCCCCTAACGAACACCCCTGGTCTTTTTTTATTTTATTTTCTTGTCCATGCATAATGAAGCCCGCTCCTCGCATCCGGTCCTTTCCCGATTCTTTTTGTCTATGCAGCAAGGCTGATCTAAGAAAGTTTTGAGGTAATCTAACGGGCATCGTGTCTGATCTTTGCCTCGTTCGTAAGAATCCCGTGGATCCAAAGGCCCGTCACGACCTGAGTGGTGGCCCCTCCTCGGTGGCTCTGCTGGGCTTTCCCCTGCACAAGTACGAAGGTGGACTCGAGTGATCGCGATCGACTTTGAATCCTCCAGGGGGCAGTTGACATCTGACCCTCCCCTCCTACTTTTCCCTCTCGATCTCAAACCCAAGCCTCGCGACGCCTGCATCATATGTAAGTAGAATCAAGGCCTCCGTGCATATTAAAATCACCGCATTGGCTCCTCGCGCGCAAGCCGTGCTTCTTGCATCCGCGCTGTAACAATGTGGCTGACTGATCGTTCCACTGCAGCTTTTTTGTTCGATTTGATTCTGCTCTTCCCAGCATACATCGAGAAGAAATTTGACGATTGCCTGTGACCGCAACGACGAACGAGACCATTTACGACATTTTCCAGACCTTCCAGAACGAATGCGTGAGCTACGGTAGACAATTCGATTGATGGGATCCGGCCGAACCGTGCTCTGGTTAGCACATTGAAAGGCGATATTCCGGTGATGATTTGAATATTCTCTTAAGCACGCGCAGCAGAGATGGCTACGGATTTGCAGTCTCCGGCGACCTCGACGGTTCAGCCGTCGCCTGCGCCATCTAACTCCCGGGCCGCCTCAAAGGCAAGATCTAGATCTCGACCGCGTCGCCGAAGAGATTCGTCTCCAGTCCCGTCTTCTCCGCCCGGTCTGCCGACACCCGCTTTTTCGCCTGATGATGGACATACCGATCTTGATGACGACCTCGTCGAAGAAGATTCGCTGCTACCGTTTGACCCTCGAAGAATCACGCCGACTCTTCATGCATCTCTCGTTTCTGAGATCCTCAACCTCCGACGGGAAGTCGACAATAAAACTAAGGCAATTGATGTGTTGGAACAAAGCTTGGATGAATCTCGAACGGAGAGCGAGACCCTCGGCGCAAATCTGTCGAAGGCAACTCGTGAAGCTCGATCTTTGAAACATCAAATTCAGCTTTTGGAGGGCGGGACCTCCTCTGCGATGACAGAGCTTGCTCGGGAGCGAGACGAGGCTGTTGAAAACATTAATGATGTGCGCAAGAAACTCGAGCAAGCGCAGCGAAAAGCTCGCAGTCGCGAAGATGACGTCGAGCGAACACAGACGATGTGGGACCGGGACCGAGAGAACTGGGATAACGAAAGGAGGAATCTTGAACGTAAAGTTCATGTGGTCGAAGGTCGTTTGAAGACAGTGCTCAATGAAGTTGCTGCTGCCCAGGAGGCTGGAACTCTCCATTCGCAACCCAGCGAACATGATGATACCAAAGAGAAAAGTAAAGGAAGCGACACGGCTAGTGTGGCATCAAGTAGCCAAGGCCGTCGTCGCACAAGTATGACTAGTGTGACGACAGAGGAGGGAGACGATCAAACCAACTACCACAATGTCCGATATTCCGTCATGAGTATGGCTGCTGGAAAGGGTGATTCCGGGTTGAATCTCGCCCAGGAATTGGATTTCGATGAAGAAGAGGAGTTCGTTGCTTCAGATGAGGATGAAGAGCCATCGTCTCTTGGGGCTTTGCCTGAGGAGCGGCCTTTGTCAGTTCATTCAGCAGCATCTCATTCTATCGCATCAAAGGCCAGAAAGATTCTTGGTCTTTCGATGCAGAGTACTTCCACCGCGGCTGGTGATTACCGGGCCGCAGATGTGGGCAGTCCTGTGAAGTCATCTCTGGAGCAGCCACCTGTTGCGTATTGTGACATGGGAGTTCAATACTCGCCTCCTCCATCTCCCAAAATGACTCCCGTGACTGAGAGAGATGTGCCTGTATCTGAGCCTATGGAAGAGCTCAACGAACAAACACCACCTGATACACCGGAAATGAAGGATACCGCGACAATCACCGTCGTAGCCGAGACGGCATCAGTCTCTTGTCAGACCGAGGATCGTCCCACCTCTCCATTGACGCAGGATGTGCCAACTTCCACCGAGCACGCCGACCCGGTTTCCAAGCCAGTTAAAATGGCATCGGCTTCCACTCAGACTGATGATATACCTGACGAAGAACCTCCATCAACCCACAGAGCTACATTATCTCCACATGATATCCCACCGGAGATGGACGTCCCCATGATAACAATCCACCCACCTGGCTCAGAGCCTCCATCACCTCGAAACAGCGTTGTCCTTCCCCCACAGACGAAGAATGCGTCGTGCCAGGCCAATTTCCGATCCGTCAGTGAGGGACGATCCATTGCCATCCAGACCGAAGAAATTCGGATCGATAACCGGCCAGTGAAGCTCCCTGCTAGCCTTCTCCCTTCTGCCATCCCAGATCTGCCTGTCAGTGTCGAGACCCAGGACACGAGCACTCAGCTGTATCAACCTTATCGACCTCCAGTGCCACCGCCCCGCTCTGCTAAGAGACCTCAGCCAACAGAAAGACCCACGAAGCCAACCCGGGGACCGACATCCGAGCTGTACCAGGCCTATCCTGGTAACAATGACAACGGTCCTCTTTCAGATGATACGCTATCCAATATTCGTCGACCTTTCCGCTCCAGCAGCCTCTTTGCTGGCTTTGAGCAATTGAGCGATGATGAAGGTGGCGCAGAAGAGCGCGATATCTTCACGGATGACGAGCTTCTGAATAGACCCTTCGCTTCGTATAAGCTTCGTCGAGGCAAAATGGTCAACTCCAAGCAAAGAACCAGCCTGGATGACATCGGTCTGCCCGAAATCGACGAGCACCTCTCTGACCCTGAGTCTCGACAGTCCATCGATACTGAGCGAGCCTCCACTCGCGGTGGACGTGGCGCATACGCTTCTAGCAGCAGACAGCCTGGTATGCGCAAGATGGCCATGATTTCGAGTGGCACGGCGGCGCACCAGAGAACTCGCGCTCGAAGCCCAAGCGAACCAAGTCTCAGCGGTAGTGCCGGGTCGAGCATCGCGCCTCCATTCCCTGTTCCTATCCGCCTCAGCTCAAGAAAGCTTCCCTTGACAGGAAGTGATGGACCTCCGAGCCCAACTCGCTCCGCTGGTCGTCAATTTTCTGACCGCGGCGCTCGCACATCTATCCAGCGACGACCAACGCTCCGTCGAGTCCGATCTGCGGCTGCAATGTCTCAAAGTGATCTTGCTGAGCGACCGGAAACCCTCTCATCTCCCACGCGATCCACGTCTCCGTTCACTGTGGAAAGCCCCGGTACCTATCATGCACCACCTATGCCATTCGACGACATCACTGTTCCTCGGGAACGACGAGGCACTCAGAAACGGTCTTCGCACCGCGCTGCTGTTCCTTCCATGAACTGGGACCATGAGCGGAAGGACTCGACTGGCGGTGTACAGCCTACGAGTGTTGTGGATGCCATTGCTCAGACAATGGTGGGCGAGTGGATGTTCAAGTATGTCCGTCGACGCAAGTCTTTCGGCATGGGCGAATCGAAGGAGAACTGGGAAGGCAAGAATCCCGACGAGGTTTCTGCCAATATCACCAACAGCGGAGTGCGACACAAGCGATGGGTCTGGTTGGCGCCATATGAGGGCTCTATCATGTGGAGCAGCAAGCAGCCAACAAGTGGGCCTGCCTTGCTGGGGAAGAGTGGTCGAAAGTGTAAGTTCATCACAGTCAGCAGTTCTCATATCTGCTTTGCTTCTTGTGTAGTATGCATGTCACTAACTCACATTACCAGTCACCATCCAATCTGTCCTCGATGTCAAGGATGATAACGCCCTACCAAAGGGCACCACCGGTCCACCGCCATTCAACCGCTCCATCCTCGTTCTCACACCCCAACGTGCTCTCAAATTTACAGCATTGACAGTCGAACGCCACTATGTCTGGCTCACTGCCTTGTCATTCCTCAGCCATTCCTCCATGGGCCTTCAAGATCTCGCTGCAGTCCCTCCAGCACCCCAAGGAGAAATAGGCTCACCGACTCCACCAACAGCGACCCTCCGACGCAACCCCATTCGCGACTCAATCCGCGTCGCAAAGGGCCGACCAAGACCAATGCCAAAAGGCAAACGCTCCTTCGGAAACGCACCAGACCCTGTGCCCGAGATTCCACCAGAAGAGGACCTAGACATGGCCGCCGACGCACCCCACGTCCCCCGCTTCTCAAACCACGCCCACCACACTCGCAAACGAAGCAACACAGCTCCTCGCCCTCCAGCCCTTCACGCTATCCGCAGCTTTTCATCTCAGGGTACCATGCCATCCTCACACAGCGGCACGACAGGATCCTCAGAACCATACTTCTCTTCCTCCGTCCCACCACCAATTTTACCCACGGGTATTGGAAGTGGTCGCAGCAGTATCAGTCGGACATCAGAAGCTAGCGGTCGTGCGTCTAGTACCGGCGCCAGCAATATCTTTGATGTCGGTACTGTTCGCATGGAGGCGTTCATAGATCACCATGCGGAGCAAATTAATCGCCCACGCGGTCCGCCGTCAGCGCCCTCCACGCGTAGTCGTCATGTGCGCAAGACTTCGAGCCAGTTCAGCCAGGGCCGGTATGACTATGATGCGCCGTCTTTTGATGGAAGCAGTGAGCTTTCGTTCCGATCGGATCCGTTTAGAGGGTTCTAAGCCTGCCCTGGGGTGAACTTGATTGAGAGCATAATACTCGTCTTGCTCTATGCCCTTCACTATTTCACATAATATGTGCATGCGCCTGCTCCTTGCACTACTATACCATCTACCTTCTTTCTAATCCTTCAGGCACAGGTGGACCTATCATACCCTACCATACCCCCTTGTCCTTGTCCTTGACCCTGTCCTTGATCTTGACCTTCACCTTCCACCCTACTACTACTCTATCCCGTATATACTTACTATCACTATTACCCTCCTTCATTCCTACTACTATTCTGTGTCCATCTTATATTTACTTCCACCACCTACTTCTATTCCTGTGATTAATTCCTTCTCTTCTTTTTTTTTTTTCTTTCATTCTTCATTTCCTTCTCCTTCTGTCTTCATTCTCACCACCACCTCATCACCTCATCTCGTCTCATCTCTTTTTCTCATCCCATGTTGATTCGATACCATTGCGGATACCACACGGCAAGGGGGCGTTGGAAGCGATTTACCCAGATGATACTATGTCTACTACTACTTACTACTGCTACCAATATCAAATAGTGTATTCATTCTCAGTGTAAACTTATTGTTTAGACTCTATTTGTTCACTGCATTACCGGTGCCAGTGCTAGTAGTAGTGGGAGTAGGAGTGGTTAAAGTGTCAAAGTGTACAGTGTATGTATAGTCGTAATCTGAAACTCAACTTCGCCAACTTGAAGGTACAAGTAGTAGTACTAGCACCTAGGTGTAGCAAAAACCACCATCTAACGTTCCACAAATTCAAAGAAAACCGGAAAATGAGAAAGAAAGAAAATAAGAAAATGAATATATTCCGCTCCAATCGCTAACGGCAATTGACAGCGTCGACGTCGGCAACGGCCTTTGCTAACATTGAATTCTCGGCCGACTCCGACGCTCTCCGCCTCAATCTCGATCTCAATCTCGAGCACTCCGAGTCGGTATGATCCTAACACCTACATTAAGGTAGGCTTAGGCTAGGGTAGGGTATCTGAAGTCCAACACCTCACAACTTGGCAGCATCCTTAACATCGCCGATCTTCAATTTGGGCGAGTACTTCTTCAGGACGGATTCGTTGTGGTACTATTCATTCAAGGAAAAGGGAACCAGATTAGCTTTAGCTTTGGCTTCCAAGTATCGTGTAAAGCGAGTGCTGGACATGACAAACCTTCCAGAACTGCTTCGAAGCATCTTTACCCGCGACACGCTTGAGGATCTTTGCGCCGCCGGGATGTTCGTCGACGAAGGCGGTTACGTCGTAGACGGCTGTGTCGACGATGATGTAGAGGCCCTTATCCGGGGTGTTGTGGGTTGCGACGTCGGCGGGGGTGAAGGATTGGGACATTTTGACGGTATTGGACTTGGTTGTGTGTAGGAGGTATGAGTGGTAGAGCAACGAGGTGGTGGAAGTGGTGTTAGGTGGTGTGATGGGTGACAGTGACAGTGCGGAGGAGAGTGGAGGATGTTCAGTTGAAGGTTGTGGAGGCGGGGCCGAGGTTATGCTTTGCCGCGGTTGGATTTGTGATACGCGAGTTGTGATTGGTTGGTGGAAGTCCGAGGTTGAGTGATTATTTTATGAATAATTATTATTGTGATAATACGGAATTAAATCGGAATTACATGAGAATGGTAAATAGTAAATAGTAGTCACGATGTTGTGGTGAAATCGTGGTTTATATGATCTGACAAGTATACAACAGTAGATAGATAGATGTAAATGAGGTTATTCAAGTTATCCCAACACTCCGAGTCCAGACTAACTAGTATACACACTGAACTACCCCCTAGACTTCTCCCCAGCCATTCCCTTCCCCTTCCGATCAACGCCCAAAGACTCAAGATCCTTCTTCTTATAATAATGCGGCGCAACCTCAACCAACCACTCCGACTGCAACGGCATATTACTCCGCATATACTCCTTACTCGTAAGCACGAGCTCGAAATAAATAACCCACCGCGGATTAACCTCAAACAGCGTACTAGAAGGATGAAGATAAACAGACTGCCCATTCTTAATAGTCCGATAACTATCACCACCCCGCTGCAACCGCGCCGCATTCGGGAAGAAGCCCGCCGTAATAGCCTTTTGAATCGGGATGATATTGTTCGCGCCGCAGGTCGACACGCTGACTTCGACTCGATCGCATAGTTTCGCTAGTTGATCGCGTACATCGCGTGCGCGTGTTAGACTGCGTTGTTGGAGGAAGTTTTCTTTTGCCCAGACGAAACTGAAGTCTGAATCGACCCATTGGTTCCAGACGTTCAATAGAGTCAAATGGTCGCCGCCGTCTTTGATGGTGAAACGGTTGCGGGCGCTGTCGGCGTGTATTTTCTTGTCTTTTGGTCTGAAGAAGAGGGCGCTTCCTTCGCCGAGCATTGAGACGATTGAGAGGACTTCTTCGACGCAGCCGTATTGGCCGGCTGCGAGGATCGCCTTTGCGAGCATTGGGTCTGTGGGGAATTCGGCCATTTGTCGGCCTACCTTGGTCAGCTCGCCTCGGTCATTGAGGGCGCCGAGGGCGTAGAGTTGTTCGAGGGCTCGAATGATGGTTTCTGCAGGTGGCGGGTCCATGAAATCAAAATCGAGAAGTTGGTCGATACCAAGGGATTTCAGCATCAGAATGACACTGTTCAGATTCGTCCGTTGGATTTCTGGTGTCGTATTTTCTTCCAGTTCGTTGTAGTACGCCCATTTCGTGTATAGACGGAAACACTTTCCTGGTCCGACACGACCGGCTCGACCGGCTCGTTGGTTGGCAGAGGCTCGTGAGCATGGGGTCACGACTAGACTTTCCATGCCGGTTCGTGGGTTGAAGACGTTCTCCTTGACGAAGCCGGGGTCAATCACGTACACGATTCCATCAATTGTCAAACTTGTCTCGGCAATGTTGGTGGCGAGTACGACTTTGCGAGCTTTAGGCGGCGTAGGCTCGAAGATCTTGGTCTGCAATTCGGATGGCAGATTCGCGTAGATCGGACATATAATCATTTCCGGGATTTTGCTGCCCAGTTTTCGCGCTGTTTCTTGGAGACTTTGGTCGGCTGCTTCAATTTCTTCTTGACCTGTCAAGAACACCAGGATATCTCCCGGTCCCTGCGTAACGTGGATCTGGAAGACAGTCGTGATAGCAGCAGCCAAGTAATTGGCCTCGGGCTGTGAGGTGTAGTGAACATCGACGGGGTATCGTCGACCGGGAATATTGAAGATAGGCGCATCGTCGAAGTACTTTTGGAATTTCTGGGCGTCCATCGTGGCAGAGGAAATAAGAAGTTTCAGGTCTGGTCGAGCTTTGGCAATATCCTTCAAAAGACCACATGCAATGTCTGTTGGAACAGTACGCTCGTGTGCCTCGTCGATCATCAGAGCAGAGTACTGGCCAAGATCCGGCTCGGTCAGAAGCTCACGCAAAAGCATACCATCGGTCATGTACTTGAGAATCGTCTTATCGCTCGTGTTGTCCTCGAAACGAATAGCATAACCGACTTCATTTCCAATCTTCGAACCCATTTCCTCTGCAACACGGGCAGCAACACTCATCGCAGCAACTCGGCGCGGTTGCGTGCAGCCGACTTTCAATCCGCCCTTTGTAAATCCAGCTTCATGTAGATATTGGGGGATCTGAGTCGTCTTTCCAGAACCAGTTTCACCGACAATAATCAAGACCTGGTGGTCGTGAACGGCCTGGATAATTTGATCACGGAACTGATAAATGGGCAGACTCTTCCTAGTCTCTTCCATAGTAGCAGCCTTCTTCTCAGCCTGATCAACCTGCTCCTTGAAACGAAGCTGCTCGGCAGTCATCGGCTTCTGAGTCCCCTCCATCTTGGCATCCATGATGAAATTGATCTGCTGGGTATCATCAAACACATACTCATAATCACCCTCATCAACGAACTCGGCATTTTGAATCTGCGCCTTCGCCTTAGCAGCCTGCTCATGCTCCCATTCCTCATGCTCCGTAACAAATCGCTCATGACCCATCTCATCACGGTCAACATAGCGCTTATACAAAGCATCCTCTTTCTTCTTGCGATCAATCTTGCCCTTCTCAGTGATATAGTCATCAGGCATCATATACCCATCACGATGATCATCAATGCGAAGACGTTCCTCAGCAATCCGAAGAACCTCCCGGTTCCGCGCAAACTCCTCCTTCTCCCGACGACTCAGATTCGGATTCTCCCGAAGCTCCGCCGCTTCCTCCGCAACCTGTCTGCGCAGTAAAGCAAGTCTCTCCGTCTCACGCTTCTTCAAATACTCCTGTCGAGACCGCATTCGCAAATCAGGCATCATCGAAGCACGCGCATCGGCATCATCAGCCAACGCCCGACGCTTAGCAGCCTCTCCATCCCGTGTCCGATCTTCAACAATCTTCTTAGATTTCGAATCATCCTTGTTGGCCAATCTCTTCGCAAACTCATCTCGTTCCCGTAGGTCCTTCTGCCGATTAATTTCCTCCTGTGTCTGCGAATCAAACGGCGAAGGAGACGCAGAGCCATCGTCAAGTCTAGTCCGCTTAGAAGGTGACTCTTCGAAATCTCCTCCCTGCTGATCCTGATCCTCATCTGGAGCTTCACCTTGAGCTTCATCATCCTGGTATTGATCCTCCTCGTATTCTTCATCACCCCACCGATCATCAAATCCCCCCTCATCTCTGCGCCTCAACTTCTTAGACCGCGGCGCGCGATCGCGACTCTCAAATTCCCGACTCCGATCTCGTTTCCGCGTATCGTCACGATCTCGTCGAGATCTATCGTCGCGATCACGTCGACCACGCTCTTTATCTCTCGAATCACGTTCGCGATCCCTGGTAGACTCCTTCTCCCTCCCTCTCCTCCTTTCCCTCTCAGCTTCAACATTAACAGGCCCCAACCCAGCCCCCGACTCCGGAAAATCCTCCCCCATATCCACAAGCCGATACTTCTTCTTCGAAGACTGACCCGGCGCAGAAGGTTTCGCCGAGGAACTGCTAGCCTGTTGGACAGGCGCTTTCCCGACGCGCGAGTAAAGCTGGGTACAGAATGCAGAGATATCATCTTCACTACCATCAAGGAAAGAAATGAGTTTTGATCGGAGGGCAGAGGCTGATTTTGCGGATGTTGCTTCGGCGAGGACGAAGTCTATTGCGATGGGGTCTGAGGCGCCTGTTAGGCGGATTAGGGAGTCTGAGACGAATGTTTTGGTGTCCATTTTGAAGGGATCGGTTTTGAGGAGGGTTGGTTTTTTTGGGGGGGGAGGGTTTTTGGTGTACTGGTGGTGGTGGTTGGCGCGGAGGGTTAGGTGGGTGGGTGGGTGGTTAGATGTCGCGGCGCATAATTGGTTGGGATGTTGTGTGTTTAGATGATGCCTGGTGTAATTTTGTGGTGGAAATTGGGAGGACAAGGTGGGTGTGGGCGTGAAGGGGAGGTAGAGTGTGAGGTAGGAAGAAGTTGAAGTTGAGGTTGGAGTTGGAGAAAGCTCGGAGGTCGATGCCAAGCCCGGTGGCGATCACTCAGCACGGTAGACATCCCATCCATATAGCCCTGGAGTATAGCATTGTACCTGATATAGCTGATAACTTCATATTCTTAAGTCAATTATGCTAGTTTGATAATTTACTCGACTTTACTGAACCAATACTTGTATACTTGATAGGCATATTCATTTGCAGATATTCATTGACATCGTCCTGGATTCCAGGCTATTCAAATGGAACCAAACTGGTTACTTAGAACAGACAAGACTCAAACAGATCTCGCTAGCACAACACAGCATGGTGGGAATCATTATCATCAATCAGAGAACAAAAGAAAAAAAGAGAAGAAAAAAGGGAGAAGAGAACAGAAAAGAAAAGGTAAAATAAAACAGCCAAAGCCAACAAGTCTCTGCCAAAAGGGGAGCAACCCCCATAGACATCCGATTCTGGTCGTGAACTTGACCAGATGGAACGAGTGCTAGAGACGCTCAATGACATGGACCCAGATTCTCTTGGATAGGGAATCTCCTGATAGCCGCAATAGTGATGTTGGTACAATTCGGAGCACCTAATAATGGCAGCAACAAAGGAAAGAAAGCAGACAACTCCGCAGACAGAACGAACGAAAACGCCACGCTGAAAACTCCAGGGTATGATACCCTCAGCAAACTCCACGGGGTCATGACGAGAATAGATAGTGGGTGAGTAAAAAATGACAGTTCGAACAACAGACAAGGCCGAACATTGTTCGAACGGATATGTATAGTTGACGACAGAAGATGAAAAAAAAAAAAAGAAGACAGGCTCAGCTTCGACCCGGAGAAGTCTGAGAGATGGATAGAGGGAAAATATTCGTAATCGGGACGTGACATCAGATGAATGAAGAAATGGACAAGAGACGCCGAGTCATTTCAACACCGAGGATGGGTGACAAAGGAAAAAAAGAAAGCAAAAAAGGGCAAAGCACTGAACACCCTCCATATGCATAGTAGTCGCATAAAACAAGAGTTGGATAGATTACACATCGATCATCTCGGCATCTTCGGCCAAGATGTCGTCAGCAGGACCAAAGTTGCCCTCGAAGACGGTAGCTCCCGCACGACGACGCTGGTTCACGAATTGAACACCGTATGTTTCGAGAATCTGGTCTGCCGTGGGTCGATTTTGAGGTTCAGGAGTTATCATCCACCCGACAATCTTGTCGAGCGCTTGGGCATGGTGAGCATCGATCATGAAACTGGGAGGATCAACAAGCTCGCCACTGCGAGCAACTCGTGCTGGCTTAGGCGCATTCAGCTGTCGACTCGTGAGGAAGTCATCACCGAAATCATCGTCGCCCAAGTCCGAGGCACAGAGGTCTTCGAAGGAGGATTCTTCTGAAACTGGGTTTCCGGATGCATCACGGAAGATGCTGGTTTCGAAACTCCAAGTCAGGCTGGGGACGTCACTCATATCACCATTGCGAAGCTTTTGCCAAGATGCGCCATTGTCTGGCAACTCCACATTACCGGCGATTTCAAAGACAATAAGACCAAGGGAGAAAATGTCGGCTGGCTTGTCAAAACGGCCCATCAGGATCTCAGGTCCAATGTATTCACGGTCACCTTCACCATCGATACCATTTTGAGCTGGCCAATGAGCAGCCATACCAAAGTCACCGATTTTCAAGACACCTTCAAAAGTGACCAGAATGTTGGCGGGCTTCAGATCAAGATGAATGAAGCCCTGATCATGAATGTGCTTCAATCCCAAGGAGAGTTCCAGCAAGATCTTCCAAATTCGGAAATCATCCAAACGAGCCTTGAGTCCAGCCTGAGCGAGGAAGACATCCAAGCTTCCCTCTTCGCAATACTCCGTTTGGATGTACAGGTGGCCGAAATCCTCCCAGCTATTCACAAAGTGAATTACATGGTCCGAGTTGGTCAGAGTCTTGAGCACCTCAACCTCGCGAATACGGCGCTCCCGATCCTTGAGGCCGGAATAAGGTTGCTTGCTCTTCTTCACGGCCCAGACTTGATGAGGTAGCTCGGTGGGCGACTTCGGACCACTGGAGGCAAGCGAGAACACAGATGGCACGGATGCATCGTGTGGTTGACCGACCTTGAAGACTTGCGAGAACTCACCAGTACCGACAAGCTCCACTTTCTCGAAGCGGGCAGTCAGACTGGGGTCCACATCGGGAGCCTGGTATCCACTCAGAGAAAGACTGGGTCGCTTGCTAGAGAGGAGAGACTCGCGGGGGCCCGTGGGGGTTGCGGGAAGGTTGTTGGAGTTGGTTGAGCTGCCGAAGTCTAGCTGCTGGTGATCATTGGGTACCGAAATTGATAGTCCACTGGGGTCTGGAGGGAAGTATTGATCTCGTGGCGTTCGAGGAGAGGCTTGGAGGAATCGCTCGCGGAGAGGGGTTGAATGAGCACTCGAGTTCGATTCAGACAACCGCTCAAGCGAGGCGATCTGAGAGGTGGAAGGAGGATAGGTTACGGACGGAAGGAAGGTTTGTTTGGTGGGAGTAGGAGGGAAGTCGGAATCTGTGAGAGGTTGGCTGTCATGGCGAGATGGAGATTCAGCCTGCATCTCATCGCCATCAACACTGACAAAGCTCCCACGTCGAGATGGCTCGGGGCGGTTGAAGGAGTTGCCGAAGATTCCCATGCCCTTGGCGAATGGGCCGGGCTTGGGACGAGCGACGAAGGGAGTTGGGTTGAATGGTGAAGCAGGCGCAATTTCAGACTCTCGAAGACGAGACTGCGATTTGTCGAAAAGACGCTCTGTTGGTGGATTGGGTCCCGCAGCGAACAAGTTGACAGGGCGCTTGCACGGCGTATCAGGCATATTCTTGTTGAAACCAGGTCCACTTGGGTCTTCAGCATTGCGGTTCTTCTTCGAGATCAATCCAGTTGACATGAATGCTGCCGGCAGAGGCTTGACTAGCTTATAGTTCTCCGGTGTCGCGAATTCTCCCGAATCCTCACGAGTCAATCGTCGTACTGGAGCGGGTCGAGTTGCGCCGGCAGGTAATGACTTGGAGAAGTTGAAGATAGGACGCGCAGGCCCCGCCTTGTGTGTCGGTTCATGTGTCGGAGAATCATCCAAACTAGAGCCGGAAGATGATTGTGTGATGGTTCGGGATAGAGGGTGTGCTGATTGACGAGGAGCCTGTGTGTTCACTTTGGGGGCACCAAAGTCATTGTTGGGAGCGGGGGAGAAAAGAGGGCTGACTGCAGGGCGTGGTGAGAAGAGATTGTTATCTTGTCCCTTCTCGAACAGGCCACTTTCAAAAGACATTCGCGGTCTGACTGCCAGGGGAGTGCCAGGGGGTCCATCTTCAGCAGCTCGAGGCTTACCAAAGAGAGGTCGCTCTCCCTGTCGTTGCTGCAAGGTTGAGCGTCGCAAAGATGAGGAGCGCTTAGGAATAGTGGCGAAAGGACTGAAAGGTTGGATTGGAGTAGGGAAGGAGTCATCGCGAGTGGGACTTGTCGGTGCAGTTTCGGAGTTGTTATCAAATATACTAAAATCGGTAGAGAAGTTTGGCGCATGCATGCTGCGTCGCTTCGCAGAGGGGCTACCTCGAGAAGCCTGGTCGAGGTTCATGATGCCGTCACTTCGCTTGAGGGGGCTGACAGTCGCAAAAGATCCGAACGTCCCACTTCGTCGCTTCTCGATGCGCGAGAGAGTGGAACGGGGCGCAAACGTGCTCTCGCTTGGCGGCGCAGCAGGCGTAGTCGACGCGCCGAAATCCGGGCAGGTCGGAGTGTCGGTAGGATCAGCCAAGTCGTCGAGGGTCAAGGCATTTTCTTCTCCTGGTGGGAATGCAACAGGTTGAGTCGGAGTTGCGTTGCCGCTATCTGCTGATACAGTGAGAGCGCGCTTGGCCGGACTGCGTGGCGAGGTTCGTCGTCGCATGGCCGGCCGTGTGATTTTCGCACTTGGAGGATAAGGCACCGCGAGTGGTGAAGGCTGACCAGACGATGGAAAGAGCACAAAATTGCTCTGCGAAGAACGGCGAGATGGCGACAAGGGCGAAGAGATGTAGGCTGATTTGGAAGGCGATGTGTTGCGTGTGTTGAGAAAGAAGTTAGAGCTCTTGGACGGTGAGCGCGACAGAGACCGCCGAAGCTGGCGGATAGCAGAACTGGCATCAACGTGATGGATGCCTGAATGTGATGGAAGATGGAGGGTTCCACCAGAGTCCCGGTGCGGCGAAAAGGTAGCAACCATGATGGCTGATGCTGGGGAATGCTCAAAGTGCCGCGCAACAAGCCTAGGGAATGAGAGGTCGGTCCAATCAGGTACAGAGATCACCCAACGAGGGCGGGAAATCAGAGAATTACTGTCAGTCTTTCTCTTCTCTTCAAAAGTGTATTGACAAGAGCCAAAAACAATGGAGAAAAGAAAAAGAGACTTTCCTGTGAAGGTTTTCCAACCCTTCCAGGAAGTAAACCACTCTTGAAGAGTGACGCGAGTAACAACGCGTTAACCCTTCACGAGGGGGGTGTGTGTGTTAAGATTGAGGAGAGTTGGAAGGAGTCAAACAGGGACTCTCAAGAGGAGAACGAGAACAACTTTTTCGGAACTCTTTTTGGTCGACTGGGAACGACTGGAATGCTGGGAAGGCGCGGCCGAGTGGCGTAGTAGGGCAACTGCCATTCATGTACTCATGATCGAGTCACAACCACAAACAAGACGAGCCAAACTAAATGGACGGAAATCCGACTTGATTTCCGCAAAATACAGTGGAAGAGGTTGGTTGATGTGCGTGTATGAGTGTGTTGAATGGAACAAATACAATGCGCGCGGCGCGCGGTGTGGGTGTGGGCGTGTGGCTGTGGATATGGACTTCGTGGGTTCACCGCGCAATGGCTCTGTTGATAGTGAACGCGCGGGAATGTTTCAGGCCGGACACGCGGACAGACGGTTTCCGATGCGGGCGGTGCTCCTCGAGCGCGACACACGGTGCTTGGATTCTTCTTCCTGGGTGTTTCAAGGAAGAACGGAAGCGTAAGGGGTAGATCCCCCTCCCTCGAAAGTGTCGGTGTTGGGGGTTCCACGCGAGATAGGCAAACGAGGGGGAAGGAATGCGATCAAGATCGGGATGTCGAGAGCGTGGGAGTGGAGGTATCGATATCGACAGATGGGATGGAAAAGGGAGAGGACGGGATGGGATGAGTTGGATACAGTAGGATGGGGGTGACAGGAATGTCAAAGATGAGACCAACGAGAGTAAAAGTACAGAAGTGAAGTTGAGTTGAGTT
Organism: Penicillium paxilli ATCC 26601; assembly: GCA_000347475.1. NCBI lineage: Eukaryota > Fungi > Ascomycota > Eurotiomycetes > Eurotiales > Aspergillaceae > Penicillium > Penicillium paxilli. The sequence goes on from KB644891.1 coordinate 182,328, forward strand.
GGTGTGAGTTAATCAACGCGCCTGTCGCGTTGTTGATCCTCGATGCCCGATTTGGTCTAGCGGCGGGGAGAGACGCGTCGTGACATAAACAATGCTTATGTCAGACACAGACACAGACACCAGTACTATACAGCGGTATACTATCCAGCAGCCTTTAGGTAGTTAGTATAGTTCAGTTGTAGTGATATTGTGATACTGTGATAAAGATACTAAACATTCTTTAACTCGGTAGGAACACCTCGGATCATATTTATGAATATCACACGGTGCGTTGACGCTCCAACCAGAGAGGGGCAAGTCAGTCTGGGGAGGCCCCTGCAGCCCAAACAACTAGGGTAGTCCGGAGAGAGAGTACCTACAGCTGCGCGAAATACAATAAAATAATTATTATAATTTTAGGAATTATTATGTACGCTTCTCTAAGCGCTATATGATCATAACTCTGATATTACAATAAATAAGTGCTACAAGAATATTAATAATAATTATTATTATCATCATCATTTTGTTTTAGCTCTACTCTACACATCCAACTAGGGCTGGGCCCCACGCGAAAAAGAACCTTGGGCTCCTTACTTCGGAAGACTCTCCAGTTTCCCGTGACCGTGACTGCTCTCATTCTGATCTGATGGATCATCTGGAGAATACTGAGTTTACTTAGTTTACTGTTGACTTTACACTGTCTCGTGTTGATTATTCTGCTGTTTACTGTTTACTGTTTTGTTTACTATTTACTATCCACTATTTTACTGTTGACTCATTAATATCAGCCCAAGTGGCAAAGTGGCAAAAGTGGCGAATCTTTAATCTACCATAAGGTACTCAAGAGGGTACAGCTGCTGTACACCGTCAGATGTCAGGCAGAGTACTGAGGGTCCATACACTCAGCTAGTGTTACTCCGAACTAAAAGAAACTAGCGGCTTTACTGCCGGGATCCGCCCGTCCCGTCCCGTGGGTCACGCCATACTGTATGGTCCATGCCCCTCTTGTTCTATTGTCGAACACATCAAGTCCCTAAAAAAGAAAAAGAGAGAAAGAAAAAGAAGAAAAAAAGCAATTATATGCACAGGACAGGAGAAGGAAGCATCCATCCTCAACAAATAATCATAACCATAATCATTAAATCACATCAATAAAAAAAAGACCAAAAAAGAGAGAGAATCGTTCGCCGGAGTTGGGAGTTATCCCCAGGACGACAAACGAAGGGAGGAAAGAAAAAGAGGCGAAGTAGATAGATAGGAGTAAAAGAGAAATGTAGAAGGAGTAAAGGGGAAGCAAGTGAAGGAGGGGAAAATGACAGCCCGGAGAAAAATTCCCATTCTACAGTCCTTGCAAATGTGTCAAGGAGACCATCTCCCGACGCATCCCCTCAATCACCAATTCGGCATCACCACCACCCAATCTCGCACCGGGCGCGAACAGGCCGAAATCGAGCTGTCCATCACGTACAGCGGCTTCGACGTCGATCGTAGGCTGTATAACACAAAAAAGAAAAATGCATTAGTGCCCGCCGTTTCTCAAAGAGAGAGGGAGTGGATATCTCAATATCCATTTCCTCGAATAGAAGTAGAATGGAATACATCAATTCCAATCTTAAAAAAAAGAACTTACCATGAAAATGTCTTCTAGAGCCGCTGTGTATTTCGGCTGAACTGGCGGGGCTGCAGTCTTCGTGTTACCGTTGGTTGGCAGAGACGGCTTGGTCTGTGACTCGTTGTTCTGCTCGTTGGGAATGGCGTCGGCGTGGGCGTCATCGTGGGCGTTGACACTAGTCTTCCATGACAGATCTTCGCGATGTATCGAATTGAGGCGGATCTGGCCAAGGCCATTGTCATTGTCATTGTCGTGGCTGTTCTCATTGCCATTGTCCCCGTGGCTCAGGGTCTCATGCTCCGCCTCGGGAAGTCGCAGGAAGTTGACACAGACATTTATGCGGACCCCGGTCCATTCGGCAATCTCTGCAAAAGAAACGCCTGCATGTTCAACGCGGCTGATCAGATTGATATCGTTCTGGATTCGGTGAGCCGCGGCAAACAATGACTCCTGATCATCCTCCTTATCATTCTGTTGCTCCATCATCTCAAGACGCAATGGCACAATATTCAACGTCGGTGCTAAAATTTCAGAAACACCCTCCACATGCGACCGATTCGCAAGGTACAATCCAACAACCAATGGTGTCGGACTAGATGCATTGCCACCAGCCCCTGAAACAAAAACTTGAGCATGCACTCGGGCATAGAGGGCCAAGAAGATTGACTGGACACTAAGTCCCCGGCGTTTAGCGGCTAGTTCAACATTGGACATCTTTGGAACAAGACCAGGCCGAAAAAACTGCTGGATCGGTCCGAAATCGCCCAATCGTTTGTATTCACTACCAGGTGTTGAGATTTGGCCTAGGTACCGCTGCCAGAATTGCCGCCGTGTCTCCACTAGTGAATACAAGTGCTGCTGTGCGACCAGATGTGAGAGATCCCGAGTAGTTTCAGCTGTTGATTTGATCGCAATAGTCGAGCAGAACTGGGAAAGTTTCTCCATGATGGATGGTAGGCTGACGGCGTCGTAGAGTGCATGATGAATATGCAGGGTAAGAGCTGTACCCCGTGTTGTTTGAGAAGCGTGCAGTGTAGCTTGGACGGAGCCGAAGGTTCGCTCACTTAGCGCCGAGTGTAACTCGTCGACACTGTCATGCCAGATGACAGGGTTTTGCACGGATTCAAGTACAACCTGCACATATTGCTGATCTGTTTGTTTGGCGTTGGCATTCGAGATAAAGACAGTGCGCAGAATCGGGGTTTCTTCAATGAGGCGGGCCCATGCATTATCCAGAGTCTCCTGTCTCAGTTCTGACGAGGCAAGGTAATAGAATGCAGGATAGAACACATCCGGATTCAGAGCATGCATGGCGAGGAAATAGGATTGGCCAGCAGTCAAAGGCATCGCGCTCTGAATTTGCTGAGGATCAATACCATAGTTCTCGACCATGGAAGTGACATCAATCCCTCTCATCGACACATCCAGAGCCGTTGAAATCTGTTCTGTGGTAAGTTCCGCCTGGCCATTATTCGCTGCTCGTGCCATCTTCTCAATCGTCCCCTCCCTAATCATGTCGCTGACCGCAAGTTTCACCGAGCGCTTCTTCAAAAGAGCAGCTACCTTGATAGCACTGATACTATCCAACCCGAGCTGGAAAATATTGTCCGTCTTCTGTATCGTGTCTTCCGGCACTCCTGACACGAGAGATAAAACGCTGCGGATGACAGACTCAAGAGGTAACCACTCTGCATGTCCATTGGTGTGAGAATCGGTTCCATTCTCAACACCCGGCTTGGAAATATCCTGGACAACAGAATGACCAGAAATACTCATGGCATCACCGGTAAACTCGACAGTCTGCTTCGACTCCTCTTCAATAATCGACGACAACACTTGCGAAATGTGCTTCAATAACTCAACCGTATCTTCTTCCCCCAGCACACTTCCTCGACAGCCTACCCGGCCCACTAACTCATCTTCAACACCTTCAACCTCCACACAAACAGGATACTCCACATCAGACACACCTCCAGTAGATTTATACAACACCTCCTTCTCGACCACATTCACATCCTCCGACGGTCTCTTCTGATAGATGAACAAAGTATCAAACAGAACCTGCGACCGCGCATCAGGTCTAGCACGTCGAAGAGGGAAATGCTGATGCTCAGACATCTCCAAAAGCGTCTCCTGAACATATTTCACCAGGTCCAGCCGCGTCCCGTGCAAAATGACTCGCATAGCAACAGTGTTCATCGTGGGGAACATGACGTTTTCCGAATCAGCCACATTGCGACCAGAAAGGACAAGTCCAAAGATCACGTCTAGTTTCTTGACATGGGTGGCTAGTACAAGAGACCAACAGCTGACAAGCAGCGCCTGCATGGTGATACCGTGGCGCTTGCAAAATGCCTCTGCCTTTCCGAGTGAGGTTGTCAATGTCTTCTCGGCACGATGAATCGCATTGGAATCTTTCTCCGAATTCTTGCCAGCGGGGAAAGCGACTGGCGTGCAATTTGACAGTGTTGCGCGCCAGAACTTGAGTGATCTCTCGCCTGATGACTCGAGTATTTGCTCCAGGATGGCATCTGGGCGTGGACGCGCGCAGTCTTCGCCCTTGTACGCGCGGTAAACGTCCTCGTGGAGCAGGTTGATTGACCAGCCGTCATATAGCGCATGCGAAATTGACAGAACGAGATATGTACGATCGCCCTCGATAGCCGCGGTAAGGCTCAGCAAGGGGGTTTTCGAAAATTCCGCGATGGCTTTAACACGTTGAGACTCTATGATTGAGTCGACGGGCATACCATTTAACTCGATGATCCTGAAATCAAAGGCATTCTCGCCGTACACGATCTGAGCGTAGGATGCGGGGATACTCGGATCCCAGACTTCGACGAATGAAGTTCGCAGAATTGGATGGGACTTGATGACTGTTTGCCATGCTTCTTGGAGTCTGTTCAGATCCACGTTTGGCTCGAGCTGTAGGATCTCGTGGTTGTAGTAGTGGCGGAACTCGGAGGCACTCATCTCTGCTATCATGGCTTCTTGAATTGGCGTGGCTGGAAGAACTTCACAGGCATCTTGGGGAAGAAGATTTTCTTTTTCCAGGAATTCCGTCAGGGTCTTGGTGATGGATGCAAGCTTTGGGTATGATCCGTTCTGCTCGGGAGTATCCTCGACTTGCAGTTGAGCCGACATCGCTTTGACAGTGCGATGGCGCATGATGGAACTGACGGGCAACTTGATTCCACATTTGCTCAGTCTAGAGGACAGCTTGATTGCATCGATACTGTCAAGTCCGACTTCAAATATCGATGTCTCGGGCTTGATAGAGTCCACTTCAACTCCGGCAAGGTTTGCAATAACATCACGGATTCTGGAGGCTTGAGGAGTCCAATCAAACGATGATTCTTCAGATGTTGCTGGGCTAGGCGTTGCCTTCAAGGCATCATGTCGGTCTCCATTCGTCATCGAAGATCCGCTCTCGACGATACCATTGATGTAAGGAAGCTCTGTCTCCGTGTTCCGAGTAAAGTCAGACAACTTCTGCTGGAATCGCAACAGAACATCATCCGCTTCTGCAGGAGACAATATATCACCCTTAGCAGCCAGCGTAATAATAAGCGACGCATTACCGTTGCGCACAACTTCAAAGGCGAGAGGATACTCATGCTGAGCCTCTCCGTCAAGGGGGTTCCAAAGTTGAGTAGTCAACGATTCATCATCAGCATTATCTCGCTGGAACACAAACAGCGATTCAAAGAGTGGTTCATCGGGATTCTTGCCAAGCCATCTCACGATATCCCGCAAAGCGGTATACTGGAAAGGAATGGTGGATGCATGGTACTCGTGGCATCGCCGAGCAACTTCTGACCAGTTTTTCAGTCCGCGGAGCTGCACATTGCTTGGAATAGTATTGAACAGTGGACCGATGACATCTGCGACTCCGGCGACGTCGATTGTTCGACCGGAAGCGATAATTCCAATAGGCGGAACGAATGAGTAATGATCGTAGAGCGTGAGTAACCAGCAAGCGTGTAGAATGGCCTGGTCGGTAATATTGAGGGTTTTTCTCAAATGGTCCAGTGACTCTGTTCCGTCGATCTGGATCTTCCGCGTCGTAGGCTCCAAATGCCCGTCCGTGGATCGCGGCAGAGGCCTGTTCTGGCAATTTGCGAGATGTTCTTTCCAGAACCCTTCTTCGGAGGGGTCCTTGCAGAGCGGGCCCAGGTGGAGTACATCCAGGAAGTTAGGAGGCACATCGGCTATCTTTTCCTCGCCCAAGTAGATTCGTGAAACGAGTTCAAGGAGGAGTGAGAGGCTATTTCCATCATAGAGAGCATGGAATATGTTGAGGCACAGAATTCGGCTTTTCGGGGATGTGATTACTCCAACTTCCCACAATTGGGTCATGAGACTGTCCAGGCCAGCGATCCATCGCTGTAACTCTTCTTGTCGAGTCTTTCCGATACTTTCTTCCGATGAGACTTCCCGATGGAACCAAGGGAGCTCATCTTTCTTCAGCACAATTTGAGCGTAGCCATCAGGTGATGGGCAGAATCGTGTCCGCAGCACTTGAACTTGACTTTGTGCTTGGTTCCACGCATGCTGAATCTTTTCGAGATCGACAGACTCTTTCAATTCGAATGTGAATGATGAGCAGTAGAGCGGTGTGGGGCTCGACAGGAAATGATAAATAATGCCTTCCTGGAGCGGGGTGCAAGGGGCAATCTGCTCAACGTCACTTTCGGCCACACCGATATTTTCAATGACGGAGTGGGTGTTTTTGTGAGCGAAAGCTTCGATGGCCTGCTTCGTACGTCGGTGCAAATTATCGAATGATGTAGATGGAGCTTTAGCCTCTTGAAGGGCCGCCGATAATGCAGAAACAGTAGGATCTGGGAAGAACTTGATGTTAGTACTAGCGATATATATATAAACCATGCACCGATAGGACGTACGCTTCATGATAAGCGAGGCTTGCGCTTGATCAAAACCAGCATCTCTCAACCTCCTAGCAAAAGAGAGAACAGAAATAGAGTCCAGACCTAACTCGTAAATACTTGACCAAGACGAGATAGTCGACTCAGAAACTCCAATGAAATCCGCCAAGACCGAAATGATCTTCTCCTCCAGCGAACTCTTCACAATGGACTCAACACTCATCGCGTTCAGGTTCTGAATATCCTCCAACGAAAGATCTTGATAAATCCCCTTCAACACCTTCATATCGGCCTTATTATTCGGCGAAAGAGGGAAGCGAGACATCGGAATGATATGCGTCGGAACCATGTACCCCGGAAGACGAGTATGACAAGCAGTTTTGATAGTAGACAAAAAGCCACTATTATCACGAGACGACAGAACGCTCACATCTCGAGATTTCTTATCCATGTCAAACTTCGTCACGAACGAAACTAATTGATCCTTCGATTGGTTCGGATGTTTAACCACAAGCGTAGCCACCTCATTCAACGCGGTAGTCGACTGCTTGATAACTTCATTGATTTCTCCAATCTCAAGCCTCTGACCGCGCAATTTCACTTGGTCATCGATTCGGCCTAGGAACTGGAAGCTCCCATCATGCAGAATTCGAACTAGATCTCCAGTTCGGTAAATGCGATCATTCCATTCTGGCAGCGTCTGGAATCGCTCAATGGTGAGCTCTGCCCGATTCAAGTACCCCTTTCCAACAAGGGGTCCAGAAACACACAATTCACCAAGACCACCGCGTAGCACTGGTATCGAGGTGCCAGGTCGGAAAACATATGAGCCAACATTATCGAATTGAGGTCCGATGTTAGAGGGTTTGTCGTTAGCGCGCATTCTTGGAAGCATCGTGCACCCGATTGTCACCTCTGTAGGTCCGTATCCGTTATAGATGACACCATGTTTGCCCCAGGCGTCGAGAATCTCTTGTTTCAACGCTTCTCCGCCGGTAATGAATACACCTCGGCATAGTGATGGGACTTCATCTGGGTGGACGAGCCTGGCTAGACTGGGTGTCAAGTCGATATGTGTGATCTGTAGCTTCTGGATCATGCCAGGCAGGTCCTCGAATAGGAGATCGCGAGGACATGAAGTCACACAGATACCAACGCTCCAGCTCCAGTACTGCTCCAAAACACTGACGTCGAAGTGGAACGATGCAAATTGTAGCCAGCGCGAGTCTTCATCCCAGTGTGGAGAGAAAAGTCTCTGGAATGCTAGCATGGCTTGCACGGCATTGTCATGGGTGAGCTCACAGCCTTTTGGCGTGCCTGTGGTACCAGACGTGTACAAGCAATAGCATGTATCATCAGGACGAATGGGTCGTTGGAGTAATGGTTGCTCAGGGGAGAAATCTTTGAAGAAACCGGGCTGATCAAGGGCGTGAATGGTCACTCCAGAAAGCTCCGCAAGATCAGATTGTCTAGCCATATTGCAAAGCAGGACGTTTGAACCGGAGTCTTCAAGGATAAATTGCTTTCGGAAGATAGGAGCGCTAGGATCAATAGCGACGTATGCACATCCAGCCTTGAGAATTCCCAAAATCGCTATGGAAGCTTCAGGGCACTTGTCGAAGCAAATAGCAACCATGCCACCCGGCACCATGCCCTGCTCCTGCAAGAAATGTGCAACACGGTTACCATCCTGGTTGAATTCACGATAGGACCATGTCCTCATTTGCAAATCGTCAACGCTAGACCCGGATGCGAATTCAAGAGCCGTTTTGTCGGGGATTCTTTCGGCATTGTCTTCGACAAATTGATGGAGCAGCGAGACTGAAGTAGGCAACGACTTCTCCATTGCCGGCGTAACCGAAAGCAATTCATTTCCAAGGGGCGCGTGGTCATCCGAGCTGGAATCAGGAGAGAATATTGTCTGCTGTAGCAGTCTATCGTATTGATCAAGGAGGATCTTGGCTTGCTCTTCCGGAACGATATCACATCTATAGCTGATCCGAATTTCCAGATCAGTCTGATGCGGGACAAGCTCGATAGAAAGAGGATACTGCGACGCGTTAGCAAAATGAAACGAAAAATTAAACATTTGAATCGAACATACATCAATTCTCGTATCTTCATCAATAACCTCGAATGACTTCACCTCAGCGACACCAGACGCAAATTTCTGATAAACGAACAAGGTATCGAAAAGAGGCTCATCACTTCCAAGCCACCTCTGGATCTGCGACAGAGGTGTAAACTGATGTTTGACGATATTCGCATTTCTCTGAAGCGTGCGCTGGACGAGTTCTCGATTCGTTCCAGTGATATTATGAGGGGAAGGCACAGTGACTAGGCACGGGAAGATCGCATCTTGAACTGCAGCAGACAGGTTCCGACCTGAGAGCACTGTTCCGAAAACCACATTCTGCTCACCCGTATAGGCAGAAAGTAATCTAGCCCATGCGACTTGTCCGGCAGCTTGCAAGGTCACGCCCATCTCCCGGCATGAGGTTTCCAGCTCCTTGAGCGTGTTTGAGCATCGAATGGAGGACTCAGATAACTCTTTCTTTTCAGTTCGAATGGGGTTGAGGTCTGGAATTTTGGTTGCATGTACTTCAGATGCGATACTTTGCCAGAATTCTTGTGACTCGCTTGTTTTTTGGCTTTCTACCAGGATTGGTCCGAGAGTTGCCGCGATTGAAGGTCGTTGGGAGAGAACTTTTCCTTCATACAATGCCATGACATCTGAGAAGATGGATGACAAGGATTGCGCATCGTAGATTGCATGGAGAGCCGAGAAATGGATCGTGGTGACATTGTCTTCTAACTCAAGTGTCACATTCCATGTGGGTTGGTGGAGGTTTTCAAAGACCTGCTGCCCTTGAGTTCCTGGCGCTTCCAAAGAACCGGCAGGTACTTCATACCACGGAAGCTGGATGCCTGGCTGGTAAGTGATCATAGCAAATGGGTATTGCTGGTCATGTAGTTGAATGAAGCCAGTTCGAAGCATTTCGTGTTGAGACATCACAGTCGACCATGCCTCTTTGAGGAGCTTCTTATCAAGAGGCTGTGCGAATTTCAAAGCCATTCTATTGAAGTACATGCTTCCATTAGAGTGGATGAAAAGTGCGAGCATTCCATTCTGAACTGGAGTGCATGGCCACAATGATTGAACCTTTGATGGGGAGATCTGGAATTGGTCGCAGAGCTTGGGCAAGAATTTGCTTTCGAATGAAGAGAAGTCAAACTCTTCTTCTTGCTTAGATTCTGCGTTGCTGTTGAGAAGAGTTGCGATTTTATCGACCGATGCAGCCTGCTGTATGTTAATCACAATACTAATATTTAATGAAATTTCCGGATAATCACACCTCTAAAATGTCACCCGCTGAAACCTTATATCCCAACTTATGCAGCTTTCCCGAAATTTGCACGGCGTTGATACTGTCCAAACCGAGCTGGAAGATGGTTGTTTGCAAAGTGACAGCTTCAGCATCAAACCCAGAATATTGACAAAGAAGATCCCGAAGAGCTTCCTCCTGGGAAGACCAAGGCCGGGTATTCTTTGGCTGGGCGATAGTTCTTTGGCCATTAATTGAAGACTGTCTTTTCTCGAAGATCCGCGGAACATCATATCCCAGGACACGCTTATCAGAAGCTTGCGCCGAGGGATACTGGGTTGTATGTTCGACCAGGGTGACAAAGTCCCGCGCAAGTCTGTCCACAACATCCTTCTCGAGGTGAGATCGCTGATAATGAAGAGTGACGCGAATCTTGTCACGGATTTCATCAGGAACGACCTCACAAATCAGAGGGAATCCCATATTGCCTTGATCCGAAACCAGATCCCAATATTGCGCATCGAGATCAGTGCCTCGGGTTTGCAGAATCATCAATGTATCGAAGAGCTGGGAGCCGCCCTCGAGCACGCGCTTTTGAATATGGCGCAGCGGGGTTAATTGATGGGGCAAGATGTCGCCGTTATGTTTTTGCGACAGTCGCATCATGTCTGCGTTGGTCGAGGTGGATGCGAATTTGACTCTCATGGGCAGTGTGTTGAAGCAAGGACCGACGATTTGACCTGCTCCTTCCAGGGGAATTGTTCGGCAGCTGAAGACGTTACCGAAGCAGACGTCTGAGGAATCGGCATGGAAGGAGAGAAGTCTGGCCCATGCTGCGTGGAAGACGTTCAGAGGTGTTACTGAAAGAGCCTTGCACTGGTCTTTGAAGGTGGCGAATGAGCCCATGTCGAGCTGGACTTGCTGGGAGACGGATTCATCGGCTGACTTTTGAACAGGAGGGGACAACAAACTTGGCGAAACGCCAGATAGGTATCGATCCCAATACTGGTCTGATGAGTCGCTACTTGCCGAGACCATATAATCGATGAACCGATGGAATGGTGTTGTCGGTTGCAATTGCTGACCTGCGAGCGAAGTCTGGATCTCGTGCAGTAACTGAGCTATTCCCTCGCCGTCATAAAGGGCATGGTGGATGGAGAGTAGAAGATGCGTGGAGTTGACACCCTGCTTTGTGTAGACAGTCAAGGAATAAGGAAGTATGCCCCTAACAGGGGAGCGGCTTTCGAATTCCGACTTTTTGCTCTCGACATCATGCTCAAGACCCTCAGAGGAAACTTCAACACTCGACCAGGGCAAAGACGCGTTGTCAAGCACGACTTGGGCAAACGCGAAGCGCTTATCGTTGGTTGGTCTAAAGCACGTCCTGAGAATATCATGTCTTTGCAGCATCACGGCCCATGCCTTCTTCAAGCTCTTGATATCCACATTCACCCGCAAAAGCAGGTGGTTGAAATAAGCAGATTCGGAGTCCGATTTGGCAGCCAACATCGCTTCCTGCAAAGGCGTACAAGGATAGATATTTTGAACATTGGCATTCTCCGAGGTCAACTCTTCATTCACTCCTCGGAGGAAATCTTCATCGAACGTCCATCTTGACCCCTCCTTTTCTTCTTGTGCGGGAATCTTTTCATCGCCCCCATTCTGCACAAAGCTCGCGACAGCCGCGAGTTGAGCAACAGAGCTGCGTTGAAGAATCGTTGACACCGGGATACGTCCAAGTGCAGACTCTTGCAATTTTCGCGAAAAGGAGATTGCAGACAATGAATCCAATCCTGCCTTGTAGAATGAAGTGTGTGTGCGAATCGCCTTCAAGTCAGTTCCAGTCACTATCGAAAGTGCCTCAGCGATGATCTGCTCAATGTCATTCAAAGCCGCGTCAGAGTCTTCATTATCGGACTGGAGAGAAAACAATGCAAGTCTCTCTTTATCCATCTGCTCAATATCGTGTCGAATTCTTGCAAAATCGGCAGTATGATCCTTTGTGATCGGAATCATATCCACTGGAACAAGCAAAGACGGTACGGTTGAAAATTTGGTTGCCAGTTCGGTAAGAAGATCTTTGGCGATATCTTCTAGACCTTCGGAGTCTGTTGATTTCCGAGCCTTTTCCGATGGAACCCATACGGTTGCCAATTGCTGTTGGTTAGTGAGGGGGCTATTCACAATGGTACTTACAGAGTCTTGAACCAAGCCCGAGGAAGATAGTTCACAGTCAATCTCATGCACGGGAATGTGTTGCCCTGAAACCCTGAGTCCAGGTATCAGAGATATGCTTCCATCTGGAAGGATTCTACCGTATTTCCCAGTTCGATAAAGTTGACCGTGCTGGGCATGGTCGATGAAGTTGCCCATGGCAAGAGTATCCGAGCAAGAAACTCGTCCCTGGAGTCTTTTGTCAGTATTTTCCTGTTTTGTTTGCGTGGGATAGCGCGATACTTACAATTTGGTCTCCACCAAAGCAAAGCTCTCCGAGCGCACCGCGCGGGAGAAGATTAAACGCCTCTTTATCCGCAATAACCATTGCAGATGTATTTCGCAGAGGCGTGCCAATGTTTGAAAACGATGTCGCAGCGTCTATATCGGCACATATGGTAGCCACGCCCGGCATACCACTGCAACCATAGCCTATGTTCAGAAGGGATCAGTGCTGCACAATTTCCAAGCCATATATTAAGATAAAATGACTTGACATACCATAGGAAACACTCTTCCCAGCCCAATCCCGGTTCAAATTAGCCCTCACAGGCTCGCCCGAAAGAAGAAGATGTTGAAGAGTGGGAACCTGATCGGGAACCAAGCTCGACACCGAAGAAGGCGTCGAATGCAAATGCGTTATGTTCATGACGTTAATAAAATGCTGCAAGTCTCGCGTATCCGGTCCATCTAATGCTAAGCAAAAGGTACCTCCCGCATGCAATGCAAAAAGTAAATCGACAATAAGGCCTGTGAAAGTTTAGTATTGCGTTCGTAGGATGTGGACTAGCATACTATTTGAAGAACGGGTAACTCACCAGCATATGCAAGGAAAGGTGTATGCAAGAACTTCGATCCAGTCGAAGCAGGATAAGAATCCGCGATAGTTTTGAGGTGGCTTTGTAGATTCCGAGATGAAAAGGTAGTAAGGCTGATCAGGTCATTATTTGTCGACGGGGTCTGTGGATGAATAATAAAAAATCCGTCATCATTCGTGAAAGAGTAGGTGTCATCATAGTCGTCTAGATTGTCTGGAAGGATGATTTGCGAAGTAGATCCCAGAGCCAACTCATTGGAGGCGGCAGAGTTATGCAGAACGAGGAATCGCGCGTTCACAGTGGCAAGAATGGAATTAGTGAGATGCGAGGGTGAATCATGGGCCAAGGGCAGAAGACCAGCTCCGATCTTGGCAAGTGCGAGAACAGAAACGAATGTATCGATAGATCTTCTCAAGATAAGTGCCGTCATGTCGCCTTTCTGAATTCCAGCTTGAGAAAGGTAATTCGCCATGCGATTGGACTGTGCTTGGAGCTGAATGTAAGAGGTCCTCTTGACGGTTGTTGATTCGGAATTGTCGCTCTGGAGGATCTCAATCGCTGTTCGAAATGGCTCTGTAGAAGCTATTTCGTCGATGGCAGAAACGAAGCCGGGAAACTTTGTTTGTGTCTCGAGATCCGCATTGTAGATTGACAGCATTGAAGAAGGAAGATGGGTAGAAATATCATTGAACGATAGTTCCGGGTTGTCGATGAGAATAGACGCCACCTGGTCAATCTGTTCCAATAAGATCTGAGCCTGCTCGAATGGCAAAATCGACTCCTGGTATGACATTTTGGCGTGAATCTTGTCATCTCTTGGCTCGAGGTCTAGCAAGAACGCAAATTCGAGGAACTCGGCAGTACCGACTTCACGGAACAGCGAGTTTTTCTCATCCGACCAGATACTGTCTTGCCACACAAGGGCGGTATCGAACAAATTCCGACGGGGGTCGATTCCAGATGCTTTTTTGATGTCTTGCAGAGGAAGACTGCCATGCTCAAGCGATTTGCGGTTCATGTTCTGGATTGCCAGCATCAGATCCGTGGCATTTTGCATCTTACCGAGATCCATACGGGTGGGAAGTGTTCGGATACATGGCCCGAGAACAGTTTCAATTCCTTTGACGGGGATGGTACGGCCAGAGAAGACGGTTCCAAAGGTGACATCGTTGGAGCCGAGATAGGTTGACAGGATGTAGCAGTAGGCAGCTTGGAAGACAGTCTGTCGACTGACTTTCAAACGCTGAGAAGCTTCGTTGAGTCTGGAGACAGATATATCCAGCACCCGAGTAGCCTCCTTCGTGCTGGATGACACATCCGTCTTGGTATGAAGTTTGGGGAATGAGAGAGTTGGAGACCCTTGTAGATTGTCATGCCAGAAGCCTGAAGATTCATTGGTAGATTGACTGAGTTTGTGCTCGATGAAGAAATCCGTGATGATGCTATAATCGGGCTTCGGGGGAACTTCCTCGTCGTTCAGAATGCGCTGAAGATCTTTAAGAATCAACTGCCACGACCATCCATCGTACAGCGCATGGTGAATATGCACCAGTACATTCACCCCATCATCCTTCTCCATCACCTGAAGTCTCAGAGGATGAAGAAGATCATTCTCTAAGATCAGGGTCAAATCGTAGTCGAATGTCTCGCAGGTTTGTATTATTTGATCACCATGCGTTTTCCAGGCAAAGCGGGCGTAAGAATTCTCCTTGAGGCCAATCTCGACAAAGCCCGAGCGTAGCAAAACATTCTGCTCAGAGAGCTTGACGAGGGCAGCATAAATCCGATCGACAGTAACACCTGGCTCAAATTTCAACTCGATCCAGTTGGAATAAGCTTTTGAGTTTCGGGCGGTTTCCAGTATCATCGCTTGTTGAATATGACTACAGGGCTCGATCTCGGCGACCTGCGCACTCAAGCCAAGCGACTCTATCCTTGCTGCGCCAGCATCAGCGACAAGCTGGCGGATGCGATTAATGGCTGTTTGTGTGTCTTCGTTTGAGTCGCTTGTGTCTTGCTCCTTTGCAAGTTGCCAGATGGCATCGATGCTGTCTGCCTCCAACAAGTGCGCGACGTCCAGGCGGATTCCCACATCTAGAAGATGAGAAGCTAGTCGAATAGCAGCAAGTGAATCAAGACCAGCAGATGCTAGAGATTCATCAACGGGTACCCTTTTACCGAGTACATCAGACACACAAGATGCAATCGTTTCCTCCGTCTCGTCATGGAAAGTTATCTGGTCGGCAGATTGAGCGGCGTTGCGGCGATTGACAAAGTCGGCTTCGAGCCCTTTACGATCGATTTTCCCAGATGGTAATTGAGGAAACTTGTCTATGAGGATAAACTCGCCTGGGACCATGAACCGGGGTAACCATTGACGACAGGTGTCACGCAGTTCACGGTCTGTGGTGCCTTTATCATTGGCAAGAACGTAGGCTGCGAGACTACCTCCGCTGACAATAGCGACTGCGCTTCGCACGTTCGGCGATTTGCAGATGACATTTTCTATCTCCCCAAGCTCTATTCGCTGGCCTCGGAGCTTCACTTGGCCACTGGAGATTCGACCGAAGCACTCGATCTCGCCTTCGGAGGACATGCGTGCTTTGTCACCTGTACGATAGAGTCGACCGTACACAGGGCTATCGATGAATGCTTTGACATTTTCTTCAGGCCGATTAATGTACCCATCTGCCAATTGGGGACCACCCACGACAAGCTCACCAATCTGGCCAATTGGAAGGGTCTTGGTCTCAGCAGGAGATGACTTGTCATCGGATTCGTATGACATGATAAATGCCGACACGGTTCTGAACGGTTTCCCGATCAGGTTGACGGCGGAATCAGCGTGGAAATTCGTGGCTGCAGTACAGTGGATCGCAGCCTCTGTCGGTCCATACATGCCGTGAAGAATGCCATCTGAATTCTCAGACTGGCCAAATTCTTCAACCACGTGCTTGGTGAGCATCTCACCGATGGTAAGAAGAGCACGGAGGCAAGGAGCTGCAGCTCGAGTGCGAAGCAGCTCTCCCGCCACCGTTGGAGTCAACTCGGCCGCGTCGACTCTCATTTTGGTCATGACGTGTGAAATATCAAGGAGCATCTGCTCTCGATCAGACCCAATCAGGGTTGCTCCACGATAAAAAGGGAAGAAAACCTCAAAGACAGAAACATCGAAAGTGGGGGAGGCGAATTGCAGGAAACGGCTAAAATGGGGTATCAATTCGTTATGCGCAAGCAATGACTGTGTAGCTGCCAGATGAGAAATGCCTACACCTTTAGGGCGACCCGTCGACCCTGATGTGTACATCACGTAGGCTAAATCCGAAGGAGAGGATTTCACGGCCGGTTTTGAAATCTCCGCATCGTTGGTTGTGTTCATAATGTCTTCCACCTTGATCACCGCCAGATGTTCATCTTGTGGTACTCGAGCAGCCAAGGCACCTTGTGTGACAACCACCGATGCAGCAACGTCCTGTAAGATAAATTCTATCCTGTCAGGTGGTGCATCGGTATTCAAAGGGCAGAAAGCTCCACCTGCTTTGAGAATACCCAACCAAGCAACATAGAGCTCAAGAGACTGTGGTAACAGAACAGGAACAACCATTTTTCGCCCATCATGAACACGAGCAGCCGAAGCTTGAACGATTTCCGTCGCAAGCTTCGAAGACAGTTGATACAATTCATGGTATGAGAGGCAACGGATGTTTCCATCCGCGGCGAGAAACTCAATAGCATTTGTGGAGTCATTTGAGCCGCTCAGGGCAAGCTCGTGAAGAAGCTGTGGGCCTGGCAACAGCTCTGGAGAGGGGTTCAAGATTGACATGGCAAGCAACTTCGGGCTAGGAGATTCTATTTGCTTGCCCGTGTCCAACTGGATTACCTGCTCCTGCACAATCTGCTTCAACTGGCTGCCCAGTCGATGCAAGGTAGCAACATCCATACCTGCGGATGAAAGTAGCACGCTCTTTTGGGACTTGCGGTTTATGATCCAAGACAAGGCAGCAGTAGGAGTAGGTGAAAGAGAAAATGGAGAAGAAGAAGAGGATGAAGCAGCTGAAGATGAAGCTGAGGATGAAGATGAAAGAGTTGAAGAGTAGTCTTGAAGATTGCTGAAAGGATGATCTTGAGATTCCGAATCTTCGATAATGACGGCTGTGGTAGATGCAGCAGATTGAAGGGGATCGTGAGAATAGATTTGAGAAATATTTGAAGCAGACACAGCCGGGTTTTCTAGAGTTGCAGGCAGGATTTGGACTGTGCGAGAAGCTATATCCACCTTGATGGGGGAATTGTTGAAAATGAAGACGGGAGATGGTTCGGCGGTATACGAACTCAACCACAGGGCCCAAGACACAACAACGAGCTCATTTGGAAGGTTGTAAGTCTCCACATCATACAATATGGCGCGTTCAGCGCCCTTCTCGCCGTCGTCCAGGACAATTTTGGTCAAACGATCCATTTGAAGAGGTTATTTGGATCAATAAGACATCATCTAAAGATGCTTATAGATTGCTTATTGTGAGGGCTGTGAGTGGCTGCTGGGACCCAGAGGGTCATATGCAGGTTAGTAGCCGCGTGGAGGGGACAAGCAGGTTCCAGCTAGCGGCAGGAGAGGGGGGACCGTGGACGCTCAAAAAAAGAAGGAAAAGGAGCGAGTCAAAAAGCCGAGCAAGGAGGGGTAAATGGCGATTTCCAATCACAAAGTATACCATGACTGTGAGTGCTCTGGCAGGGAGGGGGGAAAAGATCTGCCTTGCTGCAGGGCCGAGACAAGCGCGAAAAAGGTAAGTGGGAGGGATGAGTGGATACGTGATGTCGGAGTAAAAGTGGCACTGCCTTTTCCCCTTTGATCCGTAGTGGGATGTTTTCTTTTGTTCGCTGCTTATTGTGAGATATGTGTATGGTTGAAGAAGGATTGCACGGATACGCTACTGTAGTGAATTTCCCCTGGGTTAGGCCTGCTTGGGTATGTTCTGGGTTTGTTCTTTGGGGTCTGCTTTGGGTATGCTCTTTAGGCCTGCTTATTCGGTATTGGAGTACCTAAGCTCGGAGATAATAAAGTGGGTCTTGCCCATGCGGAATGCGAGTGGTCTGGTGTTGCATGGTCTGTTCATGGATGTTAGATTGGATTGGGTCTATTATGGTAGATGACGTACAGAGATCGTAGAGGGGAAGGTGTAAGTCGATGAGGAGTTCAAATTCAAAAAAATCACGGTGTGTTGGAGTAGTAGAGTTGAATCTCTCTAACAATAAACCAGTAGAGTGAATCGAGCAGAGCGGGTCTGTGTACGCTCAGACAATCAGATTGTCCCATCAGGCAAGGTAGACGAAGAAAGTCAAAGCGGATCTCCGAATTCCCACGAGGTGATGACTGTTAGTGGTGGTGGTGGTGTATGTAAGTATGTAACTGGGTATGTCACTTACGGTGGTTACTTACAGTACATGGAGTAAAGTACTGGGTAATGCCAAGCATTCCAGTATTGACAGTATTGTACTTACATCCACAGCGGGAAGCACCCGTCAAAGTGAACTTGGGCAAGTGACAAGCGCAATACCCGGTTTTCCCGACATCGGCTGAGTGAGTGTTATTGGTTATGGATGATTCTGCAACACGCTTCTTTTTGTTTCATTTTTTTTTATAAAAAATCCAGCATTCTGATTCGACTACTGACTAGGTCACATTCGGAAAATTCCATTCCATCTGCATCTTAGGCTGCATCTGCATCTGCATCCTTCGCATTTAGTACCATGTGCAGGAACTACAAAGTGGGTCATGGGCATATGTACGGAGTAATATAGTAGGTACGGAGTAGTAATATTATAATATAACATAATAATATAATAATAGCATGATTAAATTCGGCAAACTAAAAATTCTAAACCAAAAATTAAAATTAAAAATTAAACCATCAAAAGCAAGGAAATCTACCAACCTTAGACAGACATCTAACTCGGACAGTACTACAGTACTAGAACGATATAAATACAATCCCCTCCCTTCGTAGACTCAGGTTATTACCATTCCACCCTTGAATACTGTTTTATTCTTCGAAACTCCAAATTACTGTGGATACTGATTGATAAACGGGAACCTTGGATATATTACGCCTGGCTATATCCTACCAATCTCGTATATACAAGGGGCTCCACTGAAAATTCAGTCTGTACGAGTAACACTGGGTCTCTCGAATACTTTTTCCACTTTTATTATTATTATTTTCATCTTTTTGATTATTACACTATTACCTTACCAGTTGACCTCTTTTTTTTTTTTTTATCTGATCCGCATCTGAGACATCTCCAGATCAGTATTCCAGTATTCAACCACAGTCTATTCACTGACCTCGGTAATACCGGTGGAGTGAAACATACGATACTCTCACAATTCTCTCCTCTTCAGACTCAGACTTCTCACAGGTGGATCTTCCAAGCTTGATGCGAAGTATTTGTCTACATAATAAACTAAAGGTGCCCTACATAACCTGCTGCACTTCCCTTGTCTTGTCCACTTCTGCTTCTCTGCAGCTCTTTCCCCTCTTCCTTTTGCTCCAAAGCTTCTTTCTTTAGCTTGAGCTTTCTTCACCTCTTCATCTTCACCTTAACTTCTTCACCTTCTACCTCTACCTCTACCTTCCACCTTCCACCACCTTCAAGTTTTCTCTTCTCTTACCAATGGAGCCCATCACTCGGAAGCCCGAGGTGGCTTTCCTCAACGAAATGGAGCCACGCGTTGCTTCCTCTCCAGCCCGCACTACTCTGCGCTCTACTCCCGCCGATGAGCTGCACGATCTTCTCTGCGTCGGTTTCGGTCCCGCCTCTCTCGCAATTGGCATTGCCCTCAACGACGCAATGGACCCCGCTCTCGGCGCCACTCCCAACCCCAACTTTAAGCCCAAGGTCTGTTTCCTTGAGCGTCAGAAGCAATTCGCCTGGCACTCTGGTATGCTGGTTCCCGGCTCTCGCATGCAAATCTCCTTCATCAAGGACCTGGCCACTCTCCGCGATCCCCGCAGTAGCTTTACTTTCCTGAATTACCTGCACCAAAAGGACCGTCTGATCCACTTCACCAACCTGGGCACATTCCTGCCCGCTCGTATGGAGTTCGAGGATTACATGCGCTGGTGTGCGCAACGCTTTAACAACGTCGTCAACTACGGCGAGGAGGTCGTTGATGTTGTCCCCGGGAAGGAGTCCAACGGTGTCGTCGAGTACTTTGTTGTTCGTTCGCGCAATGTCGAGACTGGCGAAATTACTTCCCGCCGTTCTCGCAAGGTCGTTGTTGCTCTCGGTGGTAAGGCTAAGATGCCGCCCGGTTTCCCCCAGGACCAGCGCATCATGCACTCTTCCCAGTACTGCACCACCCTACCTAATGTGTTGAAGAACGAGTCCGAGGCATACAACATCGCCGTCGTCGGCAGCGGCCAGAGTGCTGCCGAGATCTTCCACGATCTCCAGCGTCGCTATCCCAAGTCGCGAACCACCTTGATCCTGCGCGATACTGCCCTGCGACCCAGTGACGATTCTCCATTGTATGTATACCCCCAATTGGCCCCAAACTTGCTCCCTTCCTATAATTTTTGAGAGAAAATAATACTAACACACGACCAGCGTCAACGAGATCTTCAACCCCGAGCGTGTCGACAAGTTCTTCAAGCTCCCCGTCGACGAGCGCAACAAGCGCATCGCCACCGAAAAAGCCACAAACTACAGCGTCGTCCGTCTCGAGCTGATCGAAGAAATCTACAACACCATGTACCTGCAACGCGTGCGCAACCCAGACCAAACACAGTGGCAGCACCGCATTCTCTCCGAGCGCCGCGTCGCCCGCATCGAGCACCACAACCCCACCCAGCGCATGCGCGTCCACGTCAAGTCCGTCAAGGACGAGAGCGCCGACGGAAAGGAGGTCCTCGAGGTCGACGCCCTCATGGTGGCTACCGGCTACCAGCGCGACGCACACGAGCAGCTGCTGGAACAGGTGCGATCGCTGCGTCCTGCTGGGCAGTCCGTCTGGACTCCTGGTCGTGATTACCGTGTCAACCTGGATGCTGGCAAGGTCAGTGCCAATGCTGGTATCTGGTTGCAGGGCTGCAACGAGAAGACCCACGGTCTGAGCGATAGTCTGCTGTCTATTCTGGCCGTTCGTGGTGGTGAGATTGTCAACTCTGTCTTTGAGGAGCAGTTGGCTGGATCTGGTGCTCTGGTGCAGGACACCCGGGTGCGTGCCATGCTGTAGGTAGGGTAGGACTAAACGGTGGATGAATTTTGTTTGACCTGGCCTGAGCGGGGGCCGTGTGGTCTGATTTACGATTGATATGGAGAAGATAAGATCTTGTCTTTTTTTTAACTTTTCATCTGGGCAGGTTTTTTTTTTCCTCTTTTCTTTTATTTTTAAAAAAATGGCGGCTGTAGCTAGTGTGTGCTACGCATTTTTTCTTTGTTGTTATTTCTTTTCCTTTTTTTTTCTCACATACCCTTCAATTGCTGTACTAGAAGTTTTTTTCCCCGGCATTTGTTTAGATTGTTGGAAATTGCCTTAATGAGATGAAGCTCAATTGGAACTTTACACTTGATTTGGAACAAGCATACCTCACCCTCACCTGTAGTAGGCTGGACTTGGACTTGATTTTTTCTCTCGGAATTTACACCTTCAATTGGAAATTTCAAGTTCACACATCCCACATCCCACCGACTCGGACTTTTCTCCACAAATAATCATCCGATATTCTACTTGGCTTCTCATCTTGTACTAGTTAGTATCTTTACGCCCTTTACACCCCCTCTATACTCAAACCAGTTTATCCCCCCGAGATCAATCTTTCAACCCAAGCCCGCAATGTCCTAATACCGTTACTAGTAACTGGTACTAGCTGACGTCTGCAGTATCGTAATAGTGGGGACCTGCCATTTCCGGCGGGGACCGTCGTACAATAGTACTGAGTACAACAGTGGTGTACTTGCAAACATACAGTACATACTGTATGTTTGTAAGTACACTGGCACCAATGTAAATGGGATGAAACCGAATACAGCCGCACAATTCCGTACTGGTATTAGCACATCTGGCACAATACAAATATCAAATTGCTCACTAGTGTAACGCCAAGTCTCGGATCCAGGGCACCCCCCCCTTAGCGAGTCCAGTTCAGTTCAGTCGACTCGGAGTCAAGTCGAGTTGACTTTCGTAAGCGACGCCGATCGCAGGGTCTGACACCTGCGTTAGCTGGGTCTGTCTATCCTGTCTAGACTGCAGTGATGCAGCGGGTCGGTCGGTTAGGGGCTGTTTGGATTACAGTTGCCCTGTCTAGACTAGGAGAGATTGAACTTGGACTTGGAGTAGGCAGTCATAAATTTACAATATAAGTATTATTATAAAATTACAGTAGACTCACTATCTATGTAATAAGAATATGAGTAGAATGTGATACTATAGTGTGAGGGTAGTAAGCCATTGTGTGTAATTCCAAGAAATTCGAAAATTCAAGAGTGGGTCCACGTGGCGCCATCAGATAATGAGCAGATTTTTTATCTGATCTCCGATCCCGCACTACACATTATGTACCCAGAGTACTGTACATGTACCCAGCATGCGATTGACAGCCCTGCATCGTACATTTGTACATTTGTACCATGTACAATTCACACTGTGCCACTGACACTGACACTGAAAGCTCCGCAATTCTGTCTTTCAACCCCTGGAATAATGTAACTGTACACCGTACACTGTACACGTAGAGGGCCTACAGTACCTACTGTAATAAGGATCGGCTCAATTCATCCCGTCTGGCGCGAACTGAACTGGAACTTCCCACCGCATTTTCATTTTACGCCACATTCCAAGTCCGGGACCCAGTCCAGCCCTGGATCTCCGTGTTCTTCCCTGTCCTGTCTTGCCATTAGCCTTTTGCGGAGTGGAGAAGGGCGTTCGGTTTGGCCCGACTGGTCCTTGCTCGAGACACTCACATGCAGTGCTCTGGTCCTTTCATTCCGGTTAGCAGAGGGCTGGACTGGGCAGGGCAGATCTAGCTGTCTAGGCACGGAGTACATAGTTACATAGGTAGCGATGGCTGGCGTGTGTGTTCGGTTCGAGCCGAGAGTCTCGTTTAGGCATTTGCATTTGGATACTCACTGCCAGCGGAATATAATTTGATACTAGTTGGAATATAGCAGAATCAAGACAAACTTGAACTTTTGAACTTGAACAAATTGAACAGACAGCGATCTGATAAAAGTGTAGCCGCAGTTGCAACGGTCTTGCTCTACTTCAACCTTGTTTGCATTGTGCTACTCACATCCAGCTTCTTCCTCATATACGCCATATTCTAATATAGTAAGAAGAGCCTTGTATACGACTCTACACCCCGTCTATTTAATCCAATTCTAGAACCCCCACGTCCAAGTCCAAGTCCACTAACCACCCAGCCCAGCCAGTCTAACCAAACAAAGTCTGACGAAGACCCCAAAAAAAAATCTCTTCAGCAATCTTGGCATCGCTAACTGCGCTCTCCGCGCTGCTCTGCTCTGCTAGCCTTGCCTTGTCCAGTACTAGTACGAAATTAGGCAGCCCAGCCCGACAGAATGGTTCAGGCCAGACTCAGACCAGACCAGAACCAGAATAGGCGATGGAAGGCAAGGCAAGGCAACTCGGCTCCTTCGGTTCCGCGGGTGGGACTATGGCGTGAGGAAGCAGGGTATGGCATTCCGATTCGTTGGTGTCTGGGATTTACCTGTACGGAGTACTACTGTATGCTCTGTATCCATGTACACGTGTATGTACCTAAGTATAGGTAGTAGGTAGGTACATGTGTACCAGCCAGGGCTTAACCCAGAACAGATTTGGATTCAATTCTGCATAAACGTGGGTATCGCTTACGACACTAGCAGTATACAGTAAGTGCCAGCATATGTACTCCGTACTGTACTGCAGCACCCACTGTAGATGTGGGTAAGTAAGTGGGCTGAGTCGGAGCTCGGAGGATGAGGCAGGATCAGGTAAGTTTCTAGAAAGTCGTCTCTGGGTTCCAGGTTCATGCTGGTAAAGTACTGGTACGCTAACACCAAGCCTGTGCCAATGCCCAGGTTGCAGATGCAGGCCGGTTTGTGGAACAGCCACGGGTCCATCTCATCTTATCTGATTGATACTTACCATGGGACCTTCCCGGTCTAGTGGCACTGCAGTAAGACTGGGCATGGGTAGGCCCTGTTTAGTTCCTTGTCTCTGTTTGCCAGTCAGATGTACTTATGGTACCCTAGTACACATATACTGGCACTACTGTAATTGTACCGTGGAGTATCTGCTAAGAGTGACAACTGCTATCCACTCTACACGTGGACTACTCTACACTATACTAGTACTAGTTAAGTAAGAGAAGACCTTGCAGAAGAGTAGCAGTAATAGACGATGCAACATAGATGAATTCATTATTCTACTCTGTACAGTACAGCTCCAAACTCCAGGCTTTGCAATCCCAGGAGAACGGTATACATAAATTTATAGTCATTAATGGTCCCAAATGCCAGCAAGGCCGAGACCCCTCTACTGCTCAGCCAGGACCAGCGTCAGGCCTAGGACTGCATTAGTTCCATAGCCAGAAACCAGAGCCAGAGCCAGTGCCAGGGTCGGGCCCGAGTCCGAGTCCGAGTCCAAGTCCGGTCCCTCTTATGATCGGCCTGCGGCCTGCGGCCTTGGCCTTAGCCTCGGGCTCAGTCACCCACCCTAAACCATACGCTCGGGATCATCACCAGCAACGCTCCGGTAAACGCCGCCATCAGATCGACCCGCATGCATCCGCATCGGGGTCTCATACATATCATGATAATTAACGACCTCACCGCCCAACATAGCCGAGCCCGTATCGCGCTTCCCGAAGATCGGAGCCGGATCACACCAGAAGTCGCGGCAATTAGTCGCGACGCCGCGCGAGAACGGATTACGCGGCCTAGGCGCGTGCTGTCCATCTCGGAGCCCATCACGTGCGGTTGCGAAGAATGCGTCAATGCCCAGCAGCGAGGACCACTGTGAGAAGCAGTTGCCGTGGCGCCGGCGTGGGGGTGGTGGGCGGGCTAGGGCTGGGTTGGGACCTTGGCCGTTGGCTGAGAGGCCGGCGGCGTCTAGTGAAGTTGTGCCGGCTGTCATTGCTGAGGCGAAGGCTTGGGAGCTTGGGTATGAGCGGTCGATGGCGTGGCCGCGCATGTTTTCGTAGGTGGTTTGGTTGCGGGAGATTTGGACTAGTTGGACGGCGCAGAGCATGGTTACCCAGACTAGTTGGAGGATGATCCAGATGTTCAGGACGAGGGTGAAGGTGTCGCGGGTTACGTAGTCACAGAGGGCGTCGTTGATCACGTTGCATGATGCGGCCGTGGGAGCTGGAAGCGTGGTGATATCTGGATTACATTAGTGGGAGGCTTCCCTGGGCAGTTTAACGGGTGTTGAATACTCACAGCGAACTGTCAATTGCACGAAGAGGATGATACCGACTTCGAGCGAAACGATGTATAGGACAAAGTGACGGAGGTTGTTCGCTCCAACGCAGTTGTTAATCCAAGGACAGTGGCTTTATAACTTGATTAGCAAACAGATTGAAAATGACTGGGGGAGGAACAAGGACACTCACTGGTCGTGCTTCGAGACGCAGCGGCCACAACGGCGACAGTGCTTGCTGCGGAGAGGCTTCCTCGACATGCAAGGCACACAGAAGTTCTCCTCGTCAAACTTCCAGAGTTCAAAGAGTTGTTTGACCACCTCGCGTTGCTGGTTCCGGCTGCTGATCTTCGGGACGTAGCCAGGGTCCTGAACCATGGCGTAGATATAGAAATAGGATGTCAGGCTGTAGAAAACCGTGAACAGAATGTTCAAAATCGGAGATGTGGAGTAGGTGTCTGTCCTCGTTAGTTCAATCCGTAAACAAAAATCATATAAACTGCTGATGTTCAACTCACTGGGCAGCACCCTAAAGACATAACAGAATCCGACCCAGAACAGTGTACCTGCAAAAACACCCGCGAGATATGGCTAAAGGGAGAAACTGTGTCAGCCAAGTTCTTCCTCCCAGTATGGGTTCAGCACCGACTCCGCAACCTCAACATACCGTCTTCTGCAAAATCCGATACTCCGACGGTCCCCGATTCGCCAACTGCTGCGCAGACCACTGCATACCAAACAGAGTCACCAGCGTAAGCGGCAGACTCAAGAATATACTAATATGAGAAAGCATCCACAGCGCAAGACCGATCGTCAAAAAGGGCCACAGGAAGAAAAACTTCGCCATCATGCTCTTATTCCGAACAATCGACAACCCCATCGGCACCTCCTTCTGACTTCCATCAGGCTCATATCCCCGCTCATTCAGCGCCCGGTACCAGATCCGCATTGTGTTCATCTCCTGCGCAACAGTGCTCGGCGACTTTCCATCACGGGTCTGCGCAAATCGGTCCGCTCCGTATTCCAGCAGTTTCAGCACACATGGCAATGAACCCTTGACAAGTGCCCAGTGCAGAGGTGTCAGTCCGCCTTCGTCTACTGCGTTCGCATTCGCGCCCCAGCGGAGGAATAGGTCCACACATGTTGGGTAGCCCTTGTACGCGGCCCACATCAATCCTGTGTGTCCTTGTTGATCGACGACGTCGACGGGGATCTCCTGGTGAAGCAGCAGGACGACGAGGAACGCGTTGCCGTCGATGGTGGCGAGGTGGAGGATATTGTAGCCTTGAACGTCGGTCAAGAGCGGGTCGGCGCCGTGGTTGAGGAGGAGGTTGACGATGTAGTAGTGGCATCGTTGCGCTGCCCACATCGCTGGCGTGGCTACGGATTCGCCGCCCTTGGCGTTAACGTCGGCTCCGGAGTCGAGGAGGAACTTGCACATCGCATATTGGTTATTGATCGCAGCCCACTGTGTTTGAAAGAGAGCCAGTGTTAGCAGTCAGCGGGTAGAGGTGTAGACATCTGCATCTTTTCGGTGATGCTGATGGTGATGGTGATGTGCTGTCTGTTGTCACGGGATGGAGATGGGGGGACAAACGTGTAGCGGAGTGATTCCCTCCTCATCTCTATGGTTTGCAGTCAATTTCTTGGTCGCAAACAGATTCTGCATGGCGCCAATCTCTCCAATCCGAGCCAGTTGCATGATATCCTCGCCCAAGGGGATGGAACCCTTGGGCGCATTGGACTGCATGCTCTTCATCTCGACATCGTTCGGGGGAGTCGTGGACTCTTTGCCATTCACTGTCGATGAAGGTCTCGAACTCTGACCCGCGGGACTATTGCCCTGGGTATTGGAGGGAGGGGTTTTGGAAGACATGGAATGGGGAGAGATGTTGTCTCCGGGGAATGGCGTTGGTGATATCGTAAACGGGGGCAAGGCGGTGGAGTCGAGTTGGAGTCGGAGTTGGAGTTAAGAGTCGGAACTGTTCAAAAGTGACTCTCTAATGGAACATGGCGATTCTTGTTTCCAGCACAGATTCCGCGTGATTGTTGTCTGGATGGATTAGAATGGGGAATAGCAGGAAGGGATGAAGGTGAGGATGATGGTAAGAGTGCGAGTGCGAGTGCAAATCAATTAGTGGACTTTTTTCTCGGGGAAATCTTCGACGCTAAGCTTAGGCTGCAGCGATCCGGCACTTTCATCGAGAGCAACTGTATAGCCTCAAAGTGGCAATGCTGGCAATGCAGTTGTCTATATTTACTACTTCACTACTAGTACTCCGTAGTGAGCTGCATATTCAAGCTGACTGGGTTATTATTTTAATTTACATTAATTAACAGCCGCGCCAAGTTAGTGGAGAACAACAGATCTCTAGTCTCGGCAGTGTTGACTCGGAGTTGAGTTAAATATTTACAAACTTGAATGCATTCAGGGTACTCCGTACAATCCATGGATACATCAATAGACATAGGAACATTGCATGAATATTCACACTGCACAGATGATAGCCCTGTGCATCAGGGATCCCCAGGGTTTCCTGCTGAGGCTACCCTAAATCATCAGTATCATCAGTATCCCGTACTTCACTCATCAACATCAGCGCATCAACTTTCAAATCAAAGTCCGCCAAGAAACAAAAGCTGATCTCCAACTTCGACAATTCCTGCTCCGTAACTCCACCAACTTTCGCAATCCGAGGATGCGGATAACTCAGATCTTCCAGCGCCTTCGTCGCAACCAACAATCCAGCCAGAACCAGTCGGTGCATGTTCTTTGGTGTCACGCGAAACAACTTCTCAATCAGCGTCATCCGTGTAATATAGACGCTAGCAGCGAGATAGACGGCCGTAGACATGGGACAGAAGCGATGGAGACGGAGTAAATAGTCCTGGAGTGCTATCGGGGGAACCTTTTTAGAAAGGAATTTGCGCGAGAGCATGGCCATTTGGAGGGCTTCTGTTTTGCTTCGTGTTGGGTGGTCTTGTGCGTTTCCGCAATGGAGTCCCACAGACACGGATTCTTGGCCATCTTCTAATGCGGCTTCACTTCCGCCTGGGGTGGAGCAGATGGAGCTTGCATTTGATTCGAAGAAGTCGTTGAGTCGTTCGACGTTGGCGCAGAGGTGCTGCAGGGCTGTTTCGGGCGATATTTTAAAGACTGCCGCTGCTGCTGCGACTGCTGCTGCGGACTCTTCTTTCGCATTTGTATTTGCTTGTGCGTGCGTGTCAGCGCTGGGTGAGCCCAGCTTCAATAAAGAAGGTGGGGACGCTGCACCGTCGCAGTTGATTTGTGTCATTGTCGCAGTCATTCTCTCCTATTTCTTTTATTGTCCGGGGTAAATGTAGGCCGACTCGAAGGTCCAGTGAGGAAGAGCGCGGCCGGTTCGGCAGGTGGATAGAAGTGCCTCGAATCGATATCTCATTTTAGGGTTGAAGAGATAAGAGAATATGCAGGATCGGACTTGCGTGAGGCAGAGTCTGGCCGGTTGGAAGAGTGGAAGTGGTGGAATCGGAGGATTGGTAATCGCGAATCGGTACGGGCAACTCTTAAGTAGGGAAAGTATACCTCAGACGGCGAGTATCGACAACCCGAGCAGTGAAAGTGAAAGTGAAATAAAAGTGAGGGAAATATGTGGAAATTGGGGCCCGATTGCCTGACCACAGGTCAGTCAGTCACAGTCAGGTAGGTCACGGTCGAATGTGCCCGGGAAAAAGCCACAATGCTAGGTTGCGGGTGTGGATGCTGATGCCGATGCTGCTGACAGCCAATCATCCAGGAGATGGCAGGCAGGCTATGCACATTGCACGAAAGCAGGTTTAAATGGTCCGAGTCGGAGAAGCGAGAGAGAAACCAGTTTCGACAGGGGCAAAGACAAAAGGCGAAGGCAAAAGATAAGGTATGTTTGGCGGGTTCTCCACTGGTTTGACTCCATTGGAGAATGCGCGTTCATCCCCACATGCTGATCCAACTTGAGAGTCCACTTCATTACAGGCTGAGAGCTTACTTAATATTTCTTTCAGATAGATCATAATTTTGCATTCACAGTAGGGACTCAGTATTTATTTAAATAATGATCTTGAGCTTTGCTGAGACAAGTTCAACTTCAACTTCAAGTTGAAGTTGTTGAACCTCAGCGTTGCCAGATAACCACCCTCAGTACTCAGGGCGACTGTAGTATATCTGCAGGTCATCACCTGCAGATAACCTTAACTAGCGATGATCAGTGCGCCAAAAGATGAACCTGAATAGCATGAGCAGCTTAGTATTTGATACCCTCTAATTATTACAGTCCCATTTAATCCTACAAGTCAATTTTATTGATACTATACAGTAGCTAGTAGTATTCGTGATACTGGCGCTAATATTGACATCAAATCTATACCCAAATCTTGCGTATCCACATAATCCTATATTCTATAGTACTCCACCCCAACAAAGGAAACTTGAACCTGAACAAAAGAAGTTATTGATAAACAAAAGAGTGTCCAATCCACCTTCAAATCTAGTACACCAAAATACCATCTATCCAAAACCCTACAGCCCCATACTCAACCACCCAAGCATCCCCTAAGTAACAATCCACAAAAACCTCCGACTCCCCATCTTAACCCTCTTAATAAACAAAATCAGCTCCTGGAACATCCCAACCCAAGCTTAAACCACATTTGATAAAGTAGTCAACTCAAATTAAACACATACCTCGATTCCACCAGAAGAAGACCTCCGACTAGGCCGACCCATCACAATCGAAGACCGCCGACGAAGTTCCCGATTCCCTGACTCGATTATATCTGGTCGTCGTGTATAGCCTAGTCCTAGTCCCGGGCTCCGCGTACTAGTACTAGTACTTGGATTGGTTTGTCTACCTCTTCCTTCATCTCTGGCTGTAGGTGTGGCTGTAGGTGTAGATGAATGGTTATACCGAGGAACCCGCTCAATAACCTCAATTCCCGAAGTAGTACCAGCACTAGTACCACTACTAGAATAAGCACGACTTGTTCGCGCAGGTATATACTCAGCCCGAGCCTCAGCTCGCCCGGCATCACCATAGATTCCCGAACTCGGCCCCGAATACCGGTCATCGCTAGACCTGGATGTAGGCGTAGGTGTACGCGTGGGAGAAACCGAAATCCACCTCCCAGGCCTCGCCGGCCCACGCTCACGAACCGGAGACCTCGGCCTCGGTTCTCGGACCTTAATCTGGACATTTGAATAGCCAGTACTAGTACTAGTAGCAGTAGTACTAGTCAACTTGTTGTAGTAGGATGGGGACTCGGAATCGTGGGACTTTTTCCGGGACCCGAGTTGGTCATTTATAGAAGGTCGTTTTTGCGCTTTGGTTGGTGAGCGGCATCCTAGGGGCGATAGTGGCGGTGATGGTGAGCGAGATCGAGTTGGTTGAATTTGAACTATAGGATCTGCGAATGAGACGCGGGATTTTCGTCGGGGGAGGGGTGTTGGGGGTGAGATTTTTGTTATTGTTGGTCTTGAGCGGGTATATGAGTGTGTTGATGATGAGCGTGATTGAGATCGAGATCGGAATTGGGGTTGTGATCGTGTATAAGATCGTGGCTGTGGCTCATAGTACTGATACCTAGTACTACTGTGAGGCTGTCTTAGATATTCATACCGACGTTGATCTCGATCTTGATCTTGATAATATCGATCATCTTTCTGATAATAAGGAACAAAATCCCCATTCCCAGCCCTCGCCTCACGATACCCCCATTGTCGCGAAGGATCACCACTAAAGCTATCACTAGTAGTAATCACAGGCGAATAATAAGGCTTGCGTCTCGGTACTTGTTTCTGTAATCTTGCCGATGAAGTTCGATGTGGTCGATAGTGGTATTCTTCACGATAGATCGGATGATGATAGTATGGTGTTGATCGAGATGATGGTTTTCGTCCCTCTCTTCTACTGCTTTTTCCATGATAACTTGAACTGTTAAGTGTTGGATATCTGTAGTAGTGGTTTATTCCAAGTATGTCTTTCATTGTTCGGACGACTGATCCCAGGATTGGGATGTCATGGTACCATTCGGAGTTGTGTCTATCTTTGATGGTGGAGGTTGTGGAGGTTGTGGATGAAGTGGATGTTCGTCGTGGTTTGGGCATGTAGTTTGCGTAGGGTGCTTCTTGAGTTCTTCTGTAGGTTGTGTTATTCTTTTTGATGTTGGGCTCGCTGGACATAGTTGTGTATCTGTAAGACTTTGATTCGGATGCCATGATGGTGAACGGTGCTAGATGACATTTTCTAGTACTTATTTACAAGAGACAAGAAGAGCTCAAGTGGTAGTTCTTGTAGTTGTAAATGTGCTTGAGAGCTTCTCTTGACGAGCAAAATGGTCGATACTTGAATTTCTCAACTTAGTATCGAGTCAAGTCTAATTTAGTTCCAGACAAAGAGTACCAACCAGAGAGAATCAAATCAAACAAAGTCGGACCATTATTGCCCGAGCACTGGATGTTTCAAGTTAGAGAGAAAAAATAGATATCGCCGCGATGATGAAAGAGAACTCGGACTCGAACTCGAACTATCATTCATTCAAAGGGTGAGACTGAGTTGAATGTGCATGGGCAAGGGCAAGGGCAAGGGCATGTGCGGACTGGAGGACGGTCATATACTCAAAGCAGGTGATTTCCTTTCAGTCGAGATCGAAGGTGCAGGATCTAGAGTACTGGCTCTTTATTGTTTGGAACTTATACAATGAGATGTACGTGCTGCAGAAGTTCTTATTTAGGAACAAAGGGGAATGCAGTGATGAATGGTTCATTATGTACTAGCATGTATGAGGATTTTGGGGAATCCACTGTGCTAGGCACTGGCACTATCTACAGGGTTTAGGAAAGGCAGCAACAGTGGTTTACTGCCAGTAATGGATAGCACAAAGTTGTTGGATTCAGTTGAAAGAAGAGTATACTAGTATTGAAGTATATGATGAATGCGCTTTGGTCACAGGGCAGTGTCGAGTCAGCAGGGATGCCACAGCTGACAATACCAACACTTCAAGTTTACGCATGTAGGTATCTTATGAGCTAGCACAGTGGAGAGTGGTAGTATATTCTATCGAATGATTTATTTAATTATACAAAAAAGTAGTATGTCCGTTTGCCTGTACATGCCGGCTGTTCCTGTTCCTGTTCTAGTGAGAGTATACTCCACCCTAGGGCACTCCCGAGACACCCTCATCCAACCAAGATTGCCCAGCTGCAGCGAACATCTCAACTCGGTGCATGACAACATCAGTGGAGACTTCCAGAACCAACAGTTAAATGTATGTCCACCCCCCTGCACACCATCAATGGCCAAAGTAATGCACGAAATCTCGAACAAAGGGCAGAGGTGGCGCAACTCTGCGCCCCAGCCACAGTCTCGATCCAATCACAGCTGCAGATACACCTGCAGCCGCATCCAGAAGGGAAGACGGGGGGCGGCGAGGGCGCATGTCAAATAGACAAAACCACTGGCGCAGATGCATCGAGAATCTAACTCCCGTAGTATCACTCTTCACAGGTTACCCGGGTTCCCCCCGATAGCGCCGATCGGATAATTACTAAAAGGAGGCTCAGCGGAGAATATTATACACGAGGCACCGGGCGATGGATCATGGATCATGAACTTTCCAGGCAGCACAAGCATCAACCCCATCGTTCCAACAATCTCGCCTGGGTTCTATCCCGTTGGTGCAAAATATCCAAATCAACCCCCTGCACACCCCTCTGAAGCAACCCAAGCTCCGACTCCAACCTCATCAGCGCATCCTTCTGCCCCGAATCCGACAATGACGTCTCGAACCGCGAATTCGCCTCTAAAGATGACTCCAACAGTCTTGTTGCCTGATCCGTAACTGCCAATTGACCCACTAACGGCGAGTCAACTGCTCCACCAAGACTTCGTAGTGTCTCTGCCATATGGATTCTCTTCTCGTGTAAGCCCGGTGCACCGCCACCTTCTGCTCGCGGCCGAAGGACTGATTCGGGCGATACGCCGACGCGGCGGAGGAGGTTTTCCAGTGCGGGTTGTTCTGGTGTTGGGGTTTGATTTGTACGGGCTGCGGAGAGAAGCATGCCGGGTTGTAGAGATCGTCGTCGGAGAGATTCTCGGCGTGAAGAGGGTTGGGGGACGAGTGGGATGGCTGTTTCGGTTTGGTAGAGTGTGGCTAGTTGTTCTAGGACTTCGTTTGAGGAGCCTTGCTCGTGGAGGTGTTGTATCATTTCTTGTTTGGATAGTGTCATGTCGACCATGCTATCGAGGACCTGTTATGATATAGCTGGTTAGATTTATTGACAAACTGGGTATGAAGGAGGGTGGGGGGATAAGGGACACACCATTTCTAACTTCCGATGGGAAGAAACTCGTAACTGACTATGTTCATTCTGGATCTCAGAAAGAATAGGTTCTTGAAACTCCTGCCTCGTCGACATCTCAGCCAAAACCTCGATCTCCGGAAACAGCGCATCGAGTTCCTCTTCTAGCGCGGTAATCGCTTGATGTTCCACTGTAGACTTGTCAAGGCCGGACTCCCCAGCTTCGATTTCTTCGAGGTATAATCTATCCAGGCGATCGTGGATTTCTTCAGCAACATAGTCCGCCAGAACGGATGTAAGTTGCGAAGTCTTTTTCACGGTCGATGCGTCGTTACTGTTAAATTTGATTCCTGACATGAGAGTCTCCAGGTACTCGAGTGTTTTATCATCCCGTTTGAGTTGTGTAGATAGTGTAGAGAGGATTCTCTTATTTTCGACCCCCGCTGCGTCCGTTGCGCTTTTAAAGCCGGCTTCGAGATCGTCGGAAAGTTCGTGGGACTAATGACACTTAGTTAGTATGGAGTAATCCCCCCTCTCGGTATGTCACTTGTCTTATGCGCACCGCGATGGTCGTATTTTGTTTCCCGGCTTCATGCTTCTTCCGCAGACGAGCGATATCCCGGGTCCGGTCCTCGTCAAGGCTCGTTTGTTGGCGGAGTTGTTTCTTGAGAGTCTCGCATTGTCGCGAGAGTAGATCTGACTGCTTTTGAATCGTGGCTGTTGAAGTTTTGAGAGATTGGATTGCGGTGCGAATATCGTCCTCTAGAAAGGGTCGCGTTGCTGTAAGGTCTGGGTCTCGGAGGATCGGCTGGAGAGTACCGGCATGATCGAGCTTGTTATACCTTTAAAATAAGATAATCCGTGAGTTCGTCTTCTGTAAGGAGGTGGGGGAGGGGTTGAACCGTACAGTGTTAGCTCTTCACGCGAGAGCAGGGTATGCGGTTGCAGATGTTGCGATATCCATTCCGCATCATTGGGGCCCGTCGCTGGATCTTCTAACGCGGAGGCTATAGTGTCGCGCTTGACGGGCAGATCTCGTTCTTGGAATATGGAGAGAACATTGTCTGTAAGGGTGTCCGGGCATTCCATCTTCGAGGTAGGAGTGCGTTGCGCGGGGCCGGAGATCGGGAATGGATCCATTGGATTGTTATCGGAGCTCGGGAGATGGTCCACGGGACCAGGAACAGGGCCAATGATGCGCCAATGTCTCAGTGGAAGGCCACGAGATGGATATTTTAGTGTGCAGAGTTTGCAGTCTCTCTCTATTTTGGTGATTACCTCCTGAAAGATGAGGATCTGTCAGTACTACTCCGTAGGCAGTCTGGTCTTGCGGTGTGCGTCAGGTCACGTGTGGGGCATATGTATACAAATTTCCCGATTCAGTTAATTATCAATAGAGAACGAGTTAATGGGAGTGTGAGTGGGGACTCTGGGGTATATGAGTATTTGATATTAATAATTACAATCTTCGTATTCTGATAATGCATGTATATGAGATAGATCTACAAGCCTTAAGGATATCCACTTTCCTCAAGGCTCCTGTCAAGCTTGGTTGGTCGCCGCGATATCGACCTTGGGATAATACCAAGATGTGACAGCAATGATAAAGTAGACCAACACACAAAGCATACCCTCCAAATAATTGGACTTCCCATCTCGCAAGAAGTTACCAACCACCAAAATAGACAACACAAGAAGCACAACCATGAAAATTTCAAAGTTCAGAGTCATGTTCTTATCCAGACCCCAACCAACAAGAACAGCAAGGGGCGCATTCAGCAGTGCGGTGTGAATAGAAGGACCCAGACAGTGGAAAAGTGCAAAATTAATCTGGTTATCCCAGGCCTCATCAACAGCCGTGAGATGCTCGGCAGCCTTCTCAACCAGTGGAACCAGAATCAGACCCATGAAGTTATCAGAGACACCGAGCTCGACAATGTGCTCGATTTCTTGCACCAGGAACACGGCAGACATGCAGACGCAGGTCAGAGAGATTGCGATGGCAATCATGCATTCGAGGAAAGTAAGCTTCGCACGCTGGCTCTCCTCGTCCCGATCCTCGTCTTGTCGTTCATCCATTTCAAGCACGTCGTCGAAGATGGAGTTGTGGCTGTGTAGGTTGAAAACGAGATATCTGTGCGTTTCAAATCGTTAGTTCAAGCAAGGGGGGAGGGGGAGCGATTAACTTTATCCAATCAGCAGGAGACTCACGTGAAGAAAGCAATGATCAAAATGACAGAGGTAGCACGGCTAATCGTGGTAACGGAAGCATCCAATTCTTCGATGGTGAAATTCGCATTCACGGCGCCTTTCAGGGCAGAGTAGAATGCGCTTGGAATCAAAAGACCAAATCCTGCTACCAGAAGCAGTCCTGATCCAACCTCACTGACAGCTTCATGAAAAACCTGCTCAGAGCGCTTCAAACCACCAACGAAGAAACACATGCCCAAGCACAAGAGCAGATTGGCCAGAATCGACCCGAGGATAGCGGCTTGGATGACGGGAATAAGACTATGCTCGGCATTGGGATCGTTGCTGTTATCGTTATGAAGGAGCACCATGAAGAGGACCAGCTCGACTACAGCGCCTAGAGCTGTTTCCACCACAACTCCGAGTACCTTTGGCAACTTCTTTGCTAGCTCACCACCCGCGAACCCGAGTAGATTTGCCGAGGGAACCATGGCGATATAGTTCAGAGTGAAGACCCAGACATGGAGATCTGGACGAGCGAAATGCATGACGATAGCGGCTGGAACAAATGGCCAAAGGATATTGACTATCATGGAGAGTGTGCAGATGCTCTTGAAGCAGACCTTGAGAAAGTGGATGGGGTGGATACCCGTTCGTCCACTCTCTCCAGCGCTGTTCACGCGGAAGAGACCCAGCACATAGCGAGCTGGATGGTTCTTTTCCAGTGTGGGGAGAACTGGCTCTGGGCCATTTCCATTTCTCCCTTTTTCCTGAGATCGGAAATCATTGTTGGCTGAGGTTGCCTCAACTTGGGAGGCGTAGGACCTGATAGAGCCCATGGGCGCGGGCGATCAAGTATGTATAAATAAGAATGCGATACGAGATGATAGATCGAGGAGAAACTGGGTACGAGCTAGCTTAGCACGAGCTGTGGGGGGACAGAACAGCAGAGCAAACAATAGTAGATACTTGGCAGACCAGCTGCAGAGAAGGTAAAAAGGGTTGCCAAGAGGGATGCAGGGAATACTTTAAGTAAAAGAAAACACAGTCGCACAGGAAATCAAGCTAGGGGCAGAAAGAAAGAAAGAGAAGAAAGGGAAAGAAGAAAAAAAAGCAAAATGGGCTGGGGATGCTGTGTATACAAGCGACAGAAGAAATTAAAAAAAAAACACGACCTCTCTCCACCCTTGGGCTTGCGGTGGCATCGC
Source organism: Penicillium paxilli ATCC 26601 (assembly GCA_000347475.1). Taxonomy (NCBI): domain Eukaryota; kingdom Fungi; phylum Ascomycota; class Eurotiomycetes; order Eurotiales; family Aspergillaceae; genus Penicillium; species Penicillium paxilli. Next base: position 219,299 of record KB644891.1, read on the forward strand.
CCTCATGGCCAATCAGTCTGAAGGTAAACAGTAGCGACTGGAGCTGAGGAGGTCCCGGAGGGCTTGGCAGCCAAGATTCATTGGGATATCGCAGATCGTCAGTGCTGTACCCTAGGGTACTCCGTCCAGCTGTCTCCATCCAGGTAGGCATCACCAAGGCCAGCATTTTTTGAGCTGGCTAGGAGTGGCCATGAATCATCAGCATTGCTGGATATAGCTGGCAGCCAGCACTGCCAGGGTCCAACAGTGATTATACGGTTGGACAGCTGGTCGATGTCAGATAAAGGGATGAGACTGCCCAGCTGCCAGTGGAGAACGGTATCTGGCACAGCCACACACTTGGCTGACTGCAGAAAGGACCACGTCTCTCTGGTCCAGAGTGCGATCGACGCGGGCCAAAACAAGCTATAAAAGTTAATTGGAAACTTGGATCTGTCACTTTGGGGAAATTCTTGCGTCAAGCTACAATGCTTGTTGTTCTACGGAGTACTCCGTAGATGCCAGTCGTAGTATGTAGTTTTTAGCTACTAGTACTGCCCTAATATCCCCCAGCTATTCATTGCAACTCCTCCTACTAGTAGTACTTTTTATTCTATCATCTTGCTGCCAACTTGTTTCAGTCAAATATACTAGTATACTAAAGAACACGACATTTATCATGTACCAATTCTGTTTCTAAGAACTAATAACTTTAATATCATGCACCGCACAGCATAAAGGTTCACATCGTATCATCATGCAATGTTTCCCCCTCAACACCCAAAGCAGTACGAATCACAGATCCAGCGGATGCAACAGTCATCCCCAACTTCTCCGACTCCACCAGAGGATTCACCTCCACCAAATCCATCGCAACAAGATTCCCCGTATCATGCAGCCGGCGCGAGATATGGATTCCCTCTTCAAGCGACAAACCGGGACTAACCGGGAACCCAGTTGATGGAGCCCATTCCGGATCGAGGGAGTCAATATCATAAGATACATGAATTGGCGTTTCATCGCCGAGATATTCCAATACAAGATCCATGATCTTTTCGATACCGTGCCTGCTTGAAAAGGTTAGATATGGCACTGGCTTTTTTGCTGCAAACAGCCCTGTTGCGATGAATCTTACCGTCGAACATCATCCATACTAAACGCCTTAATGCCCTTCTCAGCAATAATCTCTTCCTCAGCCTCATCCACATCCCGAAGCCCAATATAAACAAATCTCTTAAGATTAATAAAATGCGACTCAGTAATCCAATCAAAGATCCCATACCTCGCAAGTCCAGAAGCAAACGCAACCGGCATCCCATGGATCCGCCCACTAGAACTAGTCACAGGAGTATTAATATCAGCATGCGCATCTATCCAAAGAACAGAGAGTTCAAGTTCAACCGAATCCGAAGAACTTTAACAATTCCCTTTTTGAAATCGCTCGCGAAGTGCCCTTGCGACGCCCGTGACTGTCCCCATTCCGATCGAGTGGTCGCCGCCGAGTGTTAGGACGAATTTGCCTTGTCGGGCGTGATTGTAGATGCATTCGCTGATTTGTTTGCAGGCGGAGCTGACTGCGCATGGTTGGTGCATGTTGTTGGTTATTGGGTCTGATGCTGTATGATCGTTTGCTTCGAATTTGTTGCTGTATGGGCTGTTTTGGGAGAGGCGGTCGATTGTGAGCTTGTAGCTTGTCTGTGATTCGATCTTTGAGAAGATTTTTGAGTTGAGAATGGCGTCGGGTCCTTGCTCGGCACCACCTCTGGGCTTTTTTGAGTATTTTTAGCTCCGATGGGCACAATAAGTGCTATCAAAGTAATAATAGGATGGATCTCATACCGCACCGCAGGAGTACTTGGCCGCAACGACAGCCAACTGGCTTGGGCTTGCCAGGAATTTAGAAGTAGCGAGTAACTGTTTTGCCATATCTTTGATTCAAATTTAAGTGAAGAGAATTGAATTCTGCTCTGTGTCTTGAGAATCCGAGTTGGAAAAAGAAGGGCTTTATATCCATGGATACTGATTCTATATAGCCGGCTCGACTCACCTTTAACAGCGATCATCAGCCCCATTATTCAATACAGATCCGGGCCCGTCCATTAAAGTTAAGTATAGACGAGTCGATATGAAAATTTGGAATTCCAGGTTATTTAATATCCTTCGTTATTGAAAATTAATTATTAGCGATTCAGAAATTTTCGTTTGTGAAATATACCAGTATTCCTAGTATGGCACTTGAAGCAGTGCTGATTCCATCCTACAAGGCGTAAGCGCATATGTGACTTCAGGTATTCAAGACAATTCTAATCCTGAACGTACAAAAAGCGCACCAATGTGCCAGTACTAGTTTCATTCCTCATGAGGCATTTTACTCCGGTCTAATTTCCTAGAATATCCGTGTAGATCGAGTTTCCGGGCTCCATACTCGGCTATTCTCAACTTTAGGGGAGCTGATATCGGTGTATACCCAGCTACCTGGTTATTGGGGTATGTTTAACCGGATGGATGAAAAGGATATAAACTACGATTGATTCCAATCCGAGCCTGCTTTTTATGTCCTTATTGACAGAAAAGATCTGAAAAAAGAAAGATTACTTTCCAAAATGGCTGCATCTAACAAGTCCGAATTGGCCATCATTCTCGCCGAATCTTCAGCAGGCGCGGTAAGAAGCCCATCAATCTTCAACTAGACTCTATATTCTAGAATGATTGATACTGACAGACATATTCATAGCCAAAAAGAGGCACCGAGCTTGGTCCTCGCGCCATCCTCGATTCAGGCCTTCTAAACGATCTCCACGCTCATTTCAAGCGAGTACATGTCTGCGAAATCCCCGCCAATCTACCAGATGAATCCTCCAACGAAGACCCCGATCACGCCGGAATGAAAGACCCTCAAACCGTCAGCAGAGTGACAAAGAACATCCCCGACCTAGTCAGCAGTCGTATCCAACAGGATCGACTCGTCCTCACCTAAGGCGGTGATCACTCCAACGCAATCGGAACACTGACAGGATCAAGCCATGCTTTCCATTCGAAGCAGACAAGTAGTACTAGCACTAGTACCAGTGCCAGTGACCACAGTCAACGACCGGCTGTTCTCTGTATTGATGCGCATGTCTCGATCAATACTCCCGAAATGAGTCCTAGTGGGAATATCCATGGAATGCCACTTGCATTCGCGACTGGTCTTGCGAGGTGTTCGGAGAAGGATATCTTTGATTGGATTCAAGATGAGGATCTTGTTGATCTTGGGAAGTTGGTTTCTATTGGGACTCGAGATGTTGATGATGAGGAGAAGGTGGTGATTCGGGAGAATGGGATTAAGGTTTTTGATATGGGGGATATTAAGAGGTGTGTTTGTGTCCTCACAATAATCTTGAATGATTTAATTCAATTTGCAAGCTAGCAGTACTAACTTGCGTCAATTGCAGGGATGGAAACGACGCAGTGATCGATATGGCTCTGGAGTATATTGGAGAAAAAACACCAATCCATCTGTCGTGTGATATCGATGTTCTTGATCCTGAGTGGGCGTCGAGTGCGGGTCATCTTGTTCCTGGAGGATTATCTCTACAGCAGGGGGAGTCGATTGTTCGTCGCGTTCATGAGACTGGGAATCTTGTTGCGATGGATTTGGTTGAGGTTAATCCTACTATCAATGTTGATGGGGTTGGGCGGACTGTCAACTCGGCCTGTGCTCTGATTCGAGGCGCTTTGGGCTTCGGGAACTAGACTTGGTCCATGGGTTAGTTTGAATTCGGGTGGCGCCCTTTCGGCCTCAAGCCTATTTTGGATGGGAATAGATTTTTCTGGTGTTGTTGTCTCATTGTGAGCAGCGTTGATTAGTATGAAGTAAGAAATAGTCGCTCATAACTGTTCAATCTAGAGAACAGAGGAGTAAGTGGAGAGAGAGAGTGATAGAGTGATAGAGAGTGAAAGAGTATTTTGAGGTTGAAAGTGCAGATCAGCTGATCGACAGGCACCTGACAGGAACCAACCACAATTACTTACTTCTATTGCATGGGATGTAGATATTCTTATTTCTCTTTATTTATTTTGCTGTTTACTTTGCTGTCCCTGTCGGCGCTAGAATACCCTCCGAAAAGTTCTAGTCGCACACTCTATTCCACTCTACCAGACTAAATTGTTCCATTTTTTCTGTCTCTACCAATCTGCTGTCTTGCTGCTCTGCTGGTTGCGGGTCCACGGCTATCATCGGGCGGGGCGATCACCTTTCCAGCCAAAAAAATGGCGAATTCTTCTACTTCCTCTTCCCTCAACTCTGCAATTCTCTCTTCACTTCCACTCTTGACAATCCAAGAGCTCTGGAAATGGCCTCTACTACTAAGCCCGCGATCCCGCCTGTGGCGTTGGATACTATCACTCAACATATCGGCAACACCCCCCTGGTGCGACTGAACCGTCTGCCCCGCAGCCTGGGAATCGATGCCACCGTCTATGCGAAGCTGGAATACTTCAATGCTGGCGGTAGTGTCAAGGATCGTATTGCCCTGCGCATGATCGAGGAGGCAGAGAAGTCTGGCCGTATCAAGCCTGGTGACACCCTGATTGAGCCCACCAGTGGCAACACGTTCGTTTCCCTCTTCACAAGCAAGACAAAATAGACAACAAGAAAAACAGAGTGCTAATTTTAGACATTATTGCATGATTATAGTGGTATTGGTCTTGCTCTGGTCGGTGCTGTCAAGGGCTACAAGACCATTATTACTCTCCCCGAGAAAATGTCCGCCGAGAAAGTTTCCGTCCTCCGCGCCTTAAACGCAACCATCATTCGTACCCCCAACGAAGCCGCCTACGACTCCCCCGAATCCCACATCGGTGTTGCTAAGCGTCTGCAAAAGGAACTTCCTAATGCCCATATCCTGGACCAATATGGCAATGAGAACAACCCCAATGCCCACGAGTTCGGCACCGCCCAGGAAATCTGGACTCAGACCAACGGAGAAATCAACGCGATCGTCGCGGGTGCCGGAACCGGTGGCACCATCACCGGTCTAGCCCGCGGTCTGAAGAAGCACAACCCCAACGTCGAAGTCATTGCTGCTGACCCCCACGGCTCTATTCTGGCTCTGCCTAACACACTCAATGACGCCCATGTCAATGAGCCTTATAAGGTCGAGGGTATCGGTTATGATTTCATTCCTGATGTCCTGGACCAGAAGGCCGTTGACCGTTGGTACAAAACTGCCGACAAGGAGTCTTTCCAGTACTCCCGTCGTCTAATTGCCGAGGAGGGTCTTCTCGTCGGTGGTAGCAGTGGAAGTGCCGTTGCTGCTCTGGTCAAGGCCAACGAGGAGCGCAAGTTCTCCAAGGATGATGTCGTCGTTGTTGTTCTGCCTGACAGCATCCGAAGCTACCTGACCAAGGTAAATGATAACCCCCCACCTCAAATGCCAATGCCAACTCCATACTAATTCAACACAGTTCGCCGATGACGACTGGCTCGCAGCCAACGACCTCCTAACAGCCCCCCTCTCCGACGCCAAAATAGTCCCCACAACCCCCTCAACAACCACCGACCCCCTCTCAACCGCAAAGGTCAGCGCCCTCCGCCTAAAGCCCATCACAACCGTAACCTCCACATCCCCCTGCGAAGGCGCCATCGAAATCATGCGCGAAAAGGGCTTCGACCAATTGCCCGTTCTTGCACCCTCAGGCCGCAAACTCGTCGGTCTCGTCACGTTGGGTAACGTGTTGAGCCGCCTCACTCACGGCCGCGCAACTGGCAAGACTCCCGTTTCGGAAGTCATGTTTGATTTCTCTAAGATTCCTGAAGTCGTTACTGATCCTCGTGATCTGGGAACTACGCCTCGACCTACTGGTCAGCAGAGACGCCAGTTTATGGAGATTACTATGGAGACTCCGCTCAATGTGCTTAATCGCTTCTTTGAGTGGAATTCTGCGGCTGTTGTTACTGAGAAGGGTGATGGTGGTGCTTTGAAGCCTTTGGCTATTGTTACTAAGGTTGATTTGCTTACTTGGTTGTTGCACCATGGTAAGGCTAATGGACAATGAGCGCGAATGTTACGAACGTATGAACGGGGAGGTTATTTCTAGCCTACTCCCAGGTTAGGTCACTTTGGTGGATATTCTGCATACCGAGATGAACTGAACTTGAATTGATTTATGTCTCTCTCTCGGGTGGAGTTTCAACATTCCTATTTGATATTTGATATTTGAATCTTTGACTGCTTCTCTATGAGTTGCTTTATCGCTCTTGAAATTTCGCGTTCGTGTTTTTGGACTGGCGTTTTGCCGATACATCGGTTTCAACACAGGATATAGGATAGATCGTTCGAGATCGGGCCTTTTGCGTGCTATACATAATTTCATTTGTGTTAACTCGAAGAATTGCCAGTAGTACTAGTATATTGAACTGTACTATAAACTGGAGTGAGTAGCGGATCGAGGCCAGTGCCATACGAGTGCAGGCCAAGAGTCCGACTCGGAGTCTACATGTCCATCAAGGTAATGTAGTACACTAGTGTAGTAGAATCTCAATCGATTAGGTACTATCTGATGATTCTAGCGTGGTCACCTTGGAATGTGTTCATCTCAAAAAAACCTTGTGTACCCAAGATTAGGCATTACTCTATCCTATCAGTACGAATACTTGTGATTTGAAGGCTCACTGTCCATTTAAAATTGCAGAAGAATCGCCAATTAGATTGATCATTAAAAATGGACGATCTATCGATCCATACTACCTAGGAAGACCACAGTAGAGGTTGGGAGGTGGTTTCGTACTAGTGATCTTATGGTGGGAGGAGAAAAAAGCTGAAGTGTCACTAATGGATATTAAATTCAGGTTTAAACTATTGGGGACTACTAACACATCTCCTCGTTGTAGAAATATTGAACGCAACTTGAACTTATACAATAATTGACAAAGAAAGAAAGAAAGAAAGAAAACTTCAAGTTCAGAGTAGGGCTTTCCTGTCCACAGCCTGTAATTCAAGAGCGTCCCAATTATCACCCACTTCATCCTTGAAGTATTGCTCTATAGAATCCAATGCAGCCTCCATCTTCTCACGTTGTTCAGGCTGTTCAATGCTAACCTTGCATGATCCCCGGGGCGTATTCACATGGATTTCATGACCCTGAGAATATATTTGTACGCGATCCCTCGTGTAGACATTGAATACAAGGTTTGTAAACAAGGAAACCCAGTGTGCTGGCCCTAGACCATGGAGAATGGCTTCCACGTCTGCGTGTTTTTGTAAGATGCCGAAAACTTCCTCGTAAAAAAATCGCTTAATAATACTAGCGTCAGCCACGAAAACATCAACCAAGGGCTCCACCATATGCGCAGGTATCTTATCTTGTTCCCTCAGGACGCTGAGTGGCCCGCCGGGGTCCTCCCACCACTTAAAAACAAGCTCAACCAGCTTTTGAATGATCTCACCCGATAGAGACTTGTATTTAGCAATTGTCCTCATCCAAGCATCTGCTTCCAAATCAGGATGACCGAAACTTCCTTTTGACTGTTCGAGGAGAGTGACCACTCCGAGTTCGATTAACATTTCTTGCGGAACATGATCGTGCTCTGCTAGAACACGAAGAATTGGAAGACGACAACGACTAGGGCACTCTTCAAGCATTTCCCAGAGAGCGGAGGTGATTTCTGATGGTAAGGAAGGGCTCCTTTCCAAAGCACGGAGGACTCGCTTCCCCTTTTCGAAATCATCGTCACTCAGAAGACGGTCACCACCAGCCCCATCAGGATAATTACTGCGCCATTTTGTCTGCACAATTGTCACACAATGGCGTAGCAAAGTGTTGGGTAAGACTTGAAGTTGAAGGTGCTTAGCTGCTTTTGAGAGATTTATAGCAAAGTTATCCTGATTTGGAGAATCACCAAACTTCTTGACTATTCCATCTTCCATTAAATCGCCGTGCCGTTTCAAAGTCGCAAAGTACAATGCTCTCAACTGGAATTCAAGTTCATCATCACTCAGCATTTTCCATAACTGATTGATAAGTCTCGGCGTTAGGATTCGCTGCTTTTTTAACAATCTGAGGCCAGCCTCTTTCTCGGCGAAAGAGCAACTTTTGTCTAGAACCTTCAACACCTTACAACATTCTGAATCTGACAAGTCAGAATGGTGGGCTAACCCATAAAGAATGTTTGCTCGCACGTCCTCATCTGCATGATCCAGTAATTCAATGAGAAGGCGACGGGTGCTCTTTCCTTGTGAACAGTTGCCCAATATGACCACACTTTTTCGAAATTCAGAGAGATTACTGGCATTGGAAAGCTTGTTGGTGAAGTGGTGGATAATTGATCGGGATAGCTCTGAATTACCGACAAGGCTAATGGCATTTAAACCCCAAGGAAGACGAAGTGCAACCACAAGCGCAGTTAGAACTTCTCCCGGTAGTTTCCGACGGGTTTTCAAACCAAGTGTAAGATTATAGAATGCCCAGGGATCCGAATCAAAAATGACTTGGATCAATTGTTCTGTCGAGAAAGCTTGGGACCTCCCAATTACATCTGCAGCTTCACGCCTGACACTTTGCGATTGAGTGGATTGGTAAAGCTGCCATATTTGATCTGCCAGCTCAGTAGATAACTGAGGGAATATTTTGATAAACGACAAAATGGAATCTTGCTGCTTTACAGTCCCCCTTTCGAGGCATTCTGACAGTATACGCTGGGGAAAGTCTGGCTCATTGAACTTGTCTGCACTCCTCGATAGTAGTAATTGCGACAGCTGGTGTTCCATTTCCTTTCGAAGCTTGGCCACAGTGGAACTTTCTGTCGACTCGCTAACCTCATTGAAGCAGTGCATGAGCAGTGATGTATGAACTCTCCCGATTAAACTCCTTGGTTTTCGTTCAATCTGCTCGAAAAACCTTTCCATATCTTCTTCTTTTGATGCCAAAATTCCGGTGATAAATCGCCACACGATATTGTAGCGTCCATTGTATTTTTCACGGGCAATGAATTCTTCGGCGGATAAAGATATCGCGGAGCCAGTTTCCAAATCTAATGTTTCGATCTCTTTTCCAGACTGCCAGCTTCGGGCAAAATGCTGAGCAGCAAAATATTCTTGGAACGTAAGATGGAGAAAATAGTAGTCTTGATCTCGATCCTTTGTAGAGGAATCTGAGCTCCGGATAAAAGAACTGTCGTCCAGCACGTCGTCCGTCATCTTTGGGAACCTCTGATAGATGGTTTCTCGGGTGTGCAAAGAAAACTCAGCAATGTTGTTGTAGAGACCCAGAAACGCAATGTATTGGATGAACTCGAATGTGTCAGGCATCATCTCGAAAAGCTGCGCACGGAGTTTGCATTTTGCCGAACGATCCCTAGCTTCGAGGTTTCCATTCATCCGGGGTATGTCTTTTTTCCAGAGTTTGATTTCGATTGCCTGGTATAAAGCAGTCATTGTTGTCAACGAGTCTTGCGACTGTCTTTCTTCCCATGCATAACAAAAAGCGTCGAGTTGAATAGGTATACGCATCAATGCCCTCATCACCCATTTCTGCGCTATGAAATGCATGATCTGGTTCCGGGCAGACTCATTGCAGACTTTATCCACATATGCCTCTACTTGGTCATCCAAAAAACCAACTGTCTCGATCTCCAGATCAAACGAGTTCAAACATCCTGGCGTCGCCGCATATGGTCTCGAGGTGATGATCACATTTTGTCGATTCAGAAGGGGTTCAATGTCGCTGAGCTTTCCCTGGTCTCCGGCTATCTCGTCTAGACCGTCCAAGAGGAACAGGGTGCGTGCGTCCTCCATAGGTCTGAGAAAGTTCTTGAATTTCTCCCAGAGCATTCCACTATTGGAAACTGGTTGAAAGATCTCTTGGTCGAGAAGGGCTTCAAATGTTTGATGCTTCTTCATCTTGCGCAAAGGAATCCAAATAATTCTGTCGTACTCCGAGCTCCACATCTGCTGGTAAAGAAAGGAATGTGTGATTTTCTTACACAGCGTTGTCTTGCCAACACCTGCTCGACCCCGAATCATGATTCGTCTAGGCTGTTTCCAAGATCCATCCGGCAGATCTCTTGCTTCAAACAACTTATCGAGCACTATCTCTTTCTGAGAATTCGGGGCTTCAGATTCGAGTCGCTTCCGAAATGACCACTGGCTTTCAATCTTTGGCCCATTTTCTCCCTTTTGGTATTCCACCAAAGAGAGATTGATGTAACAGTTTTCCATGGGAACGTCGTCATCCGATAACCGTTTCACGTAGAGCAGCTTCCCGCAGGTATAATACTGCGCGAGTATGGAGTCCGCGTAGAATCCTTTCGCTTGTGGACAATCTTCGAAGGCGCTCTTTAGAAGCACAGAGACAGCAAAGGTATCAGTGTAGCTTTCTTTATAGTTGCTCGTAAGTTGGGGCTTGAATTCTTGGCTTTTGGAAGAGAAAAATGAGCGGATTTTGCTTTCTTTCTTCGGAAAACGCTGTTTCCATTCATGTTTTCCGAGTGATTCTGCAAGCACATGAATCCAGGTATGAACAGGACCTTTCCGTATCTGCTCCGGGTCTAATTCTTTGAACGACGACTCGATAACTTCCTCGATGCTGATTCTAGAGGCCTCATCGATGATCCACTGTTTTTCGAGCTCTGCATAGAGTCCACACCAGAATTGAGGCTTACTGCAGCATCTCAGTCCAGATATAGCCGATGGCAAGATAGCATAGGACCCGAGTTGAATCAAGACCTTTAGTCTTCTTAACTCCTGGTACCAGTCCTTTTTACCTGAATCGGTTTTCTCTGACCTGTTGCACATCTGCTTGATAATGTCTTTCAGGCCTTCACATCCTTCCCAGACTGCTATTCCTCCCTTCAACGCTTTCCCAAAATACTCGAAAAGCTTGAAACATTCTGGCCCAGCTTCGCTAATCTGTTGAGGATTCATTTGAGTGACGCCACTGCTGATCTTGACAGCAACATTCACAGTCATGCCGGCCAAACGAAGAAATTCCTCCCAAGGACTCTCGTTATCCGGCACATATTTCAAAGCCCTCAGAGCGTATTCAGCCGCCTGGGCTATCCGTGGCTCTTCGTGCCTTTCTAACTCACGCAACTTTTCCGCAAGAGGCTCGTGTACCTCTACACGATCGATACCCTCCATCTTTGTTTCAGCCATTGCATCAAGAAGGGTACCGGTTGCCTGGAGAAGCATGTAGCAATCTTTAAGACTTGTCCCTGGGTTTGTATTGCCAAGCCAGGTCGCTAGACCCTCTAGCAATGGTCCAAAGCTCAATTCGTTGCGCGAGATGTTGCGTTGACGCCAACGAAGACAGCCAGCAAAGTATCTCAGCAAGTCCGCAGATACCACCGGAAAGCTCTTGATTGCCAATGTGAATCCGGAAATGATGTGCTTGAATTCTTCGTCGCTGGAAACTTCAGAAAGCAGCATTGCTTCCTTGCAGTATAGTAACTCCGGTTTATGTTTGAAGATCCAGACCATTTGGGACTTCAGCGCATTGAGAGCCTCCAGCTCCTGCTCGCCTGTCTTCTCATCTTGAAGAAATTGAATCAAATCGATTATTTGTTCGGGTTGCTCTGCAAAACATACGTCTTCCGCCATGTTGTGAGAATGGCGTGCGGCGTGAAACTATAGATTCTCCCGTCGTGGTGATAGGGTGGGTGAAATATCCGCGGGGAAAGGTCCAGAATCGCGACCCGGGACGGACTTGTTATTTATCTACTCACTAGCAAATCTTTAGCGCTTTGCTGCCTATGTATGTAAGATGTTGCTTTTGTATGTGGGCCACTTACAGAGAAACACGAGTTGTGCTGTATCGAATGTTAGCGCCCTGCTCTTTTATGAGCTGTGATAGGCTGGGCACTGCCTCGAATGGATGCATGATGCATCTTCATAGCCCCCGCAGCCTTGAACCCTGGAGTGCCCCTCTCCACAGGTGTTGGAATCTCAAAGCCATATTTGTAGGTAGTTCTGAGCTGTTGTATGTAAGAATTGTGCGTGGATGTGGACGGACTGGATAGTATTCAGGTGAGTTTAGAGAGGAAGGATGTTAGATCCACGGAGATGATGATATAGAAGGTGCAGTCCAATACTTAGTCACATGATTGTAGTATCGCCCCTTAGCTGTTCTCCAGTGCAATTATAATCATCTTGTATGAGCTTCTTTGGTTTATTATATAATATATTGATATAATTTTGGTGAATGGAGAGTATACAGCTACCTAGGTACATGACCCTATATGTAAAAAGAAGCTAACCGCTAACATATCAACAAACGCACTTATCCAAGTCCTGAACTTAGACACGAGCAATTGCCTCACTCAACTTCAATCGGACTTGCTCTCAATTATTCATCTCTCCCCTTATCCCCCGTATTCTCTTACAAACACATACCAATCCATTCCTCCCACCTCCTAACCCCAGACCCAAGCTCCTCCTCTGCATCTCCCTTAACCGCACCACCAACAACATCAACATGAATTCCAACCTGCTCCAACAGCTTAAAGCTAAACATGCCTTTAGCATCATCATCACCAAGAACTTCCTCCTCTTCATCATTCAGGCCCGAATCAACACTAGCATCCAAAAGACCCTTCGTCTTCGACTTGCGAATCCGATCAATCTCAGCCTCAAGCTTCTCCCGCACAGAACCGGCAGGCAATGCAGTAAACAGATCCTGCTTGTTTCCAGCAACTAGAACGGGAATCTCAGCATCCCGCTTTGTCGAAGACTTCCCCTTACCCAGCGCGCGCTGCTGCAAGACAAGAAGAACATCATGCAGGTAAGTCGCCGTATCTCGCAGCGTCGCCTCATCGACTAGGGCAGCCGTGTCAACCATGAAGAGCACACCGCGGACCTTAACTTTAATATCCTTGGAGTGGGACATCGACTTCAGTTCCGCCAGACCCTGAGACACGCGGAGCTTGCCATGGCCTGGTGTATCCTTGATGCGATATCGGACTGGGTTCCGAGATGCTTCTTTCAGGGAAGGATCATTGACAGAGCGGTAGCGGTTGGATGCTGTAGGGACTGTCGCTGGGAGACTGACAGAGACGAGGGTGGATGTCTGCGACGTGTGTGTTGAGTGAGACTTTTTAGAAGCGGGTGCGGATTTCGACTCGAGCTGGTATTGTTAGCAAATGGCCCTATATATGCGATTGAGAGCTTTTTTGGAAAAGGGGGAAAGCGCACTAAAGTCGTGAAAGCTGTCTTGCCAGCTCCGCTGGGTCCTAGCAGTAGGAAGTTGCTGGACGGCGGTGAGGCGACAGTTCGGAAGAAGATGACATGGAGGAGGATCGGTACGCCGAAGGTGATGAGGATGGCGACGGCGATGGCGGCCAGGCTACCCTCGAACAAAAATGTGAGGATGCCTGTGAACGAGGTCAAACTGGCCTGGCTTGACATGGTGGGCTGATGTCGGAGGAGAGTTCGGAGGTGGCCCGGCGTACTTCCAGAGTCACTGAGTCCCTGAAATAGACTAGGCCTAATGGGGATTAGTGGTTGTCGATAGCACGGGCCAATTTCTTATCTTAGCGCACATCAGAAGATCCTCATTGGTCAACATTGACATTACCCTTGAAAAGGCACTGAAGACTGAACATCATCCCTCTGGAATGAGGGATACATACCAATGCCAGGGCAAGGGCAAGGCAGAAAGGGAGGGCCAGCTGGTCCTGCTTTGTTGTTCGATTTGCTTCTCGCCTCTTGTTCCTCCAGATAATCATTCACGACAAAATGAGGTTGCTGGCTGCTCTGACTTGGTTGGGGCTCACCACTGCCCAGACTCTCAGTGGATTATCATTCGACGCGAAGGATGTTGTGAGTCTGATGTGGGCATTCGATGGCCAGTCTGCTGGACGTTATGACTTTGATCTCTGTGCTGGTGATGAGTCGACGGGTTCTTATGTGAGGCACTTCCCATCCAATCTCGAAATATCAACAACCCAGTCCAGTGAGCTCCAGAACTAATCACCAAGACCATATATAGGAATCCTTAGAACGAGTTATCACAGACAGTGCCGTTATACCTGGAGACCTAATCTCATTCCGAGTGAACCGCAAAGTGGGAGGCAATGACCCCAATGCATAGTACGGACACCTTCACTTTTCTGGCCCGGCCCAAACAAACTAACATAAACAGCTTCCTCAAAGTATCCCCAACAAACCAATCGGAGAAATGGTCAGGCTTCACCTCCCACTTCACCTTGACAAACATGCAAGGCACCTTCAGCTCCAGCGTCACAACAGCACTTGCCTCAATGGAACCGTTACCACTCCCACTCCTAGATGACGAGCTCCTCTCTTCATCACTCGCGTACAACGCCTCCCAAACACAAGGCACTCTGCAATACCCGCTTCCAACCTCATCAGACCTTGACACAGCTCGTTTCGAACTACGCAAGCGTCTAGCAGTTGATCCACACACGGTTCCATATGGCGAGCAAACGGGTCTAACGAAGTACGCGCCTATGCCGAAAATGGCGGGTTCGACTATTAAAGCTGGTTCGCCTACGCCTCAGTATCCGCCTTTTCCTTTCGTGAAGGCTACGACTTGGTTGCCGGCTCCCACGGTGCAGTATACTGATACGGCTTATCTGACTTGGACTACTCACAGCATTGAGAATACGGTATGTCAAAGTTACCCGGGGTACCCTGCTTGCCCTAACATGACTGCGCGAACTAACAATGTCCAGGCTGCTCCCGCCGCAGCTCCTACTCTAGACAAGCGAATGCAACGATGGTTGGAACGGTGGCAGGATTAGAATCCACATGGTCACGTCTGAACCGGATTTAGATGCGTCGACTGTTTATTTCATCATGTTGTTGGGTGTTCTTTTTTTTTCTTGCAACTTTTCTGTGTATGGCTATTTACTTTTGAGGTTGAGCTCAATATGCTAGCGTCTTCAATCATCCTTTTCCCATGCTTTGCTTCGCTTTGCTCTGGTATCACGTAAATGCAACCCTCTCTCAGACTCTTCCCTGTTGACTTTAACTCTCCCCCGCCCTTCCCTCCAATGGCCATCATTTGATGAAAAAAAACCGGCCTATGCCTATTTACATATCCCAAATTCATGCTCGTCCAATTCGTCATTCGTTTTGAGGCTTGGCAATAGCGTCACTACATCGCTAATGGCGACTTCGGCGACTTGGGTGACTTCCATTCCTCCAATGCAGGCGTCAATGTCGGTGTAGTGGGATGATTATGTCGGTCTTCGGGGTGAAAGGAGATATTCTCGTGCAAAGCGACATAATCACCATCAGCGTATCCGAGTAACTCTTCAATCTGCGTACTGCGGTGACCCTTAATATGGTCGATTTCAAGACTGCCGTAGTTAACCAGTGCACGGCCAACTTCTTTCGGTTCCTGGCTATGATGGACGAAGTCTCCGTTCAGTGCGTCGGGAGATGGTCGCTCAACGACAACGAGACGGACTGCTTCTTGTTGTCCGAAATGACCCTCCACAGCGAGAACACCCGCAGGCAGAAGACTAGCCTTGTTTTGAAGAGCGACGTATGCACCAGGATCAATATAGATCGTACCATGCGGCTGCAGTCCATGAAGTAACCAGAAAGTCCGAGACTGAATGGGTGTTTCAGAGGGAAGGAATCGAGTATGTAAAGGTGCTTTTGGAATTTCGCCATTCGTCTCGGTCTTGCCCTGGATAGCTTGGAGGTATTTCACGATATCGTGGACGTTTCCTGGTTTCGAGCTCTTGGTGATGACGGTTGTCACTCCGGCGCTGGTTCCTAGCTTTGCAGCTACGATCTTTGTGCTCATGCCGCCGGTTCCTAGGGATGAACCTGCTGATGAGACGTCGGCTTCTAGCGAGGAGATGTCGGAGACGACTTCGATGGGTTCGGCGTCGGGATTGGTGCGTGGGTTCGCGGTGTATAGGCAGTCGACGTCGGTCATTAGGAATAGGTAGTCGGCCTTGACGGTGGCCGCAGCTATGGCTGAGAGGGTATCGTTATCGCCAAATTTGATTTCCTATAGTCCAACGGTCAGAGGGAATGCGGTAGCGTGTATGGAGGATGCGGTTCATACAGAAACAGCTAAAGTATCGTTCTCGTTGACAATTGGGATCACGCCCATGTCAAACAGTTGCTCGAATGTATTTTGCGCATTGAAGTATTGTGTTTTCTGTCATTATGTTAGCCAGGCGCATACCAGATATAGAGCTTTGAATCCCGGAGACACAACATACATCCGCAATATCATTCCTTGTCAACAAAATCTGAGCCACGGGGACATTCAGATGAGAGAAAAGATTGTCCCATAAGCTCATCAGTCGACACTGACCAACGGCAGCAAGTGCCTACCAGAAAGTTAAGAGTTAGCTACACCGGACCATATCCCACCAAAGTGAAGTACTCACCTGTATTCGGGGCAAATAAGTCGGTCTATCATCGACATCCATCCTCCTCAAACCAACCCCGACAGCGCCAGAGGAAACCAGCACGACTCTATGTCCATCTTTGCGCAACTTGGCCACCGTCTCGACAATCAATGTCAGAATAGACAAAATGGGCTCATGCGTCTTCTCGTCGACAATCGAACTTGTCCCTGTAAGAAGTCATGTCAGTCAAATTCTATTCTCAACTTCACAATGTGACTCAGTCCAATCGTATGAGTAGGATATCCCCGCACCGAGTTTGATCACAATCGTCAGCCCCGCGGCCGTCATGTTGCACAGCCGGATGAATTCAAACAAAACAAAACAGAGCCAAACAAAATGGATAATTTCCCGACTATCAAAAGTTCAGCAAATAGTATATGTATATCGAACAATGCACCCAGCAGACCAACGTGCAAATGAAAGTAACAAGTTCAACGAATCGAAGTTCTGAATTGAAGCGGGCCCGCGGAGAGTCACAGATTCTGCCACCCACTTCCGCCCAAGAAACGGAGATTCTTCGACGTCGCGCCGCAAACTGCAATTGAATCTACGAAATCAAAGATAATCCAAAATGGCCGATTCGAACTCCTCAGCTCAGGCTGCTCCTTCAAATGATAAACCCGCCAAGCCTGATACCGGGTTCGTCCCCGGAGACGATACGTGGACTCAGTTCAAGAATATTTACTCGATCTTGACGGGCAAGATGTCGCCGGATGGTATCGAGCAGTTCCGAGTTGCGCGCGATATCCGGAATGAGGAGGCGGATTGCAAGCGCTGTGATGAGCAGCGTGATTATCTGCTTCAATACAGTATGTTTGCCTCCTTTCTCCTTCTTCTTTATCTTCCTCCTCCTCTTCCCTATCACAATTGTTCAATGCTAGTTCGGAATATGCTAACCAACCCCATCCAATTCAGGCCCCGTCATCCGCTTCCTAAGTGATAACATCCGCCAACTCGGCGGCGACCTCCACAGCCACAATATCTACTGCCGCCGCTGCACAGACCGAAAGGGCGGCGGTTTCGATCCAGGATACGGAATCCTAATCTGCGCAAACGAGATGAAAGACCAGGGCCATTTGGAGGATACCATGGCTCACGAGATGGTTCATGCGTACGATCATTTGCGATTTAAGGTCGATTGGACGAATAATCTGCGTCATGCTGCTTGTACAGAGGTTAGTCCCGCTTCAACCCGGCGATTGCAGTCTCCCCATATTTCTGTTTATGCCGTGAATGAATGACCGAGCTAAGCTAACCATCATGATGGTAGATCCGCGCAAGCTCCTTAAGCGGCGAATGCAGATGGGCCCGAGAATTCTTCCGCCGCGGACAATGGAAATTGACACAACAGCATCAAGAGTGTGTTCGACGACGAGCAATCTTATCCGTTCGAGCCCGACCAACCTGCAGAGACGAGGCACATGCGACTCAAGTCGTGAATGAAGTGTGGAACAGCTGTTTCCGCGATACTAGGCCCTTTGATGAAATTTACCGCTGATACCAACACCAACACCATCGTTGCCAACTTGGCTCGCTCTATCCTCTGTTTTTTTTTTTTTTTTCGCTTGCATCTCTACGATTGCATTGCATGATATACCTC